>OY829509.1:4175372-4725372 GCA_963691665.1 Clepsis dumicolana | reverse complement strand
TGGTAGTTTGATAGTTTGATACTTGGTTAATTTCATAGTTTAATACTTGGTTAGTTGGTTAGTTTGGTAGTTTGATAGTTGGTTAGTTGGTTAGTTTGGCAGTTTGATAGTTTGATACTTGGTTGGTTGGTTAGTTGGTTAGTTTGTTGGTTGGTTGGTTGGTTGGTTGGTTGGTTGGTTGGTTGGTTAGTTGGTTTATTGGTTGGTTGGTTGGTTGGTTGGTTGGTTGGTTGATTGGTTGGTTGGTTATTTGGTTAGTTTGTTAGTTGGTTAGTTTGTTGGTTGGTTGGTTGGTTGGTTGGTTGGTTGGTTGGTTGATTGGTTGGTTGGTTATTTGGTTAGTTGGTTTGTTGGTTGGTTGGTTAGTTGGTTAGTTTGGTAGTTTGATAGTTTGATAGTTGGATAGTTGGTTAGTTTGGTAGTTTGATAGTTTGATAGTTGGTTAGTTTGGTAGTTTGATAGTTTGATACTTGGTTAGTTTGATAGTTTGATACTTGGTTAGTTGGTTAGTTTGGTAGTTTGATAGTTGGTTAGTTGATAAGTTTGGTAGTTTGATAGTTGGTTAGTTGGTTACTTTGGTAGTTTGATAGTTTGATACTTGGTTAGTTGGTTAGTTTGGTAGTTTGATAGTTGGTTAGTTTCATAGTTTGAAACTTGGTTAGTTGGTTTGTTTGGTAGTTTGATAGTTGGTTAGTTGGTTAGTTTGGTAGTTTGATAGTTTGTTAGTTGGTTAGTTTGTTAGTTGGTTGGTTGATTGGTTGGTTGGTTAGTTGGTTGAGTGGTTGGTTGGTTTGTTGATTGGTTGGTTGGTTAGTTGGTTAGTTTGTTAGTTGGTTGGTTGATTGGTTAGTTGGTTAGTTTGTTGGTTGGTTAGTTGGTTGGTTGGTTGCTTGATTGGTTGGTTGGTTATTTGGTTAGTTGGTTTGTTGGTTGGTTGGTTGGTTAGTTGGTTAGTTGGTTAGTTGGTTAGTTTGTTAGTTTGTTGGTTAGTTAGTTGGTTAGTTTGATAGTTTGTTAGTTTGATACTTGGTTAGTTGGTTAGTTTGGCAGTTTGATAGTTGGTTAGTTGGTTAGTTTGGTAGTTTGATAGTTTGATACTTGGTTAGTTGGTTAGTTTGGTAGTTTGATAGTTGGTTAGTTGGTTATTTTGGTAGTTTGATAGTTGGTTAGTTGGTTAGTTTGGTAGTTTGATAGTTTGATACTTGGTTAGTTGGTTAGTTTGGTAGTTTGATAGTTGGTTAATTGGTTAGTTTGGTAGTTTGATATTTGGTTAGTTGGTTAGTTTGGTAGTTTGATAGTTGGTTAGTTGGTTAGTTGGTTAGTTCGTTAGTTTGATAGTTTGTTAGTTGGTTAGTTTGTTAGTTGGTTAGTTGATTGGTTGGTTAGTTAGTTGGTTAGTTGGTTGGTTGGTTGGTTGGTTGGTTGGTTGGTTGGTTGATTGGTTGGTTATTTGGTTAGTTGGTTTGTTGGTTGGTTAGTTGGTTAGTTTGTTAGTTTGATAAATTGTTGGTTGGTTAGTTGGTTAGTTTGATAGTTGGTTAGTTTGGTAGTTTGTTAGTTTGATAGTTGGTTAGTTGGTTAGTTTGTTAGTTGGTTGGTTGATTGGTTGGTTGGTTAGTTGGTTAGTTTGTTGATTGGTTGGTTGGTTGGTTGGTTGGTTGGTTGGTTGATTGGTTATTTGGTTAGTTTATAAGTTGGTTGGTTAATAAGTTGCTTAGTTTGTTAGTTTGATAATTGGTTAGGTTAAGGATATTAAAAAAAAACATGGTGGCAGGGAACCCTCCGCGGGCCCCTCGGGGCCCGCGGCCCCCACCCAAAATACTAGTTATAATATATATAGCTCGATACCCACTCACTCACTCACTCACTGACATGCTGTTTTGAAGAACCTACGAGGGGTGGGGTGGAACTGTATACATCATCGTATCCAAAATGCCGCCCCGACCCCAGGAAAAATACGAAATCGACCTGAACGTGGAAAGTAACCTGACACATGGGGTAGCTCTCTGTAACGACTTGACCTACCGAGTTTGCCCGAAACCAAAGTGGCTCAGAACAGCCAGCCAATGGGTGAGCCGGTCAAAGTTTTTTCAAAATGGCGAAAACAAGATGGCCGCCATACAAAATTGAAACGCGATTATCTCGCAAACCAGTCGAGATTGATGACAGGTGCTCGACCAAATGTCATTCAGGGTGGGAGGGGTAATGTATCGGGATATTTTTTTTTCCAAGATGGCGGATTCAAAATGGCGGCCATTTTCTTTTTTGCTCTGATTCGATTGAAATTTTGCATCCAGGGCTCTTGAGGGCCACTGAATCAAACGCCGTAATTGGTTTTCCGATTTTTCAATTTTCCAAGATGGCCGCCATACGATGGAAAATCTGGCTCACTGACATGCTGTTTTGAAGAACCCATGAAGGGTGGGGTACAACTCTCTACAACATCGCATCAGAAATGCCGCCTCGACCACTAAAAAAGTATGAAATTGACCTGAATGTGGAAATTGACCTGACACATGAGTAGTTCTCCGCGGCGACTTGACCTACCGAGTTTGCCCGGAACTAAAGTCGCTCAGAACAGCCAGCCAATGGGTAAGCCGGTCAAAGTTTTTCAAAATGGCGAAAACAAGATGGCCGCCATACAAAATTGAAAAGCGATTATTTCGCAAAACAGTCTAGATAGATACAAGGTGCTTCAACTAATGTTGTTCAAAATAGAAAGGGTAATCTAATGAAGCTATTTTTTTTTCCAAGATGGCTGATTCAAAATGGCGGCAAAATTTTTTTTTGTTTGATTCGATTGAAATTTTGCATCCAGGGCTCTTAAAGGCCACAATATTTAACGCCATAATTATTTTTTCGATTTCTCAATTTTCCAAGATGGCCGCCATACAATGTTATGTCTGACTCACTGACTTACTGTTGTTATGTAGCAGCCTTTAGAGGTTGGGTTCGACTCTATAACACCATCGCATCAGAAATGCCACCACGACCAACAAAAAAATACGTAATCGACCTGAACTTGGAAACTGACCCTACACATGGGGTAGCTCTCTGTAACGACTTGACCAACCGAGTTTGCCCGAAACTGAAGTCGCTCAGAACAGCCAGCCTTGGTGAGCCGGTCAAAGTTTTTTCAAAATGGCGAAAACAAGATGGCCGCCATACAAAATTGATTGTTGGTTAGTTTGGTAGTTTGATAAGTTGATAGTTGGTTAGTTTGATAGTTTGATATGTTATGTCTGACTCACTGACTTATTTTTGTTTTGTAGCAGCCTTTAGAGGTTGGGTTCGACACTATATACCATCGCATCAAAAATGCCGCCACGACCAACAAAAAAATATGAAATCGACCTGAACTTGGAAACTGACCCGACACATGGGGTAGCTCTCCGCAACGACTTCACCAATCGAGTTTACACGAAACTAAAGTCTCTCAGAACAGCCGACCGAAGTAAGAGCGGATGATTTTTTTTTAAAGGCCAAAAAAAGATGGCTGCCATACAAAATTGTTTGAATAGCGGATTTTTTTTTAATCCGAGCATGCCGAAATTTCGCTTCCGGGGCTCTTTAAGGCTACCGAATGCAACGGTAACGTCGTAATTTGTTTTTCAGTTCCGAAATTTTCCAAGATGGTCGTCTTACAATGTAACGTCTCACCTCACTGTTGTTTTATAGAAACCTTTAGAGGTAGGGTTCGACTTTGTACACCATCGTATCTGAAATTCTATAAGTACAAGTACCAAAAAATACAAAAACGACCTGAACATGAAAAATAATTCAACACAGGTAGCGGCGCTTCGTAATGTCATCACCTATCGAGTTTGTCTGGAACTAAAATCATTCAGAACAGCCGGCGGAAGGATGAGCTGGTGAAATTTTTTTTAAATGCCAAAACAAGTTGGCTGCCGTATAAAATTGATTGAATCGCGGTTTTTTTTAATCTGATTTTTATTCAATGTAAGTTTCAGTTCCCAAAATTCTTATTACAAAGAAAATCGTTTCATCGGTGTTGCTTGATAATACGTTTCAATGACAGTACATTTGATACAGTTAGATTATTTTTAGGGTTCCGTACCTCAAAAGGAAAAAAAATAACCCTTTTTCTCTGGAACGCGTAGAGGTAGCATGCTGATATTAATATCAAACACTCAACCCTGCGGGCCCTTGAGCTGTGAAAAAATCAAACCTCTAAGTCAACGCAATCAAAAGATACAGTCATTAAAAAGGCTATTTCCGTACAAATTGCCGAAATCCGAAAACGTAAAGGGTACTTCCACTTGTCCGAGAAACTTGAAATTTGGTATGAATAGCACAACTACTCAAAAAAGTCTCAAAATCTTAAATTTTTATGTCTCTCTGTAGATTTCGCAGAGCAATATAAGTTGACCCCACACAACGTACATTTTGCTTAGGAGCAGGGCACTGCTAACACTGGAATCTTAAAACACTGGGGAAAAGCGGTAAAATCTTTCTACGGAACCCTCGTGTGCGAGTCCGACTCGCACTTGGCCGGTTTTTTAAAAATTAGGTACACGGAATTGACTCGGGATCGGGGCACCCGGAGTAGAGTCGGTTAGGTTTAGTTTATTTATTTTTATGACGACCCAGAGTAGGCCAGAGACGTTCCTTTGTTCGTTAGTTGGTTAAATGGTTTGTTGGTTAGTTATGAAGGGGAAAACAATATATGCAAAGAAACAAGCAGAGTAGGTTGGCCGCACTACATTTGTGTTTGCTGGCATTACCGGGAGCTCTACTGTATCTTCCTCTTCTCTCCGATAGGAGATAAGGGTCGGTAAGAGAATAAACAGTTAGATACTATAGGAAATGTCAGTAATCAAATGCGTTACACTTGCTACTGTTATTTCTAGCAACAAACAACCTGTTCTTCCCCTCCTCTCGTGAGAGAAGCTGGTTTGTAAGAAAATTCATCGTTGTTTACTTACTTACTTACTTAATATCAGTAATTAGTAATAAAATTGCCATGGCGTCCTTAAACACAGTATTAACCCTACTAAATGCAAATTTTAAACTATATTCCAATGTATGAAGGGGACAACAATACGCTAAGTAGCAAGCAAAGTAGAACGGCCCCAATGCATTTGTATTTGTTGGCATTACCGGGTGTTGTACTGTATCTTTCCTTTCTCTTCGATAGGACATAAGATTTGTAGGAAAATAAACTGTTGGACTCTCTCGGAAATGTAGGTAAGTATTTTTTTATTACTTGCTACTATTATTTCTAACAATAAACATCCTGTTTTACTCCTCCTTCCCCGTAGTATAAGTATGGTTTACGAGAAAATTTAGCACACGTCCATCTTAGGTTCATGTCGAAAAAGGCAAAACTAGCTGTACACAGTGGAGGGCTGGTACCTACGCTTAAACATGTCATAAAATTTATGATGACATTATAGGTAGAGTTGTTTGGAAAATTATTCCGACCAGCACTTGCTAATACTGCCCCAAATAAGCGAGCCTACTATGCCAAAAAGATATTATGGAATGCCCGTCCGCGAACGTCAACCTTCATCCCAAATTTCAAGTTTCTAGAACTAAAAACAATTACTTTGCTCACCCGCGACCACTAATGACAAATAGTTATATCTGTGCGGCAAATGCATGTTTCCATGCACCACTACAACCACTGTAGTAGAAGTGGTGGCATGTTGAGCGGTTGTTGTTGTGCTTCGTCAATGGCCTCGTGGAGAGTGCCGAAACGCGTCAGCGTTTAGTTTAGTGGTGGTGGTGATAGTTGGGTCTGTGTGGCATGTGTTGATTCGTGTAGCAGTGGAGGCGGAGGTGTTGCATGGAAACATACATTTGCCGCACAGATATAACTATTTGTCATTAGTGGTCGCGGGTGAGCAAATTAATTGTTTTTAGTTCATAAATATGGACCTCCGCAAAGTAACGCCTGATTCAATAAATTATTTCAAGTTTCTAGGACTACTGTAAGCACCCTATAGGTTTTCGATCCACGGCAATTTGTATGGAAACCTTTTCATCACTTCCAATGAACACTTCGCCAACTCGAAAATCGTAGGTTTACACGAGAAAGTCCAAATGCAAATACGTTTATAATTTCTTTATTATTACAGCTATTTTCATAAAAAAATCTGTGCGAGTTGTTAATTTATTGTTTCGTAAAAATGCGTGCATAATAAGATTTCAAAAATGCTTTTCAGTTTGACACGAAAAAATTGTATTCATAATTCGATTACCTCCGCCAACTCACAATTAGCTGAGAATAAAAACCTATAAAAAGAAAAGAAATGAAATTTCTGGGGTTGGTCCTTTAATTAGGAACTATGTTATCATTTGCGCAGTCGGGTGCCGTCTTTTTGTATTTGTAGGCCCTCATTAGGTACCTAAGGCAGCCGACTGCGCAAAAGTTAACACAGTTCTTAAATTTAGTACCAATTTCGTATTTAACTTTTTACAGGTTTTTTTTCGTCTGAAGTTTTTCAAATTAATTTTTTTTTGACACTTTTTACATATCATTCACTTTCCAAGATATTAGATTCTGGTTCCCGAATTTTGCCATACTGAAGACATCAACGGGCTCTCACGTTTTTGATTTGAACTTGAAAAAACCCCCTTGACATTTTAATTTTAAAATCTGATATCTCAAAAACAAATAAAGCGAATTTGATGAAACACATCTTAGAACCATCGCTCGAAAACCAGCTTTCAAATAAAAACACGCATTCAAATCGGTCCAACCGTTTAAGAGCTACGGTGCTACAGACAGATACACAAACACACAGACACGCACAGCGGTCAAACTTATAATACCCCTCTTTTTGCGTCAAAAAAATATTTTGAAAAGGACTGAATTATATGACTAAATGTCGAAATTAGGCTCCTACAAGTAATTGGCTTTTCTTTACAATGAAAAAAAAAACGATTTTTTGACAATCTCATTTGTGAATGAGGCGTAACGCTTTTTTCCGCCTAGCCCAACGCGCTCCAAGTTTCTTATGAATTTATTTCCAACGCCTTTAGTGACCTTAAGATAGTTCGTATAGCAGTGTAACGTAGCAAAATGTATCGCCTGACGTAGATATACTGGACATATCACTTACTTTTTTTAAAGTTAACAAAGACAATGTGGGAATGTCTGACAGTGCTACAGTATATATAAAGGGCTATAAAATATGACGAAAAAGTAAATACTTAAGGTTAGAAATACAATATAAGCCTAAAGACCGCTAAATTTTTGCCTTTAATTAAAACTATGCTGAACGAGCACTATCTGTCAACTTGTAGGTACGTGAGTTTTGTGGCTGAATTTAAAAATCAATCTATAGTATTTAATAAATGTATCTGTTATCATCATTTATGTGTATTTTATGCTTATTACGTATTTTTTTTAGTGTACCTACCTGCTATAAATTCGTTACCTAAAAACTTTCTAAATACACTCGCGGTCAAATAATACGGGTTACTACGAAAAACTAGAATATCTCCTAAAGTAATAGAGCTAGCGGCATGGATTAAACCGTATGTTGGAGATAATTTGTTAGTTAATAAAATAACATTAAATGTAGAAAACGTTATTTGTTTGTTTATTAAAATTACATAAGAAACAAAATGCCAACAATTATTGCTTAGGAAAATCAAAAGACGTTTCCTCACATACCGCACAAAAACAAAATGAATACTTCGTATTGCTTCCACGGGCCCTTCTTACAGCTGTCAGATGATTAGGCATGCTGTTTATAAAATTCTTAAGCGATGTTGCAGGATATTGGTCTATTCTTCCACTAACGCATGTTTCAGGTCTCTAAGTGTAGCTGGGGCGGGGTTCTGTTGTCTTATACACCTCCCAAGCTCGTCCCAAGCGTGCTCAATCGGATTTAAGTAAGGGCTTCTCGAGGGCCAGTCCATGCAATTGATGCCAACGTCTTGAAAATACTCATTTACGATTTGAGCTGTATGTGGCCTAGCGTTGTCATGCATGAATATGGAATATTCACCCATAATCACTAAGTATGGGCCAACATGCTCATCAAAGATCTCTTCTACATATCTTACATTATTTAACGTACCATTTTCTCTCAGCACTAACTTCGTGCGACTCTCTGAAGAGACCGCAGCCCAAACCATAACAGATCCACAGTCGAACGATACTTTTTCCTCAAAACAAGCTGGAATAAAACGTTCCCATGGTCGTCGGTAGACTCTTCGCCGCCCATCATTTGCATAGAGCATAAATCTGGATTCGTCACAAAACATTACTCTTACTCATTCTTCGTCTCCCCATTGTGCATGTTCGCTGGCTGCTACTCGGTGTTCCCTTTCACAATTTGGGCCATTTGCGGGTCTACGTGGGGTCGAATTGGCTTCTTGGAGCCGCCGCCTCACAGTCCGATTGCTTACGTCGTCTCTTCGGGTCTCTCGAAGTTGATTTGTTACTTCAAGTGCCGTGAGGTGCCGATTTCGTAGCATGATCGTAACAATAAATCGATCCTCTCGAGCCTTGGTACATCTCGGTCTGCGGTTCCTGGTCTTTTTATGTTTAGCCCAGTTTCTCAGTTACGTTGGACGACTCTCTGCACCGTAGAAAGTGACACGCCTGTTACTCTCGCTGTACTTCTCTGACTTCTGCCCTCTTACAGCACAGTGACGATACGTGTACATTCATCTTGTGTTAGCGACATGATAGTAATTCAATAATGACCGTGAAAGACGGCAATGACTGCCTTTTATCATTTTGATTTAACAAATTGAAATCAAAAGCGGGAATAAAGCAAAAGTAAAACAAACGTGATTTGAATTTATTACCAAATTCGAGCATTTTTAAATTTGTTCTTAATGTTCACGTTATATGTAATATTCAAGGTTTTATATCATTCGGTATCTTTAATATAAAGTTATTTTTATGCATGTACCATTATTAAATTGCAAGATACAGAGGATTTTGTCGCTGACCCGTTTTATTTGACCGCGAGTGCAGCACCACCTGCTTTAATCTGTTCTTACCTTTATTCCATTATAGTTACCGAGTAGTGATCGCTCTGTTGCGAGAAGGCCGCCTATCGTTACCTTTTACTTTCCTTGTGCCTTTTTTTCTGTTATGCTTGTTATATGATATGGTGTTCTTTAAAGAGTTATTAGTATCGTAAATATTAAAAAAAAACAGGGTGGCAGTGAACCCTCCGCGGGCTCCTCAAGGAAACGAATCGCTACCATAAAAGTGGGTTAGGTTAGGTTGGAACTGCGATCCTTCAGAACCGAATCGCTACCAGGAAAGTAGGTTAGGCTAGGTTAGAACTGCGATCCTTCAGAACCGAATCGCTACCAGGAAAGTAGGTTAGGCTAGGTTAGAACTGCGATCCTTCAGAACCGAATCGCTACCAAGAAAGTAGGTTAGGTTAGGTTAGAACTGCGATCCTTCAGAACCGAAACGCTACCAGGAAAGTAGGTAAGGTTAGGTTAAAACTGCGATCCTTCAGAACCGAATCGCTACCAGCAAAGTAGGTTTGGTTAAGTTAAAACTGTGACCCCTACAGAAAAGAATCGCTACCAGAAAAATGGGTTAGGTTAGGTTAGAACTGCGAACCCTGCAGAAACGAATCGCTACCAGGAAAGTAGGTTGGGTTAGGTTAAAACCTCGACCCCTGCAGAAAAGAATCGCTACCAGAGAAGTAGGTTAGGTTAGGTTAGAACTGCGACCCTTGCAGACACGAATCGCTATCAGGAAAGTAGGTTGGGTTAGGTTGGAACTGCGATCCTTCAGAACCGAATCGCTACCAGGAAAGTAGGTTAGGCTAGGTTAGAACTGCGATCCTTCAGAACCGAATCGCTACCAAGAAAGTAGGTTAGGTTAGGTTAGAACTGCGATCCTTCAGAACCGAAACGCTACCAGGAAAGTAGGTAAGGTTAGGTTAAAACTGCGATCGTTCAGAACCGAATCGCTACCAGCAAAGTAGGTTTGGTTAAGTTAAAACTGTGACCCCTACAGAAAAGAATCGCTACCAGAAAAATGGGTTAGGTTAGGTTAGAACTGCGAACCCTGCAGAAACGAATCGCTACCAGGAATGTAGGTTAGGTTAGAACTGCGATCTTTCACAACCGAATCGCTACCAGTAAAGTAGGTTAGGTTAAAACTGCGATCCTTCAGAACCTAATAGCTACCAGGAAAGTAGATAAGGTTAGGTTAGAACTGCGATCCTTCAGAACCGAATCGCTACCAGGAAAGTAGGTTAGGTTAGGTTAGAACTGCGATCCTTCAGAACCGAATCGCTACCAGGAAAGTAGGTTAGGTTAGAACTGCGATCCTTCAGAACTGAATCAACGAACCAAAGTACCATACCATCGTAACATAAAAATAAATGTTAATACAAACTAATTCTATACCGTCCTATACCATCAAGTGAGATAGGGGTCAATTTATTGGTGAGATTATAGTTAAAAAAAGACACGTCTATAAACGCATGAAGGAAAAAATAGATAAGGTTAGAAAATAAAAAGGTGGCAGGGAACCATCCGCGGGGCCCTCGGGCCCCGCGGCCCCCACGCGAATTACTAGTTTCAATATAAAATTACATTAAATTGCACATGTCAAGTCAAAGAATTTAAATATTGAAATCGTCAAAAAATTATTAAGAAATAATATTAAATAAACAAAGAATTAAATGTCAAACAAAATTATACAAAATAAAATAGAATTACAAAGAATGTTCTCCACTAGGGATCGTCAAAATAAATATAATCAATATACATTAACATTATCAATCTATAATTTAACAATATCATGCATGTCAAGGTGAAAAATAATGTCAATAAATACTAATTAAAATTAAAATGTCATATTTAAAAATTCGTTTACAGAATAAAATGGGTTTTTTAACAAAAGGTCTTTCAATCGACGACCAAACGTTTCGTCATGTTGTTCATTTTTAATATCAGAGGGTAGGTGTTCATAATATCTGGGACCAATAACGCGCGGGTTTTTCTCTGCTAGCACCATTCTATGGGGAACTGCCCGTAAGCGACCTGTGTTACGTGTGATTTTACCCTCTACGCCCATTCGACTGAAACTGGAAATGTTGGTCCGCGTATACATAATAACTTGGAACAAATATAGTGAAAATAAGGTCATAATATTGAACTCTGTGAACAGGTTTCGGCATGAATGCCTTTGTTTAACGCCAGCAAGTATCCGTACTGCACGTTTTTGCAAAACCAAGAGACGGCCAGAGTCCGTGGAGTTTCCCCACAGCAAAGTACCATAAGAAAGCAGTGAGTGGAAATATGCAAAATATACCTGCTTTAGTGCACTGTCCGCTATTAATGGCTTTAATTTGCGTAGAGCAAAAGCTGCACTGCTTAACTTACTACAAAGAGACTCCACGTGACTCTTCCAATTCATGTTTGAGTCTAGTGTGAAGCCCAAGAATTTGCATTGCTGACACAGTGATATGGGGCATGTCATTAATGGTGGTGTGACGACAGCCCTACCAGAGAACAACACAACGCTTGATTTTATAAGGTTCATGATAAGTCCATTTGTTGAGAAATGTTATGTTTAATGTTACGGTCATAAAACTTAGACAAGGGATAGGGAATCCCTCCTTGTGAAATACCCACGGCATATAGACTTCAAAAACGGAAGCGAAGCGGCGGGGGGAAAGCAAGTTATAGTTAAATATAGACAGATTGTTTGTCTTGAGAAGATCAATTACTTGAAGAGAAGATAAATCGAGCAGAGCCGCGGCGCGCAGTGTGCGTCTCGCCGCCGCTGGGTCGTGCGCTCCCAGAGGAAGGACTACGAATTAGTCCGAAACATGTCGGGCTAAAGTCGACTTATATACGTGAGTGATCCGTTTTTATTTCACTAAGAAGATGAATGATAAATAGAGGGAGAGATTTTCAAATACTTATCACAAGCAGGAAAAAAACCGCAGGTATAGGTACATTTGAAACAAGTAGAGTTGGAGGTTTCACAAATTAGTGTACAAGAGAAAAAACTGTTGTGATTACTATAATTTCAAATTGTATTGCAGTTATTCAATTTAGGTAGGTAGCTACTTACTGTATGTTACAAAATTTTGGCAAGTACTGTTACTGAATAAATTATATTTAAGTAAGATTTGGATGGGTATTCCTTACCCTTGCGCATAAAGGACTCTGAAGTGGGATTAACGAATGACGAACTCTTCATCCAGGACGGATGCGTGGACTCGTTGTGCTTAAAAGTATTGAAGTCCACATGGCTACAAAGCTTCTTTATATCCTCGTCGGAATATTCCTTTCCTAAGAAAGTGGATACACGTCTCACGACGCTAGGGAGATCCTGAAAATTGCAATAGTCTTAATGAGCTATGAACTCTACTTAATCTTTGGCTTTATACGGACCGCGGTTAACACACTAGGTTTTAATGAGCTCCCGATATTTCGAAGCAGTTATGCATGCATCATGCGATCACGGGTACATAAACCTAGTAAGGTAATCCCGATCAATGTCCCGTACTTAGCTAATATGTGTAAAATGTGATTAACCGCGAATCATATAAAGCTATTATGAATTATTCTTGGTTAATAATATTTCAGGCTTCAATACCTTAATCATATCTTCGTAGAATATGAAAAGTAGGTTAGCATGATGCCGAAGGTTCCACGCTTCTTTCAGGTGGTTCATGAACGGAGTCCATACAACTGAGAAAAGTTTCAAAATATTATGATGGATCTAAAGCGTGCTAGTTTTATAATAATAATTAAGTACTTTCATAATTTATACTTATTTAGTTTAATAACGATAATAAAGCGTTGATCTTTTATCGGTAAAAATCATGATAATACAATGAAAAAGTAGTGGTTACGTTTTGCTTCATATGCTTGCAGGTGCCTGCAGGTGTAACTACGAGAACCTAAAGGTATTGTAGCTGTTTATTAATGAAGTCTCAAATAAACAATATCTACTGCTATTTAAAGTATCACAGTTAAGTACCTAAGATAGTTTAATTTATTTATCTACAAGAAGCCTATCCCTACTCTATCTATAGCCAGCCTTATCGCTACAAAGCGTTCTCTACCAGACCATCCGGTAATATTTTTTTACATTATCTTTACAAGATATTCCAATTTATTACAATGTATTGAAAATATAAAAGATTACATACTTACAAGTAATTTTCACACTAATACACTGACAACAACGTCAAAGAGATCGATAACTATAACCCAGTAGGTAATATTATGAAATAACTAGGTATGTTTTTCTACTCCTATATTATAATTTGTCAATTAAATGGTAAAAAAGCATACAATAATAACTAATGTTATAAAGTCTGTTTCAAGTTCTATACTCTATGGTCAAAATTCAGTAACATAATAATCCATACTAATTTCATTAAGTTACTCTTAATTGAGTAAAATAATAACATTTGAAAAAAGAATACTAAGTTCGATTCTGATATCGAGTTTTTTTTTAACTTGCGTGTTCCTCGTGATTGGTTGCTTAACATGAGTAAGAACTAGGGATTGCAAATCCGGATGCATTTAGAAAAATCCGAATTTTCGGATTTTTTTTCAAATTTAATCCGGACTCAGCTGGCGAGTTTTACTGTTAATGCAAAAATTGTAATTAGGTAGTTATCGGATTTGCATCGGTTAAACAGGTAAAATAAATTCTAAATGTGTGAATTGAAAAAAAGTGTTACGTCTTTTTCGGAAAGCATGTACTTTAAAATGTTTCTTATTTCTACAATGAAGTCGTAAAAAAGTAATGTATGCAAAGTTACATAACTAGTCACTATACACTCGTGTGATTTATTGTAAAAACTCGCCCTTCGGGTTTGTTTTGTAAACACAAACACTCATGTATAATGACCTTGGTTATGTTACAGTTGCATAAAATACTACTACTTATTTCTTCAAAATGATAAAATAAATTCTTCCCTATTTTGCAATCAATACATCACTGACATCAAATTTTTAGTCATAGGTCCTTTGATATTAATAAATAAATAATACTCTTACCTAAATATCATGGGACAATTGACACTAATCGACCTAGTTCCAAACTAGGCAAAGCCAGAGAAGATTACTTATGACAAACATAGTCCACTATGGGTATGTACATACTAGACAACGCATATAAACATTGTTTTATATATTTAAATACATACTTTTGGGATTCTAAATTCTGAATCTTACTAGGTATAATGGTTTCTAAAACCCATATAGAAACGAGCATATTATATAGACGGTCCCACTTTGAGTCGGGATAAGTGAGGTGCTGATGGGAAGTTGACATTATATGTTGATTGGCTATTGCCACATTTTTCCCCTCGCGCTCTCGCTAAATTTGTTTATACACTTAGCGTAATGACGATGATGATGACACCTTTAAACTAGCACTTACTCAAGTCCTCCAAGAACAGTTTCCAGTAAGTCTTGAAGTCTCCTGCGTAGTCGTAGAACTTGAGCAGCCTGCTGAGGTGGTAGAAAGAGACGGCGACGTCTCGGGGGTCCCTCGCTACATACACCATCTATTTTTCCGTGGACATAGTTTTTAATGCAATCCATACTAAAACATACAAAAACTATACTGTGCGGTTTATCATAAGTAATCTCCTCTGGTTTTGGTTTTTATCCTTTTAGATCTAACCCTCATTCAGAACTGTATTTATATCAGAAAAAGTAACGTAAATCGAATAAAGAAACAGATATGTTGTGAAACTATAGGCAATACAGAATGCGTTTTAAATAATGAACCGTCAGGAATTCAGCCAAGGGTTGAGTAAGTCTAAGTGAACACTCCTGTAGGTAAAGTTTTTAAATTTGAAAATAAATAAATAAATGAAAAACATTGCCCCATACAGTCATTGGCCTTGAGGGAGGCCTATGTCCAGCAGTGGACGTCTTGCGGCTGACATGAAGATGATGGTACATTCATTGCCTTTGCTGGAAGATAATATGCAAGGAGATTTTTTTTAGAACCTGGCACTTGGACTTACTCAACTTTTGGCTGAATTCTCAATTGACGGTTCATTAAAATGCATCCTATATTTGTAGGCCTGTAATCGCGTTTGCTAAAAAGGAAAGTTCTAATGAAAGCCGGAGACATTACCTTCGTCTTCTCCAACGTAGTTTCCGGGAGCAGTGACATCGGCAAATGAGTCTTGAAGAACCTCGGAGAATGGGTGTGCTCCGCCACTGCACAGCCATCCTCCATGAACACTCTGAGCGCTTTCTTTTCGTTCTCGTCTTTAATGTTATGCAGATCTTGCAGTTGCTCTTGAACGAAGGAAAAGTAGCTGGAAATGTGTGTTCACATAAGCTAAGTACTTTTTTTAATTGACCAATTCACTCCTAATACTTACCGTCCCCAGAATTAAGTAAAATCGAAAATATAAAAATAAGAGACTTTTTACTCGTAGTAAAATATGGTAGGTAGTATGTTATACAATCATTGCATAATTTTACGACCTTAGTCTCATAGCTAATTAGGCGAGAGGCAAAGTCAAAGTGAATAGCTACATTATAGGTCTAAATAATTATAACAACTTACTTAACTATGTAATGGTACCTACTTAGTTATTTAATTAAGTATTCAATGAGTATTCATGAAGTACCTAACTTACTCTATGAAGTTGTATCTCTCCATCAAAGGCTTTTTAGCTCCTTCGTAATCTAAGTTGTTTTTCAACAGCCACACCATTTCCTGGGTCCAAGTCGTACCTTATTAAAAATAAATAGGTTTACGTAAGAAAAATTTTAAACCTGAATTTCTCTGCTGACGATACTTTACTAATTACCTGTGCCAATTTGGCCGGGTCTACACATATCAACAAAACATACACACACACATATGTATACGGGCGCGCACAACAATCAAGAAAAAATAGGTTTGATTAGGGTAGCCTGGGTATCTAATGATTGATCCAGGCGGCTCGACAGGTATATAATTTGCACATAGCACAATTTTGTATACCACTTACCACATCGCGGGAAAGTAGCCACCCAGACGTCGTCGTTGCGGAGCGGTAGGGCTCGAATTTTGTTGGCATGGTCCTTGTAACTCATGGGCATGAGGTAGCCGACGTCGCCGAAGCGACAAAAACCGTTCGAGTGACCTAGACATTTCAATCTATTAGTTCCTATTTAGGTACTTAAATAGAATTCCAGATTACTTTTTTAATTTGTTTATTTAAGTACCTCTACTTCGACTCTTTAGTCGTATTGCAAAGTGTTTGCAACGCGTTTTTTGCCCGATAAAGCACTGTTTCAGTAATTGAACGTGTTCTTACGTGTAAATTTAATCATTTAGATGACACAATAAAAAAAGTAACAGTGAGTAAAGTATTGATTAGATCAACCTTTGAATAATCCTCGTAGGGAATCATTGGTATCTTCTGGTAATGCCTTGACTTTAACCGGTTCTGCCATTTTTTGCTTCAAAAGGAGTGATTCGCTGAACAATATTGGCACAACTAGAGAGTTCAAGTTTTTATTTGAATATGGTTTTGATGATACTGTATCATGTTTGATAATATAAGATTAGATTGCTGTTCGGAATTCTTTATAGGTATCGGAATCTTAGAGGTCGTTACGGTGAATTAAAAACTGATAAACAACTTTGTGTTTGGGTTTTTTGTGTGCTGGTCAAGAGCTACAGTCTTCCTACAAAATATGCATATTGTGATCTTGTGACATATGTTTTTGCGTGGGGGCTAAACATAAATGGAGTCTGCCCCTCTAGCACGGTAAGATTAATGCAGCCAGTTTATTATCTACCAATGAGCGTTGAACGATTTTATGTAGCGTTGGCTAGCACGCTAAATTATATCTCTTGGTTTTTCCACACTTGACAACTTTATTGAGTAGGTAGTACTACTGCCTAGTAGCACGGTAATGCTTATGTAGATAAATTATAAAAAAATACTACTGATTTGACAGTTCCTTGGGATACATTTAAACCATATTTAATTTTATGTTTCGTCAATAGCATGTTAGGCTATAGCTATAATATATGTCATGACCAAATATTTTATGCATGGACATATATTTTGGCGTACAAGAGTTGCTGGACTTCAATGTTTACTTCTTTGTTACATTAAGTATGTAACCTCGTAAGTGAAATAAACACGTACATAGGAAAGTACTTACACTTTCGTTTCTCGTAAAATACGGGACTTGGTAATGATAACGACAAATTAATATTTTAAATTGGTTTGTGAGCTAAAAAGCGTTTGTTATATTTATAACAGGCGATCAACTATGAGTTTATGTCAGGGAATCGCATATCAGTATCAGCCAGTTGTTGGGCCATCCAGACGTCCGCCTCCTTCATCATGTCCTCGTCGAAGTAGTCGCGCCAACCACGCGACTTTCCTGAAATAAAAAAAACTGCCTTGATTATAATAATTTTAAGTTAGGAAGTTAGTATGGACAAACATTTTGTATATTTAAAGATACGATTACAAAACGTAGTATCAGCTAAATACACTTTTCGAGAAAAATAAAAGAGCACGTATTTCATTATTTTTTGAAAATTCCACCTCTAAGGGGGTTAAAAGGAGATGGAAGTTTGTGAAGAAAAAACATATTTTTCAAGTTAGGAATATAAAACGAACTTAGCAAATACACACTACAAGAGAAATGAAATAAATAAATATGTTTCACCAGTTTTGTAAATTCTATCCCTAAGGGGGTAAAAAGGATAGGGTGGAAGTTTGTACGGAAAAAACTTTATATTTAATGTTACGGTCATAACGTACCTAGTTAATTTGTAAGTGCAGAATTACTAACGGAATACTAACACTGAGTCATGGTTAACTTGAATAAACGAATATTATCTACCTATTATTATTATAAAACTTAGACAAGGGATAGGGAATACCTTCTTGTGAAATAGACTTCAACCACGGAAGCGAAGCCACGGGCGAAAGCTAGTTATAGATAAATATAAATAGTATTTGTCTTGAGAAGATTTACTTGAAAAGAAGATGAATGATAAATAGAGCGAAAGATTTTCGAACATTTATCACAAGCACAAAAAAAACTATAGTATAGGTACATTTGAAAGAAGTAGAGTTGGATTAGGTTTACAAAATAATGTAAGTTTGTACTTACACTATTAGAAAACATTTAGAAAAAATAGACTATTAGAAAAAAACAGTTGTGATTACTGTAATTTTAAATCGAATTTAAGGTATTGAAAGATAGAGTGTTTAAATAGGTACCTACTTATTGTATCTTACATAATTTAGACAAGTACTTACTCATCATCAGCCTATTTACGTCCCACTGCTGGGCACAGACCTCCTCTCAGAATGAGAGGGCTTGGGCTATAGTTCCCACGCGGGCCCAGTGCGGATTGGGAACTTCACACACACCATTGAATTGCTTCGCAGGAGTGTGCAGGTTTCCTCACGATGTTTTCCTTCACCGAAAAGCTCAAGTACTTATTGCTACAGAATAAATTATATTTAAGATTTCGATCGGTATGCCTTACCCTTGCGCACGAAGGACTCTGAAGTAGGATTAACAAATGACGAACTCTTGATCCAGGACGGATGCGTGGACTCGTTGTGCTTAAAAGTATTGAAGTCCAGATGGCTGCAAAGCTTTTTGATATCCTCGTCAGAATATTCCTTTCCTATAAAAGTGGATACACGCCTCACTACGCTAGGGAGATCCTGAAAATTACGTTAGTCTTAATTTCCATGAACTTGCGTATGAAGTAAGTATGAACTAATAATTCTTGGTTAAAGCTTGTCCTGCGCCTTGTCTTGCCTGTATATGGACGAAAATGGAGGAGCGGTAGGAAGGAACTGGGGCGGAATATTTCAAAAATTAGCATTGAAATTAGGAAAACTGCGGGGCATCCACTAGGATCACCTATTTTGATAACCTAATTTGTAAACTAACTTTTTGTATTATTTTTACGGTCATCCCGTTTGAAATTAATTTTTCACAAATTTCAAATTTGATGCGTAAATATACAGAAAAACCAGAAAAATTTGTTCTCGAATTGGGGTTCAATTAAATTGCTCGGATAGCGTAATTGGATTAGCGCGTTACCACGGTATGGTAAAGGTTTGGGTTCGAACCCCAATTCGAGAACAATTTTTTCTCGTTTTTCTGTATATTTACGCATCAAATTTGAAATTTGTGAAAAATTAACCTAATTTGTGCTGGGGGGATCAAAATAGGTGATTCTAGTAGACATAACAGCAAATTGCGGACATTTATAAAATTTCACATTTTTCGGATAATAAATGCAGCAGTAGCATTATGGTCACAAGCGGAAAACTAAGGGTGACATTAGATTTTTTTTCTCTACTTTCCTTACGTTAAAATGGATTTCGAGGAAAACCGAATTACTTCTCGGGTCTAGCACATTGCGACATATTTTTTCTTATAAGAAAATTGTAACGTTATAATGGTTACAAAATTAATCATTTCACGAATAAAAATACAAACTTGGAGCTTTAATAATACATTTGGCTTCAATACCTTGATCATGTCTTCGTAGAATATGAAAAGTAGGTTCGGATGGTGCCGAAGATTCCACGCTTCTTTCAGGTGGTCCATGAATGGGGTCCACATAACTGAGAAACGTTTTAAAATGTATGATCGCGTGTTAGTCTTATAATATTTTATAGTGTAATAATAACGATGACACCTGTAAACTAGCACTTACTCAAGTCCTCCAAGAACAGTTTCCAGTAAGACTTGAAGTCTCCTGCGTAGTCGTGGAACTTGATCAGCCTGTTGTGGTGGTAGAAAGAGACGGCGACGTCTCGGGGGTCCCTCGCTATATACACCATCTATTTAACCGTGGACATAGTCTTTAATGCAATCCTAGGTACTAAAAGACATAGGTACAAACCAGTTAACGCATATAAGACACACAACATACAAAAATCATACTCTATATTTTGTCATAATCTTTCATTTTATAGATCCCACCGTCCTCCGGAACCTTATTTGTAACAGAAGAAGTAGAGTATCTAATAAATACGAGTAAACAAACATGTTATAGACTACACAGAACCGTCAAGAATTCAGCCAAGGGTTGAGTAAGTCAAAATTAATATCGGACCTGTAGGCTTAAAGTTTTTTGTTAGATTTTTTTTTATACGACAAGGAAGGCAAACGAGCAAGTGAGTCAGCATCTGAGGGTAAGTGATGACCACTGCACATTGATACCCGCAACCCCGAAGGGGTTTGCAGATGCGTTGCTAACCGAACCTAGAGAGGTAAGATTAAATGTCTCTTGTGCCCGTTAATTACACCGGCTGTCTCCACACCCGAACACAACAGTGCAAGCACTGCTGCTTAGCGGCATGATTAGCGAGTAAGAGGTGGTAGCGGTCCGGACGGACCTCGCACAAGGTCCTACCACCCGCATTGCCTTTGCATGAAAGAAAAACTGTAATGAAAGCAAGACACTACCTTCGTCTTCTCCAACGTAGTGTCTGGGAGCAGTGACATCGGCAAATGTGTCTTGATGTACCTCGGAGAAGGGGTGCGCTCCGCCACTGCACAGCCATCCTGCATGAACGCTCCGATCGCTTTCTTTTCGTTCTCGTCTTTAACGTTATGCAGATCTTGCAGTTGTTCGTGAACGAAGGAGAATATTCTGGGAAAGTGTGTTCACATAAACTAAGTCTTTTAATTTACCAATGATACCTACCGACTAAACCTTGTGAAAATGAAATAATAAAAAACATATTCTTTAGAAAAATGTAGTATTATGAGTAAACTAAAAAACAATTACTTTGCTCACCCGCGACCACTAATGACAAATAGTTATATCTGTGCGGCAAATGTATGTTTCCATGCATGTTTGCATGTGTATGAGTAAGTACAATAATGATTGCATAATTTTTAGTCACAGCCATATTTATAAACATCAGGAAATGCCCTTTGGAATATTTTTAAAATGGAACGATGTTGCCGAGCCCACCGATAGGAGCGGTGCGCGGCCGGCGGCGTCCATGCGGACGTGCTCGTGCCTCATAACACTAAGAGTACTGAGACTACTTTAAATTGGCAATAAAAACGAAGTACCGAAGGTTGTTGTTCTTAGACTTAGCTATGTCCATAGACATAAAATATAGCGTATGGACGGGATACGCTATATTTTATGTGTATGGACATAGCTAAGTCTAAGAACAGGTAATAAATATCAATAATAATAAATATCATGGGACAAATTGACACCAATTGACCTAGTCCCAAACTAGGCAAAGCCTGTACTATGGGTACTAGACAACGGATAAACATACTTATATAGATAAATACATACTTATATACATTATTAAACATCCAAGACCCGAGAACAAACATTCGTATTCATCATACAAACATCTGTCCCGACCGGGATTCGAACCCGGGACCTCAAGTTTCATAGTCAGGGTCTCTAACCACTAGGCTATTCGGTCGTAATTATAAAATTAACTTATTTATTATTTATTCATTAAGTAACTTACTCTATGGAGATGTATCTCTCCATTAAAGGCTTTTTAGCTCCTTCGTAATCTAAGTTGTTTTTCAACAGCCACACCATTTCCTGGGTCCAAGTCGTACCTTTTCAAAAATAAATATGTTTATGTCATAAGGAGAAGAAAACTTAATGTAGGTAGGTATCTACCTTTCTCTGCTGACGTTACTTACTCATTATGAATTGTTTTACACACACACACACACATACAAGCGCGCACACGCACACGGAAACCATAATTTTCAACCAATCTGATCATTGAAATAGGTTTGGTAGCAAATGAAGCAAACAATGTTTGAACCGGCGGCTCGACAGGCAATCGCTATATTCCAAAGGACATAATTTGCACAAGGTATAATTGTGTATACCACTCACCACATCGCGGGAAAGTAGCCACCCAGACGTCATCTTTGCGGAGCGGTAGGGCTCGAATTTTGTCGACATGGTCCTTATAACTCATGGGCATGAGGTAGCCGACATCACCGAAGCGACAAAAACCGTCCGAGTGACCTAGACATTTTCAATCTTTAAGTGCCTACTTCTACTTCGGTACTAAAGTGGAATTTTAGATTACCACTTTGAAGTAAAGTTCATTTAAATATTTAGGAAGGTGTGCATGTTTAAATAAAATATGTTCATGCATATTCTAACTACTGACCCCTTACTTTAGCGCGCGTAAAACATGTTTATTTATCTCTCTCATTAGTCGTATTGCAACTTGTTTTTCGCGGGATAAAACACCGTTTCAGTAGTTCCTTATTATTTTGCTCTTACAAGTGTATGTTAATTTAATCAGATGACACATATAATGTAACTTTAATAAGTATTGTTTACCTTTGAATAATCGTCGTAGGAAATCATTGGTATGTGCTGGTAATTCCTTGACTTTAATCTGTTCTGCCATTGTTTGCTTCAAAACGAGTGACTTTCTGAACAAAATTAGCACAACTGTAAAGTTAAAATTTTGTTTTGGTATAAGTATTTTTGATGATATACCATATCATGTTTGATAATATAAGATTATACTTACTTATCGGAAAGTCTTAGAGGTCGTCACAGTGAATTTAGAATTTATATGGGTAAGCAACCTGTTTTCTTCGAGGTTTTTTTTTCAGGTCAAGAGCTCAAGTCTTTCTACAAAAAAATATAAACACTTGCAAAGACGTAAAAAGAAAGTAGGTACAGTAAGCTGCAGGGAGAAGTAGCCCCAAAAGTGACGTGGTTCTTGCATCATTATGGCAATTTTTTCTGTAGCTATTTTTCGTACCTCCGATGAGTAATATATTACACCTTTTCCCTCAATAACCTAAATGTATATCATAATGCACTAATATAATCATCTTTTAGCACGTGACAAAATGGCTGATAAATGGCTTCGTGTTGCACATGGCTGTCAAAAAGAATACTTTTAAATCGGCTCTACCTACCTATAACTGTAAATTATATTAAGTAGGTGATCCAAGCAACTTAGGCACGCTAACATTGTTCATCCAAAGCATGAAAGAAGTTGCAATAAACCGAAGACAAGTATGAAGAAGTAATAAAAACATAAAAATAGTAAAGAACTTTACTACAACGAAACTCACAATGGCTTAAAAATAGGTAATAAATTAACTTAAATAATACGGGTTTATGGCGGAGATCAATTGTTAGACGGGGACGACGGCGGGCTCGGGTTCCTGGGGTTCTGCGGGATTCGGAGGCTCCTGGGGCTGCGCGGGCGAGGGCTCGGGGTCGGAAGCGCGCCAGCGGCACGCCAGCGTGACGGGGTCGCGCTCGCGGTCCGGCCCGCACTGCTCCTGTGCTCCCAACAGCTTATACTCTTCTTTTTCTCCATCCGACTCCGCCTGTGGCTCCGCTTCCAGCCTCCGCCGGCCCGCGATCACCACCTCCACGTTTCTCCCATCGCTGTCGGCATACCTCTCGTTATCCGACCCGATGTCCACCCGATAAGGCGTGCTGGGTTCAACAAACGCCTCCGTTATCCTCACATCCGCCCTCTCCTGAAACTCATTCTGTTTGTTCACGGTCTTGAACCCATCGAACAGATCGCTGATAGGGACCTTCATTTTCGAGGGGTAAGCGACGACAAGAACTACATTCTGGACATCGGCGCGGACGTTGAATTCGCCGTCCTGGCGCTGATCGTAGGTGGCGGGCGCGGCGGCGGCGGCGGCCAGCAGGCAGCAGGCTAGTATGTGGAACATCGCGTGCGCTAGAGTGACCTCCCGGGCGCTGACTGCGCGGCCCGTGCTCCCGCGCCGCTTTTACCGGCACCCGCGAACCAGTCGCCGGACGAAACGGGCACACGGTAACGGTTAACACGGCACCAAAGTGGCCCTCGCGCTTACGGATCCCGTCGGTAATCAAAATGTCATAAATTTACACGGTCATTAAGACTTGCACCGTTGCAAGGTTTATTCAAGACTGCGCTGGAAAACTACATTAAGATATAGGTATCTAACTGCCGAAACAATCGCTTGGTAACATTGGCGCGTGGGAAGACAGGCCCGACTAGTATTTGTTTACAATCGCGACGCCATTTAAAGTCTATTGTTTAGGAAACCCTTGTGATAATATCTGAGGATCTTGTAACACTTTCATTCACTAGGCATACTACCCATGCATAGGAGCAGCTTTGCCAACAAAGATCGCGTATTTGTTTTTTTTACACAAGTTTTATTTATGGCTATTTTTTAGGTTACCTACCTATAGGTAGTTTAATCTTAGGGTTAATGTATGTTTGGGTAAAGGTTGTGCTTACCTCCATATTTGTGTTAATTTTATAATTAATCGACTTCAAAACAAGGAGGAGGTCAATTCGTCGGAATATTTTTTTATTAAGTATTCTAGTGTTGCAGTATTTTTCAGCGACAATCTTAACTTTAAGTACCTAGATGGTAAGTAGACGGTTGAGTTAGATTGGCCACTGTGGAAATATTTAATGAGTAGGTAGTCCAGAGCACTGAAAGTGGGTGAAATTAGTTTATATATACTACATACTTATATTAAAGTTTTAATGGTTGCGTACTTGTATTTCAATAACTCGGGTATGCCATGATGCTGAAATTTGGATTTTAATAATATTTCATTCATTGTCTAATTATCATAGACAGGCTGAATATGAAAGTAGGTCCTTATCTTAATAGTCCATCTTTGTCGTGCCGTCCACGATGTTGGCAACGCGCCGTGTGACAGTGACCGCGGGTCATCGATACGATAACCGAGTTTCCGGCGCACGAGCATCTATATCTGTCACTTCGCGAGCTTTTGCGTATTAGGCTAATTCTTTAATTGTCCTGAGCGTCTAGTGTAACCAACGGCCTAAAACAACGTCTCGACCGCGTTGATTACACTAGACGCTCGAATCTGAACCGGTGTGAAATGTAAATAATGATTGGATTAAAAGGCACACAGTGCTGGCGACACAGGTATCGATGCCGTTAATCCAAGCAAGTGGTGCCGATTCCTAAACCTATCGGCGTTACAATGGCTATACTTACCTACCAGAGACTGTTAACGTGTGCTAGATTGAACATGACATGTTGGAGTGGCAGAATTGGTTTAAGTATTCATTATTAAGTATAATGTGTTAAAATATGAAACTTCTAGAAAACCCCAAGTAAAAAGTGTGATGCACATCTGAAAAAATCTTTCGATCCAATAACAAACAAAAACAAAGTAATAGTTACCTACATGATCAACCAAACTAGGCAACTGACTCACTTAGTTCCGTTAATTTAATTTTAATTTATAGCATATATTAGGTACACCTGTTTAGGATTAAACCGGTCTAAATCGAGAATTTATATATTTGCGATACGACTATGCGATGCGACCCACATAGTATTATGTTCTCGCAATTTCGCTCATCAGTACAATCAGCTTCGAAATGTATTTTACCTCATATCATTAAAGAGTCAGTCACGAACGTAAAAACATTTAAATCTACAAAGTAATTGCGATGAAATACAAAATGAAGTACAACTTAGTACTTAATTCGTGACGCTGACTCTACCTTCGCAATTAGCACCATTACTTTTAATTTGACGATTTGTTTATTTTCATTTCGTCTATTTATAATATTTTTAACCCCCAACGAAAAAAAGGGGTGTTATAAGTTTGTTCTGTGTATCTGTCTATGGCTTCATAGCTCCCAAACGGATTGACCAATTTCAAAGCGATTGTTTTTAATCGAAAGCTAGTTTAAACATCGAGATGGCTCTTAGCTAAGTTTTATTAAAATCGGTTAACACGTTTTTGAAATAACAATGTCGAGGCGTTTTCTACTTTTCTACGTTGGTTTTCTAACCCAGTGTAAAAATATAATATAATTTATTTACATAAAAAAAACAATTTACAATGACATTAAATCTTAGCTAAAACTAAGTAAATTAAATCTACTGCCGTCGGGTTTGACACTTTGGGTCCACGGGGTCCCGGCCCCGGCGTTTACAAGCTTATTTCAGAGTGGCAAAAGCGCTTATTAGTCGATGCAACTTGTGACCAAATAGCTGTCAGTTTTCTCACTCAAAGAATCAGCATCGCTATTCAGCGAGGCAACCAAAGAGTATAGTAAGTGAGGCAACGCTGCCAGCCTTTTGGGCACCATGCCACGGGGGCCTTATTTAGATTTAATTTAGTTTTAAGTTTTAGTATAGGTAAATTTAATTTTACACAGTGCAAGTAATATGAATTTATGATCTCAGTAGAGTACAATTTTTTATTATTTTTTTATTTTTACGGTTTTCGCGTAAAAATCTATTATTTATTACACATTAAATACTCTGTGAAACATGAAAACACAGAAAATCAGAAAAATATGTTAAAACTAACTTTGGTGTGCTTGCACGTGACAGACACGGAATGTCATGGATCCGGGTTCGATCTTCCGGGTTAATCATATTTTTTCGTTTTCTGTGTACGAGTAGATATCCTTGTTCCTGTGAATATTTGAAGTAAAATAAAAGTATAAATTTGTTAGTGCTGTTAGTAAAGAAACTGATTGATGCATCCAACAAAAAGAAATGGCATGTTGTTTTTAGAATGTTTTTAGATATGTATGGTAATAAATATCTACATTTTGAACGTACTGAGAGTTAGCTATAGGTCTGTGAACTATTCTCCATCCAAGCTTGATAGAGCTTACGTGGAGCTTGCATGCATACGTATATTTATTATGGTCATATATGAATACTTAACTATTGAATCGATATTTAAAAAAAAAGACTGCTTGGTGAAATCAAGTGACGAAGAGATAGAAGTAATATGGGTGCATTTTTAATGTCAGTTTGGGGGTGCAAGTGTTGGACGGTACATCATTTTTAACCGACTTCAAAAAAAGGAGGAGGTTCTACGTTCCACTGTATGTATTTTTTTTATGTATGTTCATCGATTACTCCGTCAATTGTAGACCGTTTTTTAATTTTTTTTTTATTCGAAAGTGTATACTCCTGAGGTGGTCCCATTGTCACCAAGTCATGATCTGATGATGGGATCCCAGGGAAATCGAGGGCAACCCTCAAATTTTATAGGCACGTATTATGTGTTTCATATATTTTCTAAGGCTATTCAAGTATATGCGTCTGGTAGTCATCATCTCATGTTGATGAGCTGATGATGGAAGGTACAACTCCTTAACGCTTAGGAGTTGGAGGATAATTTTGAAAATGTTAAATCATTATTCGAAAGGGTATGCTCCTGAGGTGGTCCCATTGTCACCAAGTCATGATCTGATGATGGAATCCCAGGGAAAACGAGGGCAACCCTCAAATTTTATAGGCACGTATTATGTGTTTCATATTTTTTTTTTCTAAGGCTATTCAAGTATTTGTGTCTGGTAGTCATCATCCCATGTTGATGAGCTGATGATGAAAGGTACAACTCCTTAACGGTTAGGAGTTGGAGGATAATTCTGAAAATGTTAAATCAACGTAAAATTGTGAAATAAAAATCTTTTAACAAAAAAGTAAAACCGCCTTAAAAAAAGCCTTAGAAAAAAACGTAAAATAATCCTCTAAAATAATTATAAATAAATAAAATAAAATAAAATGCGTTTATTTCGGACAACAGAAACTAAAGCCTAAAGTTATAGTTAGGATTATTTTGCGTTTTTTTTCCAAGGTTTTTTTTTAAGGCGGTTTTATTATACTTGACTGTACCTATTTACCTGCGTACTAATAATTTTGTGTTGGGTAGGAGAGCCAGAATTTAATTTGTACTAACTTAAATTAAAAAAGTTAAAAAAACGTGGTAAAGTTTAAGGAAACATTGGTTTAGGGATTTTTCAATAAGAATTTTCATTTATTTTCAACAAAACGATATTACATACTAACTTAATAGCTAACTTAGACTAAAATAAATATCTATAAATGCATTACAATATCACTCATGGCTAAATCTTACATCACTTAAAGTACTTATTGGGCAGTCTACGCACAGATTGTGCCAAACATTATTTCTATATGCGATTTGAGTTTCATTTTAAAATTTTATGATAATCGGCTCAGTATTGTTATTTCGCATAGCTGTCATGGAGTGGCCCGGGTGGATGATGACGTCAGTGGTGGCGGGTCTTCCTCAGCAGAGGCAGCAGGAACTGGGCGAGGCGAGTCTTCAATCTGTGAACAAGACAATTTCCACTATGTTACACGATCAAGTCATGCGAAACTAAATATGGGGGCAATGACCCCTTGCCTAGTCGAAGTCGAACATAGTAATTTATTGGCGGTCTTAGGGAGTAATTCCGTGGCAAATTTATATAAAAATTAAGAGAGTAGAAGGGAATCGTCTGACTTAAGTTTAATTTTTTTTTGACGATGCTTAGAATAGGTAAATAATTAGCAAACAGATTTTATGGTACCTACCTAAAGGAAATCCTTTCGCATTAAAACGCGAGATCGTTAAAATTCAGAATATTAAATGAAATCATTATTTAAACTGTTGCACGACATTACGTCATGAATTGAATGTCATGATCATGAAAGCCAATGGTTCACACTCTACGAAATATTTACCTACCTTTGCGCCTTCTCCTGTTTACGATTGAAGGCTTCCTTTTTCTGCGGCTTGGCGCTGTTCTGGCTGACGTCGAGCACGGACAGGTCCGAAGGCTTATCGCCCTCGGGCTTGGCGTCGGCGGGCTTCGGGTTCTGGGGTTTGCCGTCATCCGGCTTCGGCTCCAGGGGCGACGCAGACGAGTGCTCGGGGTAATCGGTCAAGTCTAACAGGTCGCTGAGGTCGATCTCTGAAGCCGCCGCGAGGAGCGAGTCCGCGGGAGCGACAGCGATGACGACGCCGTCGATGTTCAGGCGGTAGTTCTCGGAGCCGTTCTGCCGCTGGTCGAAGTGGCAGTCGGGCGCCGGCGGCGCGGGCGCGGCCGACGCCGCCGCCAGCAGCGCCGCGACCAGCGCCACCTCGCACACGACGCGCTTGTAGTTGACCATCGCGACTGCTGGCTGGATGCGCACTGCCGGCTCCGCTCGCAGGGCCCGCTATGTATCCAGTCTCCGATGCATTTTTTATTTATTTGCGGAGATAGCGGTACTCTCCGGCTTGCTGCGACCTAACCACGCGAGTATACAACTATTCTGGAATTGCAGTTGTAATGGTATCAAATCGCATTATGTACCTATTGGATGGTCGGATTAATGGTATTCAAAGAGTCTTCGAATGTTTTTTAGGAACCCACACTGTCTAGAGTTACAGCAGCGTGTGCTCGTGCATGTTAAAAACAGTTAAGTTTGGGAGTGGTTGTTGCGAACTAAGGTTTTGTTTTTATAACAAGTTTGTAAATAAAAGATGGCGGCGAGCGCAACGCCCTGCCGACCCAATGACCCGTTAACTTTACCGTCATCCGAGTCTATCTAAGCTTCGCACGATATTAGTGTGTTAGTTACGTGATTGGTGCCTTGTTTATGCTTCATTAAGTTGGCATCTTTAGATAGGTAACATTTTCTATACCTAAGCATTCAAAGGCTTAGGAACATTGAATGACCAAGATTTGCAAGAGGTAGGTACAATTTCACAATTTCTCATTAGGATTTTCAGCATTTTCACATATTTTAATGTTAAATAACATAAACTTTGCATTTAACCATTATTTTTACGTACTTAAACATTTTTTTATAAATTGCCTAGGTTTTAACTACTTAAAACGAATCTACATTCATAGGAAGCTTTTCAAACAATTACTGTTTTATTTTTATGAAACCTCTCGTTACATAGCGACACTTCAGGTAGCATTTAAGATCTTTGTGTACTATGTACTGACCTATGTTGAACAAATAAAGAGATTTGTATTGTATTTAATGGACCCATGCGTAGGTAACTAACCAACAAAGACCAATACCGCTGCACTATTTAACAGCGCGATTGGATTACCGAAGCTCGGATAGCATCTCGGCCGGCTGGCACAGATTACCGCAACCTGTCGCGATGCGCAGGCGCAGCTTTCGCCTAACTGTACCGATAAACGGGACTAAGTCACCGATCCGTTTATTTGCCCTAAGATTATTGTCAACCGCCTAGTAACCACGTCCTGCGTCACGCAGTCCTGTTTATAACTGTACCTACCTAATTTTATTATGATTAAGCAACGGCATAAAAGTACCTAATTCTAATTTGAAGGGTTACTATCCAGGCCCCTAATTCACCAAAAGTGTCAGTTTTTAATGACAATTCGGTGTCAGTTGCTGACTTGAAGAGCTTTTGTTTTAGCGCGCTTCATAGGTATTGGCAAAAAAATGTAGTTCGAATTTGTCATTGTAAACTGACAATTGGTGAAATAGAGGCCAGGAAGCTACTTTTTTTTAATTTCTATTAGTAATACAGTCTTTAGGTCCCACTGAAAGGCTTCGCTGAGTCTTCATGAATGAGCCTTTCGGGAAGAGTTGAATTATAAGCTACGACGGCTTTAGTCGTTAGGTACCTACTAGATTTCGGGCGGCAGATCTTAGCGATTCCCTAAGTATTTTGTGCAGAGCAGGGAGAGCAGGGAGAGCACGGAGAGGTTGAGAAATACAAAAGTGATGAGTTTTTAACGGACTTCAAAAAGAAGGAGGTTCTATATTCCACTGTAGCTACTTTTGTTTTTTTTTAGATTAGATGAATGCCAAAAGTGCGCAAGGAACCTGCAACACGGGCCTAAGGTAGGTGATTGCGCTGTTGGCCACACCCCCTTATAGTGCTTCTGATTGATTTTTTCGCAGAATGACCAAAAAAAATATCGCAAGGTGAACTTGAGGGCGCTCTAAAAAATAATAGCTACATATCTACAGGTAAACACCTGTGCCCTAAGCACGACTTGTCGAATCCTGCGTTACGTTACGGTTATCGTATCGAGATCGAGAAATCTCATACTAAATTTTAGTTTTAAATACGCTCACGGGCGGGCGCTGTTCCAAACGTCATACAAACTCGTCATAGTTTACTATTCGAGTTTACGTGACGCAGGATTCGACAAGTCGTGTTTAGGGCACTGGTCACAAAAGGGTGAACGATGCAAAACCCAGTGACAGTAGGTAAGTACTCATGTAACTGAACAACTTTTCCCAAGGAACATACTTTTTACAAGGAAATAACTTTTTTTTCATATTTTTCACCTCACCAGCTCGGGAAGGCTTTCCTTATTAGGTTGGTATTCGAAATCTTCGCGCAAAAGAAAGTCAAGTTAGTAGTATTCCGGCTTAATAAATTTTAGCCCCAACCCCAGGGCCAAAAGCTGGTTACGCCCTTGAAATTCCAATACGTATTCCAAGACTGGAAGTGAATGGAAACTGTTTTGGCTGTCTCGTTTCTGGCAGAATAAAGGTGCGGAAAAGTTGGGAAGTTCCGTGTCGGAAGCAAGGGGATGTCCAAGCGTGTGACATCCAACCAAGGCATATAGGTAGGTACATTAATGTTCTGTAGCAACTGTAAGTTGAAATATTTTGTTAAGGTGATGTACGGGCCTAACATATTTGAGAGGTCAGATCGATCACCTTACTTTCATATAAGCATCTGGAAAAAATTATCCATATGGGCTCTTTCGTTTTTAGTTTGGTATAAAAAGTTCTGACTACCTAACCTACTCTAGCAAGGTTGTCATGGCTAAGGTTACGACTACGACCAAGGAAGCGAGCAGCGCCACAACGGGACAGCTGTGCCTTTCTAAACGAGTCTGCCCGTTCGCAGCCCTAATTATAAGCTGCTTGCGAATGATCTAAGTTTCATCGCACGCTAGGGCAAGATCACCAGTGTATGGAAACTGCTGATTGTAAAAACCATTCTTTGCAGAGGTAAAACTGTTCGGGCATTCTTTACCTTTCTAACGCCACCTAAGTTGAAAGTCGTTTTTTTTTATGAAAGGAGCTCAATAATTTTCTCTTATCTTTCAATATTCTTGAACATTCAGGTTGCTGAAGCATAGCTGATGATGACAGTGCGTCACATTAGGAAAAAAAAAGAGGTAACATTTTCGACTGCTTTAGGTATACACAAGGGCGTAACGCTTTTGGAACGAATAGTGTTGGTTGCAGTTGAATGTAACGTTAAGTTATTGTCATAATCAGATGACGTCTGAAACGTAAGTGAGCAATGAAAACAAAGTTAATATTTATAGGGTACGTATTTATTTAAACAGATTATCGCCTCTGTATTAATTAACATTTTCTGGATAGATATAACATGATATTGGAAGACCACAGTGTTTTTATTTCCAAATAATCGTAATAATTATGATAATGATAACTGCTCAACACAATAAAAGAAATGCTTGATTATCAAATGATTGTTTTTCGAGAATATACGTAATATTATACCTACTATTAGTGCAATAAAAATGTGCAAGATTTAGGAAACAAAAAAATAACAAATTATATAAAAACGAAGAAAGACACAAGAACAACTTCCAACAAATTAAAGACGCTTTAGGTAAATATCGATCTAAGGCACATAGGAAGACGTCTAGTTTCCCATTTATAAGGCACTCTCTAGTTACAAGTAATATCATAATCAACGAGCTCGTTATGTACGAAAAACTCAGGAAAAAACTTGCTTCTATGCAAAAAAATAATTACTTAAAACTACACATTACATTATTTACTACTAACACAGTCGGTTAAAATACATAAAACAACGCAGATAAAGATAAAGTAAAGAAAATCATAACTGGATACATAAACCCTGAAAACAATATTCTTATTTTTCCTTGTACAGTTGTAATAAAGACATGATTCAAAGCTGTAAATCTAGGCCGCAGTAATTGCTACCAAAACTTTGCCAGGCACTCATATCATAACGATAAATATGGTCACTAATTTTAAACTTAAGACTTTCCAGATGTCCAATTTTATAATCAAAACAATTCCGCAAACATATTTGCAAAATGGGGCCGAAACTAAACTAAAACTTAAAATAATGGTCAACTTGGCTTCAAATAAACTGGAAGAAAACTGATCTCATTTCTTACGCCGAATCGCAAGGGTCAAGATTAAAGTTTGGCCATAGATGCAAGCACACAAATGTTAGATACCTAGGCAAACGCACGCACTGCTAGGCCCAGGGTGACAGATTCCAAACTAACGATTTTTTTCAAGAACTTAGGCCTATAGAATCAAAGCGAGCAGTCATAACTGCTCCTAGCTTGCGCGAGGTTAGGTGATGTGAAGCTTAGCTAGTCTGTTAGCCTTAGATCCCTAAGTGACGGAAGCCAGCTAGCTTGCTGGTCGCTATTGCTAGTGCAGCAGGGCTAAGGTAGCCTGCTGATCGCTAGTGCAGCAGGGCTCAGCTAGCCTGCTGGTCGCTATTGCTAGTGCAGCAGGGCTAAGGTAGCCTGCTGGTCGCTAGTGCCGCAGAGCTCAGCTAGCCTGCTGGTCGCTAGTGCAGCAGGGCTCAGCTAGCCTGCTGGTCGCCAATGCCGCAGGGCTCAGCTAGCCTGCTGGTCGCTAGTGCCGCAGGGCTCAGCTAGCCTGCTAGTCGCCAGTGCCGCAGGGCTCAGCTAGCCTGCTGGTCGCTAGTGCCGCAGGGCTCAGCTAGCCTGCTGGTCGCTAGTGCCGCAGGGCTCAGCTAGCCTGCTAGTCGCTAGTGCCGCAGGGCTCAGCTAGCCTGCTAGTCGCTAGTGCCGCAGGGCTCAGCTAGCCTGCTGGTCGCCAGTGCCGCAGGACTCAGCTAGAATGCTGGTCGCTAGTGCCGCAAGGCTCAGTTAGCCTGCCGGTTGGCAGTATCCTGGGCCAGCAGACGCAGCGCTTCGTTAAACAGGTGTGGTCGCGCGCGGAACAGCGCCGCGATGAGGTAGTGTTGCGCCGCCGCCGCGCAAAGCTCGCGCGACGCCGCGCACAGTGTGACAGCGCGCCGCCAGATGCGGGAAGTTACTGAAAGAAGGTAAACAGAAACTTCCAGAAGTTTCGCGTCTAAGTAGATATCTACACACAGGGATATGCCGCTAGCCTTCTGAATTCATTACCGGCGACGTTTAATCAGGTCACAACTTCAACTTGCGTGGACCCTCTAACGCTCCGCTTTCCAATGCACGATCGCATACAGTCCGTGCACAAGCTCCGAGGAATCGGCGCTGGATTTATTTAAATTTTTAACAAGCACATAACTATAGGTACTTAAAGAATAATTTCATAATTATTTAAATGAACTAAGGTTTTATGGGATCGCAGGTAAAGCTCGTCCGTGGATCAGGCTTGAAGTAATCATTACCGCGGCACAGCTCGCCTGTTGATCGCACCCTTCAGATATAGCAAAAGCTTTCAAAAAAAATTATATACTCACGAAACTGCTGCATGTCGTGGTCGCAGTGCTCTAGTAAATGTTGCACGGTGGTGGCGCCCTCTAGCGGGGGCACGCCGTGGCCCGTCACCAGCAGCGAGTCGGGAAACGTCACCTCTTTAACCACCTCTGCTACTTGAGCTGTTAGGCGCTGTAGATACAATTTTTATCCTTTGTTTAAGCTTTTAATTGCTTTCATCTGTGCCGGTGTATAATCAAGTCTTGCAAGTTAAATTTGAGCCACTCCTATACTCCATTTATTTCAGCATTAAAAAGAATGAAACAATTTTGACGTGCAATTTTATTGAAAAACGCCTTTTAAATAAAAATAAGTAACAGCAAGTAACAATTAAATAATTAACTACTCTCTACCGCTCAAAGGTTGACTGGTAGAGATCCCTTGTAGGGAAAAGTCTGCTCTTGTACTTGTATCTCATTGTTTGTAACTTGTATTTATTTCTGTATTTTCTGTACAATAAAGCGTTTACTTACTTACTTAAATAACAATTAAATTTAACCATCTGGTGACCCACTTGCTTGTTTGCCTTCCTTGTTGTTTAAAAAAAAATATCGTTATGGTTTTATACGTAACGGTAACTGATTTTTAAAAAACTTTTTTTTTTAAAAGACATGTCAAGATTGCTGCAATAAACGAAGTAGGATGAGCTCACTTAAAAAAAAAAACTACATTACGTGCATGACTCATACGGTCGCTTGGCAGAGAACTTGCTTTATATCACATGCGGTCTTCAAAAAATAATAACACAGCGTGATGACTGATGACGGGTCTAAGCGTCGAAAACGGCACCTCTTAAAGATTATTAGATCTCAGATTTAAATAATTAATAGTTACGCTGGTACAATGGTGCCGTATTTTCTTCATTTTTGTTTGTTACCTGTTACAAAGATAATTATAGACCAAAGCACGCGATGCTTAGGCTAGATTACAAAGAGGCTAAGTGAGTGATGGTTCTTTTGGTATAAGCTTTACAACTGACCTCATGATCCGCCGAGCTATTAGCCGCTGTTTTCTTGTTGTCATCTTTTATCACGTGCAACCAGTAACGAGTTGGGACATGCTGTAAATATTTTGAATAAATAGAGTTTTTTTAACTGATCGTAAAGCGCTGTACACTAACTTTTCTTTAATTTTAAATAATGTGAATAATATTTCTGTACTGTTACGGTTTCGACACGATAGTAGGTAGTAAATAAAGTAAGTATAAAGTTTATTTATTTACTGAACAGAATTACATCCTGCGAAAGAACTGAATTAAAAAATATTTGCTTTATCGTCCTTTAGTAACCTTTAGTAATCGTGTGATGAAATTATTGAACCTTGATATTACAAACAATAATTAAATAATAATAATTTCGGCTCTACGAATTTAATTGCCTTTTTTGTCAATTAAAGGGAATCTGCTTCCAACTTTACTGGCATTCTGTCCTTAAGGGCCTTCCTTGAAATATAATATGACTCCGGGGCGGTGCATCCCTTTTGCCCCCTCTACTCTAGATATTTTTTATTAACTTAAGTACAATAACATAATGCAAGCTAATTAAATTAAAAATAGCCACTTATTCTAAGTCATTAAGTCATTATAGCGCATACATCACGATTAATTATTAATTAATTAAGCCTTACAATTCAGATACAATACATACAAACAGTCACGCCTGTTTCCCGGAGGGGTAGGCAGAGACCACGGACTTCCACTTGCTACGATCCTGACATACAACCTTTGCTTCCCTTAATCTCATAACATTCTTCATACATGCTCTTCGATTTTGGGTACTCCTTTTTGTCCTTTTTCCAAAATATCACCGATTTGATCGGAGTACGTTCGCCGAGGCCTTTCCTTTCCCACTTTTCCATCCACTCTCCCTTCATACACCCTTTTTGTAAATCTGCTTTCACTCATTCTCTCTACACGCCCAAACCATCTTAACATACCCTTCTCAATTTTCGTCACATCTTCATTCACACCGCACTTCTCTCTTATCGCATTATTCGTCACTCTATCTCTCAAAGTCACACCACACATACTTCTCAACGCTCTCATTTCCACTGCATTCACTCTACTTTGGTGTTTCTTTTGCCACACCCAACTTTCACTACCATACATATAAGTGTCAGTACTAACACTCCTCTATGTACTGCCAGCCGTGCTTTTCGTGACACTTTGCGGCTACTCATAAAGGCGTGGAGTGCCCCATTCACTCGATTTCCAGCATTCACTCTCCTTTCAATATCTTCCTCATACTTACCGTCCCTAGTAAACAAAGTCCCCAGATACACAATCTTTCACTTGTTCCAACCTAACTCCATCGACCTTGATTTGACAATCTGACATACTCTCATCCCTTTCAAATACCATCACTTTGGTCTTACTTACATTCATTTTCATTCCTTTCCTTTCAAAAGATCCGTGCATAATAGTTACCATCTCCTGCAACCCCTCAGCCGACGACGCAAGTAAAACCTGGTCATTGGCGTAGAGAAGACATTTGACGACTAACCCATTCATTCTCAAACCACATTCATCATCTTTCATATCTTGCAAACAACTGTCCATGAATAAATTGAACAGCCACGGCGACGCTACACATCCCTGTCTGACACCCTTTTCGATGCTAAACCATTCAGTGTATGACCCGTTTATCCTCTCGCAAGCACTGGAATCCTCGTAGAGAGATTTCAGAGCTCGAATGAGATGACTGCTCACTCCATACATTGACAGTACCAACCAAAGTTCATTCCTCACCACTTTGTCATAGGCCTTTTCCAAATCCACGAAAGCGCAGTAGACCTTTTGACCTTTTGCCAAATACTTCTCTACTGTGTTTCGTAAGGAAAATACCTGATCCGTACATCCCATACCCTTTCGAAATCCCGCTTGCACATCCCATATTTTCTCATCGGTTTCTTTCACAACTCTTTCAATTAACACTTTCGCATACAATTTGCCGACGATGCAAAGGTACAAATAATAATATTTCCGCGCTAAACATTTTAAACTTTGGCATCTGTGTGCCCGTTGGCAAAGGCCTCCTCCAGCAGTCTCCATTCTCTCTCACATCACGATTATAATTCTATTAACGAATGTAAGGATCCGGATTAGTCGCGTTTTATTGAATCGGATATCATTCAAACAGTTTCAAATCTATTTCAGAACGTTAATCATGGGCACCATGGTGTGCAGTGTGCTCCCCATATCCCACATTAGTTATGCCTGAGTCTCACTGTAGTTTTCGATTGAAAATATCACCTATTCTATACTCACATTAGTGTCAGCTAGCATGAGCACGGTGTGCGCATGCGGCTGGTCGGTAGTGTCAGGCGAGAGCCGGTCCGCGCAGGTGGGGTATAAGGCTGCTAACACGACACTGCCATGGCCCCCCAGTCGACACGAGCTCTGCTCTTTGATGGCTAGTTCATCCATCTTGTTGTAGATCAGAGTCGCCACTCGAGGTTTCACACCTTTTTTTGGGATATCAGATTTTAATCAGAAGTCTGTAGCAAATGTTGCTCAGAAATACCAGGAAAATTAATAAGGGTTAGGTTCAACATTCAAAAATAAACATCAACAGTAAAGTGTGATGTGCAAAACCACAAAATGCGATGTATCTATAGCAAGGACCATAAAACCAAGAGGACTGCCAGTGTCTATACGATGTCGCGTGCCTTTGAAATAATAAGCCTGCTGTAGCTAGTTTTATTACGGAGGGGTCTCTGTACCATTCATTCGGTATGGCATTTAGACCTTTGGCTAACACAATAGCGACATCTAAATTAGTTTTTTCTTTCAGTTCATAGATGGTGCTAACTCTGCCTCGATAACGGACTACTGATAGGCCTCAATGGCTGGTTAGGGTTCGGTATGGAGCCGGTCACAAGCCCGGGCAAAAGAGGAGTGCACAGGTCGCGTTGACATATCGGACCTCTTCGGTATAGCAACGCGCCCATCCCGAAAAACCCCCAGGGTCAGTGGTGGGAGGACGTGCCGAAGACCCTCACAGCCGGCTGTGGGCAGCGGGGGGTTGGTGCAGATTGGGCTTGCGAGCGGACGAGGGGCGGGGGGGTAGGGTCTGTGTGTGCAGTCCGTGATGGGAAAGAGGAGGTGTTCGGGGAACCCAGTGGTGTCACTAGAGATACAGCTGGGTGAAGCAAATGCCCCTCGGAACCAGGAACGGAGGGGTGGGAGGGGGAAGCGGGTATGGAGAGGAGCCCTGGGGTGTCACTAGCGACGACCTAGAGGTGAATCGGAATGCCGGCGGACCCCCCAAACGGTCACACAAGCACCACAGAAGCTACTCATCCTATGCTGGCGAGCCCACTCGGCACAATCGCTGCTGCGAACGACTGTGCGCAGGAGAGGTGGCGCTCACTGCGTACGTGAAACGTAGCTGGGGGATGGTAAGGGAGCACTGCCATCTTCTTAACTTTCTCTTCCCATATATAGATCAGCAATATGAGTGATTTTAAAAATTCAGCAAGTGCTGCAACTGCTATGGCAGGTACTGAAGGGAACGGGAGTTCTACGGAGAGACGAGGACCCCCAGATGTCCACCTTAAGATGGGAGGCCTCAAGATAGGTGAGGAAGAACTGCTGAGGTCACCTTCGCCGGTAGGGACAACCGGGGGGGGTAAGGACACACAGGCGGAGAACCCCTTTCAGGTGTATAGGTCGAAGGAAGAGAAAAAGAGGGCGAGAAGGGCAAGAAGACTTGCAGCTAGGGCTGAGCGTGGGAGGGGAGGGGAGGGAGCCGCAGGTCCAGTGCCAAGCGGATCGATCCCCTCCGCTGCTGTGCGAAGCCTGAAGCTCAAGAGGCAAAGTACCGATGAGGGACAACCGGGGAAGCCTCCGGCGAAACGTCAGGATCTGGGTGGGGCGGTCGCGGCGGGGCCACGAGATGAGGCGAAGGCGAATCGTGACCTTGCCGTGACAGTCCGCCGAGAGGATGGCGTTTTGGTGGATGAGGCCCTGGCGAAACTCATCAGGAAGAAGCTGACGAACCTGATTGAGGTAGAAGTCTTGCGCATATGGGATGGGAGGACTGGCGAGAGAGGCCCCCAATTCGTGGCGTCGGGGCTGGTGGCAGAGGGATTTTTCCTTGTGACACCAGCAACGGCGGAATCGGGGGAGTGGCTCTTGAGTCGGGACTTCGGCGTAATTGACGGACACCGGATCGTGGTTCGGAAGTTGGAAAGGATGAGGGTACATATATGGGTACCGGGAGAGCCAGACACAGCTCGGTTTCTGGAAATGCTGGCGATTCAGAACAGCGACAGAGCCGAACTGCAGCTGGATAGATGGAGACTGGTGAACCAGGAGGGACTGGGAAGCGGCGTGAGGCTGGTATTTGCGGTACCGCTGACGGTGGGGGAGGGGTGGGGGGAGGTGAATACCATCACCCTCTTCTTCTCGGCCACCAAAGTTCGGGCCCGAATCATAAGGCCCCAGCCTTCAAATAAGCCAGAGCCGGAAGGGGGGGAACCGCCCAACATAGTACCTGCACTGGAACAGGAGGGGTCAACACACGTCGTCACTCGTGAGGATGTGGGTGAACTCTCCGAGTGAAGGTGCAGGGACAAACTACACAGATACAGCAATGACGACACAAACATTTAACACACTACACAAACACAATCACAAACACACAAAAACACAAACAGATATATGCCAAGTAAACCTCCAACACTGCAAAGATGCAATGTCCGAACTAGGGCAATTTGTTGCGAGGAATAAAGTAGAAATCGCACTGATGCAAGAACCTTATGTATGGAAGAATCAGGTGGCAGGCCTGGGACATCTGGGGGGGGAGCTTCACTACGAAAGGAACGGTGAGAGACCCCCCAGGACATGTATATATGTAAGCAATAATGTGAGAAATATGGGCTGTGTTATGACCATATGTTGCAGAGACCTAGTGGTAGTGGAGACTATCTTCATCGACACGGAAGGGAGAAAACACAAGGTGGCACTGGCATCATGTTATCTACCGAGTGAGGATACAGCACCAACAAGGGAACTCGAAGAAATGGTACTTAGGTACAAAGGTAAGGAAATCCCCCTAGTCGTTGGTTGCGACGCTAACGCACACCACGAGGTGTGGGGGAGCAGCGACACTAACGGCAGGGGAGAATCACTCTTAGATTTCATAATAAGCAATGACCTAGATATAATTAATGAGGGGGACACACCCACTTTTGTAACTAGGGCAAGGAGAGAGGTGCTAGACATCACGCTAGCAACGAAGGGAGTGAGCGAAAAGATCAGAAGCTGGAGGGTGGACACCGAGGACAGTATGTCTGACCACAGAAGACTACTTTTCAGCATAGAAGACACGGTAGAATCAGTTAAGACAAGAAACCCAAGGAAAACTGACTGGGCGAAGTACGAGGAAGAATTGAGCAAAAATGTGTCTGAAACAGGGAAATGCAAGAGCATAGGGGACCTGGAAAAGCGCGCATCTAGACTCAGAAGTGATATAATAGAGGCATACCATAAGGCATGTCCGGAAAGAGAGATACGTTCCGGCAGCGGGCAGCCTTGGTGGAACAAGGAGATGCAAAAGTTGAGGAAAGGTACGCGCAGGGCAATGAGGATAGCCATCAAGAAAGGCGACACTCAAAGCTGGGACGCGTACAGGAAAGTAAGGAACAAGTACTCCAGGTTAAGAGAGCAGACAAGCCGCAAAGGCTGGAGGACATATACAGAAGAAATACAAAAGTACTCGGAAGGAGCGCGTATAGTTAAGCTACTAGCTGGCGAACGTACGTGCCGATTAGGAAGCTTGAAGATGGGAGAGAACTTGATCACGGATCCGGAAGAGGTTCTGCAAATCATGCTAAGAACACACTTCCCAGAGAGTGAAGAGGCACCAACAGAGGAGGAAGAACAGGTGGGAAACCAAACACCGAATTGGGGGGCTGCCGAAGAGGTGGTGAGGGAGGAAATACTGGACTGGGCAATTGGATCCTTCGCCCCCTTCAAGGCAGCGGGCCCAGACGGGGTAATACCTGCGCTACTCCAGAAAGGTTACAGATATATAAAAGAGACCCTGATAGCAATATATCAGGGTAGTATAGCGTGGGGATATATCCCTAAGAAATGGAGGGAAGTAAGAGCGGTCTTCCTGCCGAAACCGGGAAAGAAGACATCAGGATGCGAAAGCGTTTAGAAGCATAAGTCTATCATCGTTCGTGTTAAAGACACTGGAAAAAATGATAGACACACACTTGAGACATAAAATAGGATGCAGTGAGAAACCGCTACACAGCAATCAGCACGCATACATAGCGGGGAAATCAACAGAGACGGCTCTGCACCACCTAACTATTAGAGTGGAGAGAGCTCTAGAAGCTAAACAATACATACTAGGATGCTTCTTCGATGTAGAAGGAGCATTCGACAAAGCGACGCACACGGCGGTTGAAGAAAGTCTAGTGAGAGAGGGGATCAACCCGACCATAGGAAGGTGGATAACGAAGATGCTCAGGGAAAGGGTTATAACAGCTCAACTGGGCGGAATCACGAAGAGCATCAGACCCAGAAGGGGATTCCCGCAGGGGGGATGTTTGTCCCCTCTTATGTGGTGCCTACTACTGGATTCTCTGATAAGGAAATTAAATAAAGGAGGAATCTACATGCAAGCTTACTCTGACGATGGGGTAATATTAGTCCAGGGCACGGTCCTGAACATTGTCAGAGGGATCATGAGTAGAGGAATCGCACAGACATTAGAATGGTGCAGGGGTAGAGGACTAGACCTCAACCCGGCAAAAACGAAGGTGGTGTTGTTTACCAACAAAAGGAAGATAGAGAAGATGACACCAATTAGCATTCACGGTGAGAACCTTGAAGTACTGAAAGAGATAAAATATCTGGGGGTGACATTGGACAATACCCTCAGATATAAGACACACATAAAAGAACAAGCTGCAAAAGCGATTAGGACACTATGTCAATGTAAAAGGGCAGTGGGAAGGAGATGGGGCCTCAAACCGCCAATGGTAAATTGGATATACAAAGCGGTCATACTGCCAAGAGTGCTCTATGGAGCTATAGTGTGGTGGCACAGGGCCCGAATCAAAGAGTATCAAAAAGAGCTGAACAAGGTGCAAAGACTAGCATGCCTCATGATAACTGGGGCGATGAGAACCACCCCCACGAAAGCAATGGAGGTTATGCTGGGTCTCAAGGCCTTACACTTAGAAGTAGAAAAGAGAGCCATGGAACAGTGGCATAGAATGAATGCATGCGGGGAGTGGAAAGGAAACCACACCGATAAGAGGCATGTACTTATACAGAAGGAGGTGGCAACGAAGTTAGGAATGATGACTGGACACAATGACCTCATTAAGAAACAGAAGACCTTCGACAAGAAGTATCGAGTACATATTGGAGAAAGAGAGAACTGGAAGGTAGAGGTCGAACACCCGACAACCATCTGTTTCACGGATGGTTCAAGAAGGAAAACGACCCAACAAGCCGGAGCGGGTGTAATTATACCCAAACTAAGATCAAGAGAGTCATCACCACTAGGGAAATACGCCAGTGTCTTCCAGGCAGAAATATATGCGGTGACAAAATGCACCCATATGATACAAAAAAGCCTAAGGGAGGGGCGGGATGTGGGATCGGTGGTGATATACTCGGACAGTCAGGCAGCATTAAAAGCGCTGAAGAAACCAACAATTAGCTCCTCACTGGTGAGGGAATGTAGAGAGGCGCTTAATGAACTGAGCGACCGCACAAAGGTTACGGTGGCCTGGGTACCGGGACATCAGGGAGTAATGGGCAACGAGAAAGCAGACGAACTCGCCAGGGAGGGAGCTGGAATGGAATTTATAGGCCCAGAACCAGTACTTCCAATCTCAGCGGACGTCACTAGAGGAGTTATGGACAAACTCAAGGAGCAGGAAGCAAACGCAGAATGGAGACAGGAGGCGGGCTGCCGCCAGTCAAAGATGATGATGGGTAGTATCAACCAAAGAAGAACCAGGTATCTACTAAACCTAGGTAAGAGTAGCTTAAGACTTATGACAGGTATAATCACTGGACATAATGTATTAAACAGACACCTAAGTATCATGGGAATTAAAAGCGACTCCTCCTGCCCACACTGTGGGAAGGAGGAGACGAGCAAGCATGTCCTAGCCGAGTGCTTCATGTATGCGGCCGCGCGACGCGAGGCATTCGGAAGTGATGAGCTGAGAGAAGACGAACTTAAGGATGTCAACCTAAAAGATGTCCTTATGTTCAGCAGGAGAACGAGGAGACTCGAGGAGAGATGCTGCGTGGGAGCGCCGCTGGGGCAGTAACCGTCGGCTCCAAACCACGGGGAACTGGGCTGAATGAACGCACAAGACGATCGACAGCCCGCCTGATCCAGCCAGGCGTCCCCACACATCATCATCATCATCATAGATGGTGCTATTGTGTTAGCCAAAGGTCTAAGTATCATACAAAATTAATGGTACAGAGACCTCTCTACAGTGAAACTAGCTACAGCTGGCTCATATTTTACAGGAACGCGACATTGTATAGCCATTGGCAGTCCTCTTGGTTTCGTCCTTGATCTATATTATTTTTTTATTATAAATCAAATTTTGTATCTTTGGTTGAGCTTCTAAAATATTATATTAAAAGAATTCATAGGTATAATTATGTGCACCTGAGTTTCAAATACCTACTTGTGAATCTTGTGATACTTGCTAGGCAGTAGGCAGGTGACAAAGATATTAGTTACTTACCAGACTGTTCAGAAATGTTCGCGTGAAAAATATCAATTAAAATCGTTAGCATTGTACATCATTCAATTTCTTAAACGTATTTCATGTATTGTTTCATACTATACATAACAAATAACATTAGAATCAAATTTGCATTTTGCTGCCGACTTCACTCACCACCTGTCATTTTTTAGAACTGCCAGGTACTCAAGATATAGTATTATAAATAAGAAAAATAAGGTATTTTAATTATTATGTTATTATCATACCCCCTTATCAGTGTTGCGGATTCATTGAAAACGCTAGGGATGGCACTGCACATTTTCTTGACATGTACCTACATAATATAATAATAATTTGATGCACCTGGTCTATTTGATGTGAACTTCACAATTCACTTTTATTTTTATTTATATGTTTCAAGTGTACGGATTTAAAAGAGGTTTTATGCAGTTTTGTTTGTAACTCCATAATAGGTGATTGTGTCATTTATTTGTCAATAGTGATTAATGTTGTATATCATTATAACTTTTTTATTTTAATTCAGTTAAAATCATGAATTTTCCCAGTTTAAAACAGAGCTGACGGCGAAATTGGAAAACTCGAAAAACTCTTAATAATTTATTTAGAAAATGAATGAAATTATACAAATCTGTTGTTTTACCTGTAGAAATATTATTGTAACAAAAACATTTTTAAAAGAATACATTCCCACTACAGTTTGTTTTACAGTTTTTTTGTTATGGTTTTATACCTAACGGTTACTTATTTTTAAAAAGAGTTTTTCAATAACAAGACATGTCAATATTGTTTCAGTCTTTTTAATGTTAAAATAAATGAAGTATAAGTAATTCCCAGTTTAATAAATTTTCTGTCAATGTGTAGTAAGGCATTTAGGGCATAAGTGATTTATTCTGATTAAATCTATGGTAGGTATTTTGAGAATGACTGATAATAATTATGTAAAGATTCAAAGGATCATACCAAAATGTTCTGCGGCCATAGCACAGTCCGCATCTTCGCTCCATGCCAGCATAATCTGAAGCGCCTGCAGCAGCGAGCACTGCAGCTTCTGGAAGAAGGAGCCCTGACGCACTGGTTGTCGTGACCCACAGCCTGAACACACCCATTGCGCTCTGGACACAAATAAAACAACTTATTTTGTAATCTATAGAAATAGAGATAAACTTTGTTTGTTTATTTAAATAAATAAGTACTGAACATGTTAAAAGCTTATTTTTCTCATGGAAAACTACACTATGCCTGTTGTACATAGGCTACTTTTTATTTCAAGATAGTGGAGGCTCCCTATGGAACTATGAGAAAATAGTGGGCAATAGTCAGTTTAAAATAAATGCTTAAGAATAAACATAAGAGTTGAAATGAACCTTTAAAGTACAGGACCAGTGACATAACAATTAAAATCTGAACACAAAACTGATGCAGAGAACATTTTTAGTGTCACTGAAATTTACTTAAGACCTTTGATAGATTTCAATGCCAATAAGAAAATCTTACCTGTCTATGACTCTAGCATTTCTGCACACCACCTTGCACACTGGTTTCCCTGTTGGACAAGTGACGGCATCGAGCAGGAGACTTTGTGCCTGGAGTTTCTCAACTATCTGCCTTTCTAGACATTTATCAACAGTTAAAGTAGTGAAGCTGTTGTACAGTTGATAGTTTCTAAAAAAGTTAAGAGACGGCATAAGACAAATATTGCTTTTAAAAGTTGGTAAGTACACAATAAAAGTTCCAGTATGGTTAGCAATCGCAAGTACTTAGTGCTGTGAGTCGCTTTATGTAGAGCCTGCGGTAGGATACTTACTCTGGGCTTACGGTAAATGGAAATTGTGTCTCACATGTTACTCCTTTAGGGCTAGTATCGAAGGTAGTGGAATCCGCTTCCATTTTTGTTGTGAATTTAAGTAACGTAATTTTTAACTGAATCTCACTTGACTTCTAAAAACTTACATTGCTAATGCTAAGGATAATCGAAGCAGATATGTACATTAAACTATTATGAACTTAGAATTAATTAAACATTATTAAATTACTATTTATTAAACTATAGCCCGTATGCGTTGGTTTTGTTTAGCTTTTTTTTTTTATTCTTCCCATAAGGGATAGGCAAAGGAACTGAGTCCATACAGCCACGTCTGATGTGTTTTGTAAATTTCTGTATATTAAAGTCCTGTCACCGTCAGAGTTGTCAGTCTGTCCTAGTCACGTCCTGTCAGCTACTCATGCCTTCCGTAAAGCGATAGTGTACTTTACGGCGAGCTACGACGAGCAGCAGCCGGCGGATACTTGGTGGTCACAAACAGAGGGAATACGCGTTTTCACTTGAATTCTTCATTTGCATAATACACTATCTTTATTATTCACCAAACAACACTAAGCACAGAAACTAAAATTCAATTAACGACACGATCCACTCTCATCGGTTTCCCGCCAAAAAATTCTGTTTAGCTCATTGAGATAGGAAAGTGGAGGCGTTATATTCTTCTATATGAAGCGTGACTTATACAAATATCTGCCATATCGACACATACATGTCAAACGGCATTTTATCTCTTTTTAACTTACTGACAGCTGCATAAGAATAGGAGAGACAAACAGTATTTGTTGGTTACTAAATTTGGAAGCACTCTCTAAGTGACGTCACGAGTTTACGACAGCGTGGCAGGTGCCACCATGTTCCATGCCAAGTTTCGTGGTAGATGTGCTGTCAAACGGTAGCCGGCTCCGAATATATTTGCTGTTTTTGTGAGGATTACTCTAAGAAACGAGTTATCATGGTGTGCAGGGCTCTGTCTTTGATTGTCCTAATCATGCCCTAGTGCTGCGTCAGACAGTGTAGTGTTAAAAAAAACATTAATCAACCTGAATTGACCCTTCAAAGGTTAGTAACCAGTTACCTTGAATAATTCGAATGTTTTATTGTATTTTGGCATGTATCGTAACATAATGATCTTATAAAATGAGTACGAACGTCTGTTTAAGTACGATTTGTTTTATTTTCCAATGATTTTATTTATTTCAACAGAAATAATTTGCTTGATTTTGGCATATTAGCTTATGCGGTGCTAAGTATCGACATAGGTATCGATGAAATTCTAAACATTGTTTGAATTTTTTTTTCGTCAGATTTCCTGTGAATGAAACTGCCAAAAATAAAAGGATTGGAATTGAAAATATAAACCCATGGACATAAGACATGGTTTGTCTGCTCGATGCACTTCGACATGTCATGCTTCAACAGAACTCTTAATGTGACGAGATTGATGACGTGACTGAGCAATTCAGGTAATTATCAGATATAAACATATAAAATAAAACCGTGACTTACTGACTGATACACAACGCACAGGCTGAACCAGATTTGAGATTTGGAAAAAATGTCCCTTGAGCAGGCTAGAAATAAACTTATGGATACTTAATATTCTTCTTTTTCAGTCTACTCGTGCCTGTCACCTGTGTTGCCTTGTACATCAAGTGTGAGGGTAAGGTAATGTCTGTAATCAAAATGATTATAGATTTGAGGTTTCGCTATCACAGAAAAAGAAGTTGTGAGTGTTGTGACAAAGTATCTTTCAGAAACTATTAGAAATGAATAAAAACTTTGGAGATGCCTAAGGCAAATGTTTTTTATTTTCACTTTTGTGGTTAGTAGGACCTTGTGCGAGGTCCGTCCCGATCACTACCACCATCTTACTCGCTAATCCTGCCGCTAAGTAGCAGTGCTTGCACTGTTGTGTCCGGGTGTGGAGAGTAAGACAGCCGGTGTAATTACGGGCACAAGAGGAATTCCATCTTAGCTCTCTAGGTTGGCAACGCATCTGCAAACCCATATACACACATGTCATAACTCCTCTATAATGCGTTCAAAATGTAATAAATGTATAATGTTTACTTATCTATGATAAAAACAACAGTCAAATTCGTGACAGGTATGGATATGATAATGCCTTCTGCTTCTGAACGTGTTTTAGAGTACTTATAATATGTGTGTAGATAAAAGTAATGTATGCAACTTTAGATAATTAGGCCTTAAAACACTCGTAATGTAACAGTTGCATAAACTACTATAGCGTAGATTTTATCGATTTCGATATCTGCATACGTTTAACAGTCCCAACCCTATGAAAAGCAGCCATGTTACGTGCCAAATTTTAGCAGGTATGCACGCTAATTCTATAGGTATCACCGGTCCACTTGCTATTAGGTCTGTGGTTTAGCTTATAAAATGACAGCTGCATGAGTGTGACAAGGACCAAGGACTTGTTATTTCCATGGACAAGGTAAAATATGGTAGCGATAAATGTTTTGTACGTCGTGTTAGTACGTTGGTATACTGCATATTAGTAACAAATTGACAGTTTCGTCTAAGTTCTTTGCTTTTCCCTTTCGATTAATTGATTCCTATCTTATCTGTTTAGTTGGGTTGACTGGCACTGGCAGGGAGACAATAATTTACGACCCGGAATGTACGGCCAATAATGTACGACCTGATAATTGGAGTCCATTTTGGCTTCCGATTATCAGGTCGTGCAATATCATGGTCACGCATTATTAAGTCGTACATGTTAATGTACGACCTGGTAATGTGCGACCTACTAATGTACGACCTGATAGTCTGAATCTGAGGAGCCGATAATGTACTGCCAATACTGTACGACTTGATAATCAAAATCCATTTTGGCTTCTGATTATCAGGTCGTACAATATCATGGTCGCGCAGTATTAGGGCGTACAAGGTAATGTACGACCTGATAATGTACGACCTAATAATGTACGACCTATAATCGGAATCCAATCGGTTGACTTTAATTATTTTAGGTTAGGGTAGGTTAGTATTGCGACAAGGCGCGAAGCGCCTTAACTTGGCAGAATAGGAGCTCCGCGAAGCTCTCATAATTACTCGCTGCCAAAGGTGGATTCCGATTATCAGGTTGTACATTATATTGTACAATCTAATAATGCGCAATCATGATATTGTACGACCTGTTAATCGGAAGCCGAAGTGGACGCCGATTATCAGGTCTTACATTATTGGCCGTACATTCCGGGACGTACATTATTGGCTCCCGCGATTACTTGCTGTCAAAAGTGGATTCCGATTATCTACCAGGTTGTACAATAACAGATCGAGCAATATCTGCTCGTACTTTTTCGGTACGCGGTGTTAATGCACGACCCGTATTCCGTGTACCATGTATAGGGATTATCAGGTCGTGCATTATTAGGTCATACAATAACTACGACGTGTACGACCCGGAATGTACGACCAATAATGTAAGACCTGATAATCGGCATCCATTTAGGCTTCCGATTATCAGGTCGTACAGTATTGGCCGTACATTATTGGCTCCAAGGATTCCGATTATCGGGTCGTACATTATAAAGTCGCACATTACCAGGTCGTACATTAACATGTACGACTTATTAATGCGTGACCATGATATTGTACGACCTGATAATCGGAAGCCAAAATGGACTCCGATTACCAGGACGTACATTATTGGCCGTACATTCCGGGTCGTACATTATTGGCTCCCGTCGGCCGTCGATGCGTCTGTCTTCTTTTTCTCGCTGTAGTTGGATTTATTTGTATGCGATTTTTTCGTGTTTTTGTATTAAAACAGACTTTTATTTGTGATTAGTCAGTCAAGTTATTATTTACATTGCCCTACAAAAATTATAAGTTACTCTTATTCTTCGGAACCTATTTTATCCGGCCGAGAAGCTAAGCTCCATAAACTTCGATTTTGGGTATACAGGTACGTGGTTTTTAAATTGTAAAGAATTTTTGTGTTCAGTTAAAATGAAATGACACAAAACCCATACTTAATACTTGATGCATTGTTGTTCATCAATTACAACCGTGGATCAGGCTCAAATGGTAAAATTCGGTAAGGTTATAAAACGTTCTAAATACATACATTATTATTATTTTCATTATATTAAGTATATGCTTATTGCTTCATTAATCACTTACTAGCTAGCTTAGCTACTGACTACAGAACCGTTATAAATAGCTCAATTGAACACATTTCATAGTTTCATTGTCTAGCAGCTTTATTATTCCAAAAGAGGCTTTATTTGAATAAAGTCTAACAAATAATTCACAGTAGAATGACGGAGCCAAAGCCAAATGTCTATCGGTGAAATAATTTTGTGTGTTGTGTGTTATATGCCACATTTATGCCAAAAGTGCTTGATTCAGTTCACATAATCATCATCAGCCTATTTACGTCCCACTGCTGGGCACAGGCCTCCTCTCAGAAAGAGAGGGCCTTGGGCTATAGCTCCCACGCGGGCCCAGTGCGGATTGGGAACTTCACACACACCATTGAATCGCTTTGCAGGAGTGTGCAGGTTTCCTCACAATGTTTTCCTTCACCGAACTCAGCCTACTAACAAATTTAGATCTAGTATTACTTATGTTGGCCGGTTGTCTGACAAGATTTATAATATTTTAAAATCAAATAACATCAATGTTGCCTTTAAGACTACTAATTCTTTACGTTCTAGACTTTGTAATAACAAAGAAAAGGTGGATAAAGGGAACAGGTCGGGCGTATATAAACTCACTTGTGGCGACTGTAGTCAAGTATACATTGGACAAACCGGTCGAAGCTTTGATACTAGATTTCACTAAAAACTTACACACTTCTTCCATATGAAGTTTATTTTGTGAAACCATATGTTTAAAAAAGTTATATGGGTAGGTTCTCTGGACCATTTGATTACATACCTATTTGCTTTTATTGTTTGATAAGATTTCAACCCTTTAGCTGAAACAACTATTTTAATGTCTGCTTAGGGTTACCATATCTCAGGATTTTTAGGCTCTTAGGATTGCGGACGGATTTTAGAAATCTCAGGATTTTTAGTATTCTGAATTGAATAGTGTAGTTTTTTACATTAAGTTTTTTTTTACAATAGCCTATATGGTGTCCCACTGCTGGGCAAAGGCCTCCCCTTCTCCTTCCGCATGTCTCTAGTTTCGGCCAAATTTCGCCAGTTCGGCAAAAAACGCTCCAAAATGTCCCCCCATCTCCTTCTTGGTCTGCCTCTGCTTCGGTATCTGTCACATGGAACTCAGTCGGTAGCATTCGGGTCCAGTGATCCGGATGCATTGGGCAGACATGTCCCGCCCAGTCCCACTTCAGTTTGGCAGTCTTTGTACATACATCGACAATTTGGGTTCTGCAGTGCAGTTCGTTGTTTCTGATTCTATCAGTCCTTCAAATACCTAGGATACTGCACTCCATAGATTGCTGGCAAAAGTTTACGAAAACAAAAAATTGTCTTCTTTATATGTACGAGGGCTGTTTGATAAGTACCCGTTTTCTAAATATATTAATATCACTTGCCGCAAATAAGTATACCACCTTTTTAAGCCATTTTTCAGAGGCGGGAAAATTAAAAAAAAATGGCATTCTTTTGTTTTTTTTCTCATTTGACAACGATTCAGTGAAGGCGTGAACTTAAAATTGTTAAAATGGAGAAAGAACAGTATCGGTCTGTAATTAGATTCTTATTTTTGGAAGGAAAAACATGTGATGAAATAAAAGTAAGAATGCAAGCGGCTTACCATGAATGTGCTCCTTCTATGACAACCGTCAGATATTGGTATAACGAGTTTAAGCGGGGGAGAAGAACCGTCTTTGATGAGGATCGCCCAGGCCGGCCAGTTGAGGTGACTACAGACGATATGGTTAAGAAAATTGAAAATATCGTTTTAGCCGACCGCCGAATTAAACTTCGAGAAATCGTTGATGCTGTAAACGTTTCAATCGAGAGGGTACAACACATATTAAAAAGAAAATTGGGTATGAAGAAAGTATCGGCGAGGTGGGTGCCGCGTTTACTCACGGAGGAGCAAAAACGGAACCGACTGACTACTTCGGAGCAGTGTTTGGCCGTGTTCAAACGTAACCCGAAGGAGTTTCTGCGTCGTTTCGTGACCGTGGACGAAACGTGGGTCCACCACTACACCCCGGAAATGAAAGAGCAGTCGAAGCAGTGAATTTTACCGGGTGAACCTGCTCCAAAGAAAGCAAAAACCGTCCCATTGGCTGGAAAGGTCATGGCGACCGTTTTTTGGGATTCGCAGGGTATTATACATATTGACTATTTAGAAAAGGGAAAAACAATAACAGAGGGTCGAGCACGACTTTACGAATGCTGCGTAACGTAAAGTCGAATAATAAACGTTGTCGAGTTTGTATGACGTTTGGAACAACGCCCGCCCGTGAGCGTATTTGGAACGAAAATTTAGTATGAGGTTTCTCGATCTCGATACGATAACCGTAACGTTACGCAGCTTTCGTAAAGTTGTGCTCGACCCTCAGGGCAGTACTATGCCAATTTATTGGATGAATTTGACGCCGTGTTGAAGGACAAACGACCCCATTTAAAAAAGAAAAAAGTACTGTTTCATCACGACAACGCCCCGGCTCATTCGTCCAGAGTTGTGACGGCTAAATTAGCACAGTTACGCTACGAACTATTGTCTCACCCCCCGTATTCTCCAGATTTGGCCCCATGCGATTTCTTTTTGTTTCCCAACCTAAAAAAATGGCTCGGTGGCAAGCGATTTGGATCAAATGACGAAGTCATTGCCGCCACAGAGGCCTATTTTAATGGCTTTCCAAAATCATACCTTTTGGATGGTTTATTGAAGCTTGAGTATAGGTGGAACAAATGTATAGAGTTAAAAGGTGACTACGTAGAAAAATAAATGCATATATACAAAAAAAATGTTTTTTTTTCCATAAACGGGTACTTATCAAACAGCCCTCGTAAGTACCTACATATAAAGAAGACAATTTTTTTTATTAATAAAAATTAACTCAAGTAAAATCAACATTTAGAAATCTATTACACATTCATCTACTACTTATCAGATCATCCAGTGCATTTTTTGACTTTTTTCCACAAAATTATGTTAGAAAATTCTCAAATTACAACATAATCTCAGGATTTTTCAATGGAAATCACCCTTTTTCTTCGGACTTTAAAATTTTCCATTTGGTAACCCTACCCCCACTCGTCCTTCACACAGCCATTACTTCTTATAATTAAATAATTCCCCAGTAAATGGCCTGTTTCAGTTCCTAGTTGTTGTTCCATCAAACATGATTCAATGTAGTTACCTATATAATTGTTTAGTGGTTTTTGCTACAACTCACTCAGGCTGCTTGCACCACTTGCCTCACGCAACTAGGTATGTGTTTGGCGTCTAAAGTACCTATGTTTCTACCTAATTAATGATTTATGTAAGTAATGTTGTTGTAGGTACTTTATTAAGCACAATTACACTACCAATTAAGAAAGACGTGTAGCAAACGACTACTTATGTAGTATTGTATATAGATAGGTATCATAGATCGACGTTATCTTGATAAAAACATACCTATCTGGAACTCGCATTCCCTTCCTCGTCATCTATTCGGTTCTTACCTACTTAGAACAATACAAGCTAGTGGAGTAAGTACTTACATTAGGTAGGTAGGTATGTAACGTTAGCAGTGAGGTCTCTCAATGGAAGTTGCTTTATTATAGGACAATCTGTACCAGCTCTCGCTAACACGACAGCCGTCAGAAAATCCGTAACAGGCGACCGGATCAACGCAACGACGACGCTATAATACTCGTACCTACCTTCCTTGAATATTTGATCCATCCATCAGATCTGCTAAGGCTCGAGACATCTGGTGAGACAATTCCTTTTCCCCTCACTACCTCGGAAAGCCGTCTTTTATCCTTTAATACAAGCGGGTAAAATCGCGTTTTATCCACTAGTGGGGAAAGTAATTTGACTTTGGAGTGGAGCGTGTGTAAGTAGCTTTTGACAGATAACAAAACGTAAAACGCTCATAATAATGGTTCTTTCGATATTAATTATCATTAAATAAATGATAAATGGTTTGAGAATTTATTAAAAAATACCAAATTCAACTTTATTTTATAAAATTCTATAAGAAACATTTGTTTTTTTTTTATAATGAGGTTGAATATAATTCTGAACGCACAAGTTGAGTCGATGCAATTTCTAAACGCATCGTCAGAAATGTCAATATTGTCAACAAAATTTATCTCACCGACTCCCGACTCGCGTAAAAATACACAACTTCCAGAGTTTTATGTTATAATATCGTAAAAAAATTGTGATTCCACTGATGAAGATTTATTTTTATGACCTATTTTTTTTGGATTTGGCGCTTTCCTCGCTATAGTGAGGTGAAAAGTTTTGTGTTACACACGGGTGCAAATGTATGTTACTTCTCGTGTGTTGAAACACTCGCTACTCTCAGGATTCTAATATAGAACCACTCGCTTCGCTCGTGGTTCAACTATAGTATCCTTTCGCTTGCTTGTGTTTCAATTCCACACTCGCGGGTAAAATACAACTTTGCACCCTTGTATAACAAATAACTATTATTTACTAGTTTCAAATAGCCGTGAAAATTGGGTCATATTTGGTTAAGTTACTAAACAGGGCTTAAACTTGATTTCCGCGTAGCGTGTGTGATTAACGGCAACAGTTAGATGACGCAACGAGCTTATTTTCGGCTAAAACCTATTTCGTCTATAACTGCCGTCCGCGCTGAAATGCGAATTGCCTTTTAACGGTCGAGACAGTTAAATTTGATTTACGTTCCCGACTTATTAATTGGCTCCATTAATTGTCACGTACGACCGCTAAGGAATAGAAAAATAAACGACAGCTTGTGTAAGTACATATAGAGGACATACCTACCTAAGTATTAAACCGACCGAAACCAAAATACAAGAATGTCGCAGAGGCTCTGTTCCATCACTATCTCATATTGGTTCCAGATCTGTTGATCAAAGCCAGAGTTTGTGAGTTAAGTCAAATTTATCAATTCGGAGACCCGAACATTAGTCTAAGTTTGGCTCTTGCACCTTATGCCACGGCTTTCGAAACCGTGTTTATGAAATGAACAATTGTTTCCCAGCGTAGACTTAGTATAACCAAAGAATGTATAGACCCGCTACTGAATTGCTAAAAAAAGGGAAAACAAGTCTTAAACAGCGATACTTAGCGCTTGAGAATGAGCGAGAGAAATAACATAATTTTGTCCTAATCTGCGTAGGTACCAGGGTCACTGCTATCAATTCATAGTATTGGGTCTAGACAAAGCGACGACTTTTCGTTATTAAATCTTTGTTGTGTAAGATTCGTGGTATTTGTGACTTTTATAAGAAGTAGGTACGCTAACGCCAATTCTATTTATTTTCTATAGTATGCTATGGACGTGTCCATGTAATACGTGCTTCATCCATTCTGCGGCTTCTAGTTATACCAACGCGAGCCACGATTCATGCTAGGTACCCAAGCAACACATATGCCAGATAACAGTACAAAAATTCACCTATAATCAGTTTAAAGCTTTGTTATACAGGTATTAAAGCTGACGAGGTAGCCAAATTCTGTATTGAATAGTTTTTGGACTCTAATAACACTTTAAGCTTAATAAATTTTGTATAGCACTCATTTTCTTTCTTAAATCTTAATAAAAGTCATGAGCAGAACTATTAAAGATACGCTATTCAGTTTAAGGCAGACGAGACCACGGAACGTTGCATAATTACTGGTGTGGCAGCATTTCTTTGTATAACTTTGGTATCAGTTTTCAATATACTGCTTGATACTGAATAACCTATTTTCTGTACTCTTCGAGCTGTATTGCACTTCATATCATAACCAAAATTAAATTCAGTAGCTGAATATTTGTCCTTTTTTAAGACTGCAAAGCAGAACGCTGCATAATTGAAAATAAGTAAGCTCTTTAAAATAAATTATAGCGACTTAAACTCAAGAAACACATTTATACAGCTTTTAGAGACAACAAACATGAATTGAAGATTTATAAACAGAAAATAACTGGATATTAAAATTTCGTAAAGCTATTATATTACACAATTAGTCAAGAGTGAGTGGGACTCGCACACCGAGGGTTCCGTGTCATCATATTTTTTTATACAAGAGGGGGAAAACGAGCAGGCGGGTCACCTGATGTAAAGCAATCACCGCCGCCCATGGACACCCGCAACACGAGGGGAATCACGGGTGGGCGGGGTAGTTATTGAAGAACAGGTGCGTCTTTAGTGCAGACGGACGATGGTTGATTGTTTGAAAAAGGATAACGCAAGTTCAAACTGTACACGTATTTAATTAAATAAAATTACAGAGGTGCGTGTACGCGTCGGTCGAGCTTATGTTAAGAGTGAAGGGTAGTTGCCGTGTCGCCGGGCTGCGGCGAGAGCAGGGATTTGATACGACGTATGCGTGTGTGTGTTTGTACACACATGTAAGGCGTTAACATGTTGCCGCCCCAGGAACGACAGTTTTGCTGATGACTGGCAGCGGACACAAGCGGTTGTAGGCACGTCGAAGTGTTACCGCAGTGGTGAGTACGTCGGCCACGCGGGTCACGCCGTCGGAGCCGGGGTAGAGGCGTGTCACACGCCCCAGCAGCCATTGGTTAGGGGGCACCCGGTCGTCTTTCACCAGGACCATTTCGCCTAATTGGAGTTGTCCTCTATCCTTGGTCCATTTCTGGCGCTTTTGAAGTTCTGAAACGTATTCGTTATAAAATCTGTTCCAGAAATGGGTCTTGAGTTGCTGAATCCGCATGTATCTGGATAGCGTGTGAACAGCTGTAGTTTCCTTGATCTGAGGGGTTGGAAGCAACTTTATGGTTCGTCCGATTAAGAAATGAGACGGGGTTAGAACCGTGAGATCCGTAGGATCTGAAGATAAGGGAGTGAGAGGTCTGGAGTTTAGAATGCCCTCTATCTGTACAAGAACTGTGTTGAGCTCTTCGTAGGTCAAGTTAGCTGTAGATACTACGCGTTTTAGATGGTATTTAAATGATTTGACCGCTCCTTCTGCCAAACCATTAAAATGAGGACTATATGCAGGCGAGAACCTAAAATTTATTAATAGTTTGGCGGCTTGAGCACTAAGGTCGTCCGAGTTTTGTTTTAAAAACTTGGAGAGCTCGCTGCAGGCGCCCACAAAACATCGTCCGTTATCAGAAAAAATATTGGTAGGCTTTCCTCTGCGAGCTATGAATCTGTGTAATGCAGATAAGAATGTCTCACTGCTTAGGTCGGTCACAAGTTCTATATGCACTGCCTTTACGGCCAAGCAAATAAAAATGCAAAGATAGGCCTTAATGAGCCTACTCCCTCTACCTTTTCGGTTCAGAGTCATGACAGGCCCCGCATAATCAACTGCAACATTTGAAAAGGGAAATTCTGCATGAAGTCGTTGTTCGGGTAGGTTGCCCATTAACGGCTGGTTAATTTTACCTGAAAACCGACGGCATTTAACGCAGTCATGAACCGTTTTTCTCGCTAAGTTCCTACCACCGATTACCCAGAACTTATGACGAGTAGTGGCGAGAAGCAGTTGCGGTCCAGCATGCATCAACATAATGTGATAGTAGTTGTATAGAAGCATTGTGACATGATGTGAAGAATGCAGTATGATAGGATGTTTTGTGTCGAAGTCATAGAATGAGTTACAGAGCCGACCTCCTACTCTCAGGAGAGCATCGGTGCTGTTAAAGAATGGATGTAGGTTATTTAATAGATTTTTTGCCGACAGTGATTTGTTTTGTTTTAGTGCTAAGTATTCGTCAAAAAAGTGCTCACGCTGTGCGAGTCTACATAAAGAGTTTAATGACGAGTTCAATTCTTGCATCGTTAGATAACCAGTACGCTTATCATTTGGATGAGAATAATTAAATATAAAGCGCTGCACGTAAGCCACAACTCGTTGTAATTTGCTGAACTTCGAAAATCGCTTAATACAATCAGAAATGTGGGTCACGTGATCTATCTGTTTTGTGCTAATGTTACACTGAACCTTAAATTCGGGCAAGTCTACGTCTTTAACAGGTTTAGGCTCCACAGGCCATGCTGTTTCATCTCGTAACAGAAATGATGGTCCGGTCCACCATAAAGCGCAATTCTGTAGGCATTTAGCGTCGGCACCGCGCGAACCGATGTCAGCCGGGTTCATTTTAGTAGGCACGTAGCGCCATGCAGATGAGTCACACCTATCGAGAATTTCTTGAATCCTGTTAAAGACGTAGGGCTTAAGTAAATGATTTTTGGATGACTTGATCCAGCCCAGGACGATTGTGGAATCGCTCCAATATGTACAGCGTGTTATATCTAGTCTCAATGATGACTCAACTTTTTCTACCAATTGCGCGGCAAGAAACGCACCACACAATTCTAACCGCGGCACAGTGTGTGGTTTTAAGGGAGCTACGCGACTCTTCGCTGCAACTAAGTGAACAGAGACATCATTGTTATTAAGCGAGACAGATCTAAGGTAAACGCATGCAGAGTATGCTTGCAATGATGCGTCACTAAACGCATGGATCTCCACTAAGACCGGAGAATCACAGAGTACACACCTGGGAATTTTAATATTATTTATGTACGACAAGGAGCTAAGAAACTGCCTCCAGGTGTTTTGGATGTCAGTAGGGACGGGTTCGTCCCATGTTATCTTTGACGACCATAGAGTCTGCATAATTAATTTTGCTGGGAGTATGCATGGGTTAATTAATCCTAGCGGGTCAAAGATTTGTGACATTACTGAAAGTATGACTCGTTTGCTTATATTTTTGCTGTCCTGAATGGAAACATGGAATAAAAAATGGTCTTCTTTACAAGCCCAGAGTAAACCTAAAGTTTTAGAATACTCATTATTACTGAGAGGGTTCAAAACGCCACAGTATTTGTTGCAACTGTTGTTGGTCATCGTTGATGCTGATCATGCGGTACATTTTTTCAACATCCGCGGTGGCCACAAATTTATGTTGTCGCAACCTGATTAAAATAGTTATGAGGTCATCTTGCACGGTTGCACCAACCATTTGAATGTTATTAAACGACAGGCCAGTCGATGTAGGTGCGGAACCATCAAAAACAACGCGCAATTTTGTAGAAAGACTCAGCACCCGCAAAATTCCGTGATGCGCGAAAACGTGAGTCTTCGTGTCTCTTTCCGGGTGCAAGTTCTCTTCCATATGACCGAGGTCCATATATTCTTGAATGAATTTGCAGTATTCTGATTTAAATAATGGGTCTTTACTGAACCTACGTTCTAACGATAAAAACCTATACAAAGCCCGATCGTATGAGTCACCTAATTTGCTAGGCGATTCTTTCAGAGGAATAGTAACCATGAAGCGACCGTCTGACTTTCGAATTGTGTTATTAACGAAGCTGTCTTCACATAGTTGCTCTTCCTTTGAAATTTGCTTGTGCACAGGAACATTTTCCTGTTCAAAAAACTGTTTTAATTGATCATCTAATTGTTCATCATGACTAATAATGGCGTGGTTGCAATGGACTGTATTTGAGTTATTATTTAATTGCATAAGACCGGAGATAAGCCAACCGAACTTGGTTTTGCTTAACATCGGCATATTTTTTCCTAGTGATATATTCTGCGAATCTAGCACGCTCCAGAATATGTCGGCTCCTAGGAGCATTTCTACCTCGGAAGGTATATTGAAAGTAGGATCGGCTAAAGTGATATGTTTAGGTATTTGTAATAGTGAGTGATTTATTTGCACAGTAGGTAAGTGTTGTGTAATGCGCGGGACCACGAAACACTTTGCATTTAAGTTATAGGAATCAGTGAGTGAGGATATCGTAACACTGCATTGTTCAGATAGCTTTGATGTTTGAGCATTTAACCCTTCAACTAACGACGAGGTTGAGACGGTTAATAATTTAAGTTTATTAATTATTTTTTCAGTAATGAAGCATGCCGTGCTACCATTGTCCAGCAAAGCTCGAATGACATGCTTCTCACCATTGCAATCCTGCACGTGGATTAAAGCAGTGGATAAAAGGACAAAGCTATCATGAACAGCTGACAGCGCGATACTAGGTTGATGTTGCGTAATGTTGTCCGAGTGACCTTGAACCGTAAGCATAAGTGGCTCCGGCGGCGGAGGCGCAGCGCACAGAACAACATTGCTTTGAGAAGTAGAAGCTATCGGAACAGATGACTCGTCAGTATGCAATAAGCTATTTAGTGATTTGTTACACAAACGACATGGTCCGAGTCTACATGAATTAGCGCCATGACCTTGGCGCAAGCAGTTCAAGCATAATTTAAGCGATTTTGCCTTTTGCATTCTTGCTTCTACTGCCAATGATCTAAATTTTGTGCAGCGATAGATCGCGTGATTATTTTTACATAACGGACAAACATATTGTCGCTCTAAGGGAGGTGACTGAGGACTAACCACTAATGACTTGTGGCGGCTGTGCGTGACGTCACTATGCCTACGTTTAGTGTGAACATCTTCCATCGTTTCTAACAAATCAGACCGATTTTTTATGAAAGTTAAAAACTGCTCAAGTGTAGGTAACTCTTTCAGCGTATTGCGATATGTCTCCCATTCTCGCGTTGTAATTGAGTCTAATTTATTCGAAACAATGTAGATTATGAGCATATCCCAATGCTCAGTTGGTAGCTTGAGTGTTTTTAATGCTCGAAGGTTTCTTTTTATAGTGTCAATAACGTTACGCAACGATTTTGAAGACTCCTTAGTCAACGTTTCAACGTTAAAAATGGCTTGGATGTGGTTATTGACTAGAAGTCGTTTATTATTGAATCGATCGCATAGCAACTCCCACGCTACGTCGTAGTTCTCTGCGGAGAAATCAAGTGACCGGACAGTTAACAGTTATAATGTTACATGTAAATAGGTACGTAAAGTAACACAAATGTGCGTGTAACAGTTGTGTTGCTTTACGTACGTACCTAGGTAGGTACGTACGTAAAGCAACACAATGATAGGTATCATCGACATTTGAAAATACTTGGATTTTCCTGTATTAAATATAACCCTAATAGGCTGTTCAACAGCATTATGATGTGTAGACATGTTATCCCAAATTGTTCTTTTTTTAGATTACTTTTAATCAAATTATAGTAAGATAAGTGCCCACATAATAATCCATTATGCAGAAATAAGCAAGTAAACGGCTGTATGAGCAACATAGCCGTGTCGCCATTACATAACCTCTAATAAAAATATAAATGATACAATATCTAAATCAAACACTGCGTTTTATTAATAAAATCACTTTTAGAAAAGGTGGTTAACATCAGCCACATTATTTTTGCACACTGAAATACTCAAAATCGTTTAAAAAAAATTGCTTATCCAAACCAGGGTATTATAAAATCATTGTTTACTTACTGAATAGTAGTTTAATCATGCGGCGCTTACAAATTTTACGGAAAATATATTTGTAAATTCACAGTAAAATTCAATGCGCAATAAGAATTCACTTCCATTAATTATAAAACGTATAAAACCGAAATTCAAATCCAATTGTAAAATAGTAATGGCGACGCTTGTTGGTGCGAAGAGTAGCCATTTCTAAATACAATTAAAATTTCACGTATGTTTTAAACATGATTTGCATCCAAAAAAGTACGAGAATGAACTACGAGGGCTGTTTGATAAGTACCCGTTTATGGAAAAAAAAACATTTTTTTTTGTATATATGCATTTATTTTTCTACGTAGTCACCTTTTAACTCTATACATTTGTTCCACCTATACTCAAGCTTCAATAAACCATCCAAAAAGTATGATTTTGGAAAGTCATTAAAATAGGCCTCTGTGGCGGCAATGACTTCGTCATTTGATCCAAATCGCTTGCCACCGAGCCATTTTTTAGGTTGGGAAACAAAAAGAAATCGCATGGGGCCAAATCTGGAGAATACGGGGGATGAGACAATAGTTCGTAGCGTAACTGTGCTAATTTAGCCGTCACAACTCTGGACGAATGAGCCGGGGCGTTGTCGTGATGAAACAGTACTTTTTTCTTTTTTAAATGGGGTCGTTTGACCTTCAACACGGCGTCAAATTCATGCAATAAATTGGCATAGTACTGCCCTGAGGGTCGAGCACAACTTTACGAAAGCTGCGTAACGTTACGGTTATCGTATCGAGATCGAGAAACCTCATACTAAATTTTCGTTCCAAATACGCTCACGGGCGGGCGTTGTTCCAAACGTCATACAAACTCGACAACGTTTATTATTCGACTTTACGTTACGCAGCATTCGTAAAGTCGTGCTCGACCCTCTGTTATTGTTTTTCCCTTTTCTAAATAGTCAATATGTATAATACCCTGCGAATCCCAAAAAACGGTCGCCATGACCTTTCCAGCCAATGGGACGGTTTTTGCTTTCTTTGGAGCAGGTTCACCCGGTAAAATCCACTGCTTCGACTGCTCTTTCGTTTCCGGGGTGTAGTGGTGGACCCACGTTTCGTCCTCGGTCACGAAACGACGCAGAAACTCCTTCGGGTTACGTTTGAACACGGCCAAACACTGCTCCGAAGTAATCAGTCGGTTCCGTTTTTGCTCCTCCGTGAGGAACCCACCTCGCCGATACTTTCTTCATACCCAATTTTTCTTCTAATATGTGTTGTACCCTCTCGATTGAAACGTTTACAGCATCAACGATTTCTCAAAGTTTAATTCGGCGGTCGGCTAAAACGATATTTTCAATTTTCTTAACCATATCGTCTGTAGTCACCACAACTGGCCGGCCTGGGCGATCCTCATCAAAGACGGTTGTTCTCCCCCGCTTAAACTCGTTATACCAATATCTGACGGTTGTCATAGAAGGAGCACATTCATGGTAAACCGCTTGCATTCTTACTTTTATTTCATCACATGTTTTTCCTTCCAAAAATAAGAATCTAATTACAGACCGATACTATTATTTCTCCATTTTAACAATTTTAAGTTCACGCCTTCACTGAACCGTTGTCAAATGAGAAAAAAAACAAAAGAATGCCATTTTTTTTTTAATTTTCCCGCCTCTGAAAAATGACTTAAAAAGGTGGTATACTTATTTGTGGCCAGTGATATTAATATATTTAGAAAACGGGTACTTATCAAACAGCCCTCGTAAATGCTGAATATTAAATGAATAACTGAACTTGAACACTTTCAACTGATTAAAAGAGTTTTAATAGCTGATTTAAGGTTAATCAGCATTTATACAGATGATATTAAGCTTCTTGTACATTTATTCACCTACTATGTTGCTGTTATGTTGCTATTATACAAATTAAAGCATTTTATATTGTGCCCAAATTGCTTGGATAACGACCATGTAAACGTCTATACAGCCGTTAAGCAGCCAGCTTATCAGCTTGAAGTTTTTAGAAATGCGTTTTTACAAGGATTATACAGCCAATCTGTGTTGCTTGGGTAGTTGTTAAAGAATGCCATATCGCTCTTGGTGCAATCTCCAAAACAAAATGTTGGTCTTATTTGCGCCAACTATGATCCTTTGCGGCAAACGAGTGCACTTGTTAGAGTGAGTCTATAGTAAAACTGTAGCGTCAGTGCCCTAAGCACGACTTGTCGAATCCTGCGTCTCATAAAATCGAATAGTAAACTATAACGAGTTTGTATGACGTTTGGAACAGCGCCCGCCCGTGAGCGTATTTGAAACTAAAATTTAGTATGAGATTTCTCGATCTCGATACGATAACCGTAACGTAACGCAGGATTCGACAAGTCGTGTTTAGGGCACTGGTCTACGATTAACGCTTGTACATTGTCGATGAATAGAAAAGCTATTTATGTAATTGCATTGCTAGTAAACTGTCGTCGTCATTTTTCACGAAGAATTCGTATTGCAACGCAACTAGCTAAATTTTGTTTTAGACATCTTACTGGTAAGAGATAACGGCTACCAAACAATACATTGTAGTCAGACTACAATATTCTGAACTAATTTGAATAAAATTAGGACAAGTAACCAGGTCAAATTTGACTATACATTTTGCTTTCATAACGTCGGCCGGTGAACGCTATCCGTGACAATTTCAATTTGCGTTCACTTTGTTTACATCAGTTTTGTTCAGTGCAACGGTACCCCGTAATGAAGCAAACAGCTTGTCAAGTAGTTAAAACGAAATGTTTTCCCATAAAACGAACTTCGCAAAGATTATTTGATTGGGCAATTAAGTAACCGGATAGATATTTCTGATCGCGGTATTCCTTATATTTTTAGCCCATGTTTCCAACGGATATGACAAAAAGTGTTCTGGAAGTCGCGTGCGACAGGAGATTACACGCAACATTAGATGCGGCTGTGACAATCAAACTGATTGCTGACGTAATAAATGGCGCTATGATGCAAATGCGGCTGCGGTAATTACGACTTGAAACCTCAGACTTGAAACATGTAAATTATGTTTAAACTTTAACCACAAAATAGCCTAACCGCGTTCAGCTTAATAGGCACTTCCGAGTTGACGTCATGTCATATTAGTTAGACCAGGAATTCCGTTCCCAAACCAACGGCTTTATAGTCAATTTGACACCTCTGGCATTTAATAGCCGCATTATCACCAGATCTTCTCAAAGTTCTATTACAATTGAGTACTCCAATGTTACTAACTTGGACAAAGTAATAACGAGGTGTGTCTTGGGAGACAGTTTTCTCTCGTCTGAACAATACTTCTCAGTGTCTGCAATTGTTTCTCGGTTTGGTCTAATTGCTAGTAGTCGTGTGGGCACATTGTATATTGCAATTGTCGTCGTTTCTTAAGGTAATGGCGCCATAGCGACAGACTTAGTTTTAACATGGTACATTTACTAAATTTACTCTCTTTTGTAACTTAAACGAGTTTTGTTGATGAGGTCATTTTGTTAAAGATCAAGTAAAAATACTGATCTTGGCAATTAAAGCATGTTTTGTTACCTTGCTCTTTAACATTTAATACATTTTGATTAAAAAAACCAAAAATCCTTATACCTACCTATTGCTAGGTACTTAAATGGTAATCTCCTCACTGATCGCTCATAATCAATCATGACTTGTTTTTATTAGCTTTTAAAATAACACTGTTGCTTCTTCACCCCTAAAGCTTAATGTTTTTCATTGTTCGTTCACCTTTACAAGGAAGCGAGCAACCTTTATAGCCTCAACCTTTCCTGTTTGTAAACTTGCCTCCATCGCAGGGTTATTAATCTAGGTTGACCTGGATTTATGTTCCACTAAGTCATTCCCTCGACGACGCCTGCACGTACGCTTCAATGCGCAGCGCAATGAATAATCATAATCATAACTTGTACTTCCTCGTATCTACACCTACAATATATAACGTTAGGAAATTCAACAAAATATATTAATTGCACGAGGCAAACTATAAAACCTCTAAGGAAGCTAACAGTCCAAATAATTGGGTTTTTGACGCAGAAAGACTTCCAATAAATAGACAACATAGGTATAATAAAATAACCCAACAGATACGGGCAGACGTGCAATGCAGACTTATTTCTATAGAGAGTTGCAATACATTTTATAGAGCGACGGCTTCATGTAGGTAAATGACGTCAGCCCATGACATTCACAAAATAAGGTCGTACCATTCAAGATAATCGCGAATATGAATAGAATCCGATTATCGGATAAACATTCGATTAGTACCTACCAGCTGGCTTGTAGGTACGACGTAAGAACTAATTAAAGTGATGAGGTAGGTATTGAGCAAGTAACTGCCTTGAATGCGGCAGATGCCGCGGCTTGATCCCTTTGAATGATTGGTTAAATTTATTTATTACTCGTACCCATTTAGTAGGTATGTTGGTTCCATACACACGGCTCTTTTTGGGTTATTGTTATTGCTAGCCAGTAATTAAACTGGCTGTAATGATATTTATAATTTAAATGCAAGAGACGTAATCTATTAAGATTTTAGTTTTAGTTAATATTATGATAATAGGGACAGTAAAAAATAAACAAACTGCCAGAAACGGCAAGCCGCGAGATTTAATTCAAAACGTGCTAATAATTAAGAGAACCTTGTGGAGATTAGCATTTGAGTTTCATTCCGCAAATTAACTAAGAAACAGCCGTTTTCAATCACGCATTGTTTGAATTGTTTCTGATGTGAACAAAATGTTAAGATACATTCTCGTATATTCGTTTCGTTATCTATGCATTAAGTCCCTGGTGAAACTTACTTGAAAGCGATTACAAATAGGTACAGAGTAATAGAACTGTTTAGCCTTAAGCTAAGATAAAAACAATCCGTCAATACTTAAACTGTAGTAATAGAGCGTAATGGGCTATCGTTTCTTAAGTAATGGGCTGTAAGTAATTGGTCGAAGTATTCGTGCTCATTAAAGACCGTATCTATTTTGATGAACGTAGCATAAAGAACCGCTGTGTATCTGCAAGTAAACGGCAAAGATGGAAATAGAAGCATTTGTTGATGCGCTCAGGAGTCCTGAGACGCGTCGCGGCGCGGTGGTGTCGCTGAAAGTGCAGTTATGCTCGGAACGCGGAGTCGACGGCGTGGCTATTAATAGCTGCTGTCCTTTGTGCACCCGAAGATTTCCCCGACGCTGTTCCTGGAACACCTTCTGGGTTAGTCTATCTATGAACATACTGAGATTAAAGCGGAATATATCAGAAGCAGTCACAGGGTTTTAAAAGAATAGCCTTAATTTCACTTGGCAATGCAATACAGTTGACTTTAGGTGACGTATATGTTTCCGAGTATCTGTAGAAAGTTGTCAGCATTCCAGTGTTTGAGTATAAGGCAACAATAATAATTGAAAATCACTTTCGCTTCTATTTTCACGTAATAAGCACCTATGTGAAGGTAGAGGCGAGGCATGGCCAAAACCCATGTAAATTCGATTGCACTTTCTATAAGCTCGCCTTGTAAGTTTCCTACCTGCCGCCTATCTTCTGATTAATCTTAAGATAATACCCAGTGTACAGGTGGGATACCGACTATAAATTATATTCTTCAAATAGGTATTATTGTTTTATAACGATCGGTTTGTTTAATATTTAGTGAACGGTCTAGACAATAAACAAACGTGAGTCAGAAGTAAGCCGGCGAGGCGTTACCGTCTGAAATGCATTTCCTTAATGGAGGGAGGATGCGCACGCGCTGACAGACAGCGTGTAAGTATATCCGCACTCGTTAATTGCTCCACAATCCGCCGAGTGGGTTGCGCATCGAATCAAATTGCTAGAGAAAGTATGGCAAAATCATTCGAACTAATCTATGACTTGCTATACACGATTAATTGCTGCTGGCGCGGTGGCCGAAGACACGACCTATTAAATTGATTGCAGCCGTTGATTTAATGATTCTTAAAATAACCTTTCGAACGTCCGCAGAGTGATTTCAATGCGAGTATTTTTTACGATTTTGAGTGGATTGTACAATTTTTACTGTCGTAACTTTGCCGATAAATTCTTGCTCTCAAGCTGCGAACGAGAGCTTGCTTGTGTAAGTAAATGATGATAGCACTTGCATTTGTCAGCACCCTATTTCATCATTTGTATCATCATCATCATCAGCCTATTTATGTCCCACTGCTGGGCACAGGCCTCCTCAGAATAAGAGGGCTTGAGCTGTAACAGTTTCCACGCGGGCCCAGTGCAATTGGAAACTTCACACACACCATTGAATTGCTTCGCAAGAGTGTGCAGGTTTCCTCACGATATTTTCCTTCACCGAAAAGCTCATGATAAATTAGAAATGTAATTTCGCACATAAATTCCAAAAAACTCAGAGGTACGAGCCGGGGTTTGAACCCACGACCCTCTGCTCATTTGTATACTTAGTTGTAACTCCAAAGCTCGATGGCACAGTTTTCAACTAACTCGATTCACTTCGATAAAACTTGAGGATTATCTGTTAAACTCAACTTTCACCCACACAATAGACACAGTGTAACGATAAATATTTCCTTGTGGGAATAATCAACTGTGTCATCTGACTATTACATGCACATGTAACGCATTTTTTTTCTTCTACGCGGAATTAATACCGTATGGGAATTCAGTTATCGACAATCGGCATTACGCTATTCCATTTTTACTTTTTCCATTGTCTTTGTTGAGAAGAAAGTTTTTCGGTCCAGTTGCGTGTTCTAGTGACATTAACGGTAGGTTTTGATTCATTGGTTATAGTCGAACATGGGTTGAAATGTTTCTATACGCTGTAAACTGTTTCTCGTTTTGGTGTCACGGCTGCATAGTGCGTGTAAAACAAGCTGACCTCTCGATGCGGTGTACGCAGGCTCCGCCGCAGACCTCGGATCTGGGTCACGCGAGCGGCGCCACCCGAAACGAAAAGTGCCACTCGAATGTTAATCCAGGAATATTTAAACCCCACTCAAGTGCCAACTTTTCGTCGCACTAATGCCTCAACAATTTCATAACTAGCACGTGTGCGTTAGTCACTAACTAAACTGCAACTTTTATTAATAATCGATTGGTTTATAAAGTTCAATTTCGTATCCTGAAAGACTCTGTCTTTTTTGCAGCCAAATAGCAATCAGGCTTACTTAATATTCCAAGGAGCCGGTCTATTTGAAGAGCGCGCAAAATAAATAGCCAACGTTTACCCCTGCTCCAGTCCAGATTACCGACGTCCAATCTCAATATGGCTCGTCAAACGTCAAGTTAAAATTAGCTGGACTGGAGCTTGGTCGTTAGATAGATTTTCAGCGTTTAAGATAAAATGAAAAATTATACTTGGTACCTAATTGTATTAGGTTATCTTACGCCTATAATTTGGATCGCGTTTTAATTACACAAATTTTGTCGTTTCAAGCCATTTCAATCTTCCCGCTTCCGAAAGCCTGGCAAAGGGTTAGGGAAATCGTACTTTGTAAATAGGCACTGTAAATATTTGCTTATTTACACGGTGAAATCAATTAGTTTTATGGGTCTGGGTGCCATATTCAGTAACATTTAGCCCGCATTGCACTCGCTTCACTTTCAGTTCTCCGGTCGCCGGAGCACGCCTTCAGTCACGTCCACCCCCGCGTAAGCGCTGGCCGCGTATAGGGCTACTTAACATAGTCTAACTGTTGTTTACCGTTTTTTAAGTGCTCTTGAAAATCTTGCTATTCATCTATCGATTACCTATTTCTTGTGACCCCGATCTTGAAGCGTCACTTTTTTTGTTTTGGAATACAGCTGCGACTTTTTTTTATGTCAAAATGTAAGTAAAACCACAAAATATTTACTAAAAATTATGCTCGCTCTTAAAAAAGTTGCTCTACACGTATTAACAAGAGACAAAGTAACTTGCTATTTCACAGAGATATAGTTCTCAGTGACACAGGAACTGAGTCTAGACCGGTTCGAAAGCGAGGGTTTTGTCTGATAAAACCAGATCTGTGATTTATGTTCCTGACTTGTTAATATTCGTATATTGAGACACTACCATGGCTTCCCGACACTGATGTATAGAGCCTTTTAATAAACTGCCGCGCTATTTTACAAATGTCCGTGCCGTAGATTTGAATTCTCTGCTATTCTTCTCATATTTTGGTAAAAAGACAATAAGATAACAAGTTCAACTGCATGAACTTCGTCATTCAACATACATACATACAATGAAGATACCTACCACTAAACCTAATGTGGTCGTTCTCAACTGACCACACAAGCGCCTTTGTCCCGTTTATGAGAAAATTGCTGCCTTAATGGACCTCAACCATGATCGCCTTGCTGTATCTACTGGTGTTTCAATTATTTCATTGTAACTTCGTGATCTTGGCATTCATGACCAGCTTACTACATTAGATATTAGATAACCCGAAGTGAAGTTTATGACTAGGGTTTAGTCATGTTTAAAAAAGTTGGTTTCGCCTTGAATAGACAAAAATCCTTGATAGAATTTTAATATCCTTGATGGTACTTTCTAATTCACAATTACTTAAATTGAGCTTGCATTTAACGCTATATAATCCAGTTTCTTATCATCATGGCAATAATGTATTTCATGAACTAAGTTTTCGTTTAATTTCGTAAAAGTCATAGTTGTTTGAAGCCGTTGATACTGCCCAGCATCGGGCGTCGAACCCGTTAGATCGTTTTTAGAGCGACGACCTTGCAATGTCTGAGACATATGAATTTGAGAACAGAAATGAAGTATGTAGTACTAAAACAAAACTTTTCTGCTTGCTGTATTGGAAACTTTTTGTTTATTATTTAGATTTTGTTTTCCTTTTAAAAACCTGAATTCATTTATTTGGTCTGACTACATCAGCATGACGCAAGTTGATTTAAACTTTTTTTTAGCTTATCTGGTCTGTAGCCTGGCACATCACCTACGCTTCGCGTTGTGCCTAAATGGCAACAAACCGGATCTCACGAAAACATGGAGCTCACACCAACTTCATCACTATAAAACGTTTATCTCGAGCTAAACGTATATTTTCCTCACATCTTTTATACATTCACTAGTATTTTTCCACACAATATGCTGTTACGAACTTTTTCTCACGGTTCTCCTTTGCTCGCCCTATTTTTCTTTCTAAGTATTGTCACCGGCCTGCGAAAGCAATTGTCGTCAGAGAGAGAAACCCTAGCTCATCGTCTTTTATTCCCCTAATTTTTCAGACAACGTTGTTTGTTCAAATCTTAAGCCTTGGCAGTGAAATAAATAGGGATTTTTGTAGCATTATGTTAATCGATTCAACTTAGTTGTTTTTAAAACTGTATGTTTTGTCTACTTTAAAACATGTCTCAGCCTCCGCACGACCCATTGCCCTACGTGTAAGCACGTGTGTATGGTTTCGTTTTACCGTTATTTTTATGATAATTTATGAAGATATTCATTTATGCAGGTGCTCTCATTTCTTTGTTCTTGTGTAAGTTTTCTTATATTGTACACTTAGCTTCAATTCTATCTAAGGTTATACCGCCATTTGTCATAGTTCGTAGTGTTACACTGGAAGAAAATCGGTAATCATGTTAATGAAACAACCTACATTTAATTGATGCGGCCTGTTTCACAGTTTGCATTGGATTCTTGCCATTAATGTTAAACGTATTGGACCCGCTTTTGCAAGCGACCTCCCAGAGCGAGGCGAGCGATGCATTTTAATAACGAAAAGCCGCGGCAGTATTGGCAATAATAACGCTAAACGTGGCAGCATTCGGAGAGATTTGAGCTCCTCTCGGAAATTATCGCTCTGGTAACAATCTTGTATTTCCTGAGGTTTTTTTGTTTGTTTGTCCATGGGTATTTCTGTCTGGCTGGCATCTTGTTTTACTGGCGTACGGACATGTTTATCGTCTAGCAATAGGGGCGCGCTCGTAAAATGATGCCTGGTACGGTTTAAATGTGGTGTGTTTAGTTTCAGCACCTAAAACGTTTACGGAACAGAGATTTAATTTTAGCCCATACCGTAAACAGTAATTGCGAATTCATTTGCAGATTACACTACATAGAATCTACAATCTTTACTTTCTGTTATTTTCCTTGTTTAAAAATTAAGCAAAGATTCGTTTTGGCTAGTTGATTGGCACTATCCATTAGTCGCTCACACTTCAACAGTTTCTGACAATATCTGTCTTCAGCTTCGGCGCCGGACTGTCGCGACTGTGGTAGCTTATTGCGAAAACTCGCCCCACTCCCACCTCGATATGGGTTATTGTTGCACGACCTTTTACGATAAATCTTTTAGCGTTTACTTTGGATAGACCTTCGCTTGCTCCACCACAATAACTTCTTTGGGGAGGACTCCAATAGAGAGATCTCTCTCCAGGCAGATGTTATGCCTGGGGACCGAAGTCCGAAGGAAGAGAGTTGGAAGTTGTATTTATGCAACCGACTTGAGAAACTTCGTTAGCGCGATGTAGAACAGTGACGTAGAACAGTGACGTCACTCGCGTGTGGCGCTAGGGTCGCTACACCAGCCCCCCTTTTTAGACCGGAGGTCGGTGTGGGAGCGCAGTCTGTGCGTCGTGAGGGCGCTTGCAAGGGCCAATTGCGAGGTTTGCTCAGCCTCGTTGGCGAGCGATGAGTTGCTCCGCTGTGCTGGCGGAAGCGATGAGTTGTTCCGCTGTGCTGGCGGGAGCGATGAGTTGCTCTGCTGTGCTGGCGGAAGCGATGAGTTGTTCCGCTGTGCTGGCGGGAGCGATGAGTTGCTGCTAGTCTGGATCCTCGTCGGAGTGCGTAGCAGTGTAGGAGAGGGTTGCACACTGTAGACACCAGGCATGGAGATATAGCAACATGCTAGTGGTGCACAGTGTAGTAGTCTGGCGTTGCTGTGAGACTGCGTCATTGTCGTAGGTCTTGGAAGGTTGCGTTTGTTGTCCAATGTCGAGGGTCACCAGTTTGGGGAGGACTCCAATAGAGAGATCTCTCTCCAGGCAGATGTTATGCCTGGGGACCGAAGTCCGAAGGAAGAGAGTTGGAAGTTGTATTTATGCAACCGACTTGAGAAACTTCGTTAGCGCGATGTAGAACAGTGACGTAGAACAGTGACGTCACTCGCGTGTGGCGCTAGGGTCGCTACACTTCCACTACAATCGTCTATTTTAACTCGTTTATAACACAGATTTATGACCTCATCTAATTTGGTTCTTACGTTTATTTTAGAACGGCACACACATTTTCTCTTAAAGTAGCGATTAAGTTTCAGCTCATTTCGCCTACATTCGATCTCAATCGCTGTATTGTTCCTTTTGAAACGGAGCTGATTCGTGCGATATAACGTGATTGATAGAGAACGGGTCGATTGAAATCACTTCCACGCCACTTTCCCGGATGTTGTCGACGAATTTGCGCCTTTAGCACGTCCATTGTATGCAGTCCTCGTAACCAGCAATCACCGTGATCGTCGATGACGTAACATTTAACGAGCCAAGGTGACTGGAGGCAAATACGAATTTTGACAATTTAACGCTCAGTAAAAATAAAGCTCGCCTTCGCCCGAAATTGCTTGTAAGTGACCAATTAGACGGATCGAATTGAAGTTGAAAGCAACAGGAGTGTAGATATAGTGAAAATAGAAGAGCACAACGATCAATATGCAGACGTCGTCGTCGGAGTACAATGCAAAACAATCACGGTGCAACGAACTTGGAAGGAAGGGTCCTTGCCTTAAAATGTCTATAGAACCATAACAGTATGAGTAGAGTACATACTTATTGACGGAAAGTGAATCACGAATATTACATTCCGAGCATGACTTCCGACCTGGACGAACCTGGACTGGTAAACGAATAAGCTTTTGTGGCCGCATGTGGCGTATGTGGTATTGAAAAAGGACAGCATGATTTATTTACTTTCAAATACAAAGAATTTGTAGCCACTGGAGTGACAAATAGGGGGCCCGCGTTTCTCGTTTCATGCATATCGTATCTTCAGTTGAACACGTGCGGCGTCCGTTTGTGTACACAAACACACACGCGCTCTTGACACAGCTGACTGTTTGCCTCGTCGAATGGAAAAGAGAATAATAAAAAAAAAAGATCTTAACTGTCATAACTTTTAATTTTCATTATTCCGCCACGGCTGAATAAGCTACTACAATGAACGCGCAAATCTATATCAATTGACTCGTTTCCTGTTTTACGGTTTTCCTGTTATTTTGTTACTGTAATTTAGGATAAAAGAATATCGTTTATACTTACGCATTAAATATCCTCAAACTACTCACATTGGATTGTTCAATTGTACCCATTTTCAAGTGAGACCGTAGTCAGCGCAGACTGCAGACCTCTCTCATATGGTTAAGGTTTGCGTTTCGTTTACCTGTTGTGGTTTGTACTTGTATTTTGCGTATTTTCTACTTGTAACACATTCGTTACAATATTTGTGCTAAGTGTTCGCATAACAGCAATAATAGAATTCGCGTGTGGTCGGACACGGACACTGCGCTGGCGCGGCGACGTCGCTGCGGATGTCGGTTGTTTAGCGACCGTGTGGTTATCGTGTCCAACGCTCGCGAACGCCCTGGGAGACTGGCCTTCACCCTACCTAAGTGCGACCAATTCTAACCATCCTGTTCTATTGTGTTCTATTTCCGAGATTTTATTGTGTATGTATGAATGACATATTCTAACAACTCAATTCAAATTCGGGCTAGCGAGGCTCTCGAATGACAAGCCGCGTATCTGGTCACGGTTTCACAGTAATTTACCTATTCATTTTGCATAGGTAATGTGGGTATACGCTTTCCGTCTCTTATAAGTCTGCACATCTGACCAAATTGTATTGGTAATTATGCTTTTAAGCGATAATACCGCGTCTATTGTTTACCTTATACCTGTTTTTTTGCAATATCTTTGTACTATTTTGTGGTGTTCAATAAAGAATATCTGTATTGTATTGGTATGTATACTATGTTCTACAATATTAGTATGTATATATGTACCAATACTTGTTTGTTGGTTGTATGAGCGTGCGCGTAGGTAAACGGTACCGCTAATAACTAACCAATAACTGTTAACGTTTTGTTTACGAGCAACGCGCATCTTCCACGACAGCACCAATCCTTTATTGCTAAGGGCATATGTTTACTGTTTCTTAGTCAAGCGGAAATAACGACAGGCACCCGGTCCCGTTATAAAATCAAAGGATGCAAGCTTCTTATAGTAAATAGTGGCTATGTTAACACAAGCTGTAAATCATTATTAACCGCGACGCCTTTATTTTAGATAGAGCTATGCGGAAATGAATTGGTGGGTGAACACTCCTCAAGTCCAGTCCAAACAAGCCGAAATGAAATGTGGGTTGGAAACTGAGCTTAATCTTCGGATCGTCCGACCATAGTATAATTCCTTTAATATTTTCACCCGTTATGACCGCTAAAAGGTAGCTTTGTAGAATAAAATTAGTTTTCTCTGTTAACATTGAGCAAATTTGCACTTATCTTAATTTAGGATACACTTGTGACGTTAGACTTAAAATGTAATGTAATTACCTACCTACCAGAAATTACTTACTCTGTTGGCTGCGTGCTTTCCTTGTTTCCACAAAATAATGTTGCAAGCGACACAGGTCCTCGGCAGGAACGCTAGGCACGCGACGGGTGAGGGGATAAAATTAGACATTCGGCCTCGTGTAGTCCAGCCCCTCTGAATAAATTAGTCTGAAAATACTATTAAACGTAGCCCCGGTCATAATTAACCACATAAAGGAATGCATTTTTTTGTTGTCCAATAAGATCCTGCTAGGTTTTTGGTTCATGTCTCGTAGAAGCACGATTTTACCCAACCTAATAACTCATTTTAGAAGTTGTAATAAAATCAGTGTTTGTTGGAAAATTAGTTTTGCTCTGCTGTGCGGTGTGTGCACAATTTTAAATCATTAGTTCACGTAATATTATTTGATTTGTATAACATTTTATTTAGGCTTATCAAGTTTGCTTTGAAACAACAATTATTTTGCTACACAAACGAAAAATACACTGATGTCTGTAGTTGCTTTGCTCAAGTCGACTCCGTCTCAGACGCCCCGAGAACACTTGTGTTGATCTGGAGTGCTTGACAAAGGGTTCGTTAGTGGTTGGAATGGAACTGATCTCCATTGTTCCAGCAGATAAAGTTTATTGCTATTATGAAGTTTGTTACATGAAGAAGCAGCAATAGGATTGCAACGCTATTGGCTTGTTCGAACGTAAACGATCGCGTGTCAAGAAAGCCGTGGATCACTGAATCTGGGTGAATCTCACGTAAATGCCATTGATAAGCTATACTGATGTTAATCGAAACTGATACTCGTGGTGGTCGTTCCGGCCCCGTGCGCCGAGGATCTGATTGCAGCCACCGGACAGCCGAGCGTGGCGTCCATGGCAGCGGGTCGGGTCAACCGGCGCCAGCGCAATGACGTGGATGTAACTCACTGGGTTACCGCCCAGCACTCCCATATGCTAAATCGCTTAAACTTTTAACATTCGTTAACCAGTGCTGCTGTAGTCACGGTTGCACTTGCAACACATTCCACTCGTGATTCATTACATGAGCTGTTCATTTAAAACATCGATAAGTAGTTACCCGGCGAGTTAATTTATACAGTTATAGTAAAAGTATTCTGGAGCAAGTATACTAACGAGTGTTTACAAGATGTCAAACCACATTTTGGTGTTGTAAAAATTCAACAACGTAGTTTCTAGAAAAAAATGCTCCATTGACACAGATGTTCAGCATTAATTATGTAAGGTTGAAGCAGATAATTAGTTTTGTAATATCAGTTATTTTTTTACTGATGCCAGCTTGCGTCAGAAGTTAACGTTCCCGGCCTAGCAGTCCCGTGGTTTTTCCTTGTTAGTATGTTTGCTTCTTCATTGAGTAGGCCATATTTGTAGTTCATCTTCACAGCTTTCGTGCAAGGCTGTATCGGATCGTCACGAGCATTGCGCCTTATACGGCAGTGGTCTCGCCATTCCAGATTTGATTCTCAAAGCTCGCTCGGTGCGGTACCATATGGCTGGTGCTACTCCGGTCAAGGCCGAGCACCAGTCTTTCTGGGGCGCCACTCGAGAAGTACAAAGGAAAATTTCTGCTGTCAAACCTTGTACATGTGTAACGATTTACTACATTTCGTGGCAACATTACTACGTAAAACAATGTCAAAAAATATAACTAAAAAAACTGAAAAATATTTTTCTGATATTTAAATCGGAGCATTTTAGTCATCAACTACGATAGTTGAACTTGCTACTTCGAATCGTTCGCTAATAGAGTTGTCAAGCTCTAGCGAAGACAATTGGAAAGTCATTGATTTCAACCAGGGACAGCTGTTTTCGACCCTGTTATCTGATTTTCCGCTCATTAAGCGAATTATTAAAGTCATTACTTTCGCCATGGAGCAGGTTGCAACTACATTTATGTTCGCTATTACACAGCATTGCGTATATACACGTAATACAGCGTGATAGGTAAAGAAAATTGAAGTTTCCTGTCTGATCGATGTTGACTGGACAGGATATTACTGTCTGCGAAAAATTATCAAGTTCCGTTCTAACGTTCAGGAAACATGGCGTGATTTTCAATCTTTAGCTACAAATTCCTTAGTCGAAATAATTGTGGCCATAGTTATGTTATTATTGGTAAGTACCTACAATTATTTACGACATACGAGTTTCAAACTATCATCTTTACTGTTCTAGTGTTAACTAAATACTTACGAATATATGACTAACGACAGTGTTAGTCCTCAAGTACATACTCAAAAAATATGGTTGTTATTTCTCAGAACACATGATGTTGCATCCCTGACGGTTCTGAACGGATATGCAGCCCTGATTAGTAATCAGTGATTACACGTTGATTTCAGCTTAGCTTAGGATAGCAGCGGGTTTCACACACTAACAGGGTTATCAAACTTTCCATCTACAATTGCTTATTCTTCGCCATGAATATCTAACACAATTGGGCTTAAATTCTTTTACAGGGTACTTTGCATTCAAGCTAAAATTAAATTCCTGGCCTTATTTCCCACGCGCATGGTTTTATGCGACAATTATCTATGTAAGGTGCATAAATTACTGTGTCAGTTTCATTAACGTCAATCTTTATTATTGTTAAACTACATTGTTATACATGTTAGAGATATGTAATTAGGTAACTTAACATAAATCAAAGCTGTTGTACAACATGTTAGATTTTTTTTATGCTACATGTGTTAGATGATGATGAACATGAATATGAATAACAGTTTCTTCATGACTGTTTCATTCGATTATTTGGTTACAGACGTTATTGTGCTAAACCGAAAACAAACTTCAATTGGCGATGTTGACAAATGACAACTTAATCTAAACACGCTAAAATAAGAATGTTTGCTTGAACACTTATTTGATCAATAATTGAGCTCAACGAACCGGCAAATGTGATAATATCCGATCCGACGTCTGACATGTAAATGAAACGCCTTGCGGCAAATCTGATGTTATTGCGATTTGCGAATACAGCTAGGCTAGATCATGAACGAAGATGGAACCCTGAATCTGCACCTTATTACACGCGATTGAATCTCCCAAGCGGAACGTATAGCCAATTTTGCAAGGCATTACAGATTGAATTATACTTAGATCTAATCTAGTACTTTGTTGCAGCCCCTGCATGAACAAGTTAAAAAAATACTGCATTTCACTACATCTTTTTGTAAATTTCTTGTCTAACATCCTTTAAAAGAACGCCCGGCGACCACTTCAGCTTGCGGGCTCATTCCGATCTAGATAGCATTCGTAGTTTTTTTGTGTAGAACGTCCGCAGCTGCGGGGTTGATTACTGGCTCGCCATAACCTTGCCAATTTATGTTGACATGTGTGTGTATGAAATTGGTAATAGGGACAGAAGCATACGAGTTGTTGGGTTGATAGTTTAACTACACATGGTGACGCCCCTCCCCTGCCATCGGCTTATTTAGTATTAGTAGCCAGTTTGATCCGCGCCGGTCTTGAACATTGACGCGTGTACGGACAATCGCCATCTGACGAGATAATCTCATTTAACACGTTTACTTGCCGAAACTGTGAAAGTGGCTTATTGGAAAGTTTAAATTGGATTATGTGTATAGCTATTGAACAATTATACCTATGTTTTTCGTGCGAAGGTAAACGTTTTTATTAATAAGTCGTTAATAATGTTAAGTCGATTTTCTCGAAAAATTGCACACATCCGGTCCATCCGGATGCTAACTAAAAATAACATTGTCGATTTAGTAGTTGAGTATGCTAGGTCAGATCAGAATAATGATGATTTTAATTGACAATTGACACATTTGGGCAGGTGTTGTAAACTTCTACCTTTACTACTGCAGCTTTAACAGTCAAAATGTTTATTAAATTTGTCACACTGTAATGAAATGTACATGTATTACATAATAATTAAGTTTATTTCATTGCTTAATGCAATCGTTTACTTGCATGTTTTAATAATTTCAATACCTAATCAAATAATTAATCTATCAAACCATTAAATCTTATAGATATTTTTATCTTTATAATGTCGTAAATGCTAATTTGAATCGAGGTAACGCTATTGCAGAATTTATTGTATAGGTAGAGAAACCGTAATTACACGACCACTCCGAGAGTGAGAGTAAGGTTTTAGGGCGTATAGGTATATTTGTAATGTGAAGAATTTAATCGTATTGACAGAGGGAGTTAAGATGTTACCGATCATTCCAATGTGACAATCTTATCTCTTTATTTATCTCCATAATCTCTCATCAATATCCCTAGCTATATCTAGGTATTATGTGTTCTGCACTTACACTATACATTGGAGAAGGCAATGTGCTTGAAAGTTAGTGGATGGATCTATTGTAAAGGGCATTACACTTACAGCTAGTTTACAGATTGTGCTGTACTTATTTGACGGCGATTCCACGCGCTCGTTCGTTTCCCAAAAATCAATGATGGTAATTTAGCATTCCCATCTCGCAGTAAGCAATATCGAGGGTGTTCATTGTGGGGAGTCGATATTTGCTCCGACAATAATACTGTTGTTGACTGTGACAACACGCTCAATAAGCAAACACGCGAGCTTCGAAATGAATGATTTATCTAATCTTTCACCTTGCTAGGAGCCGGCGTCAGGTTCGGTGAAAAATCGATGGCCCATTTATTTGCATAGCCTACGCAACATTAATCGTGTCAGTGTTGCGAAATTCGATTTGTTTAAATGTCGCGGTGTCGTTAAGCCGGGGATACTCTGAAACACATTATGGGAAGGTTGACAAGCAATGTAGGGCATGCGTGTACCAATTTTTCTAACGCGTTGCGTGATATGGAAGTGAATTATGAGACGTAGGTACAACTAACTCTAACTACACATTACATGAACGCTCGGGCCTCAAACGGCGATTATAATTTGTTACACTGAAACGAGAGTATAAGTGGGAATAATACTCGTTCTCTTCCGTTCGAGTGCCTCGATAGTTATGGATCTACTTTACATTTGCGGTTAAATCACCCTTAATGAACATTATGGCAGTGCTATCACCATTTAATTCGGTATTCATATCGTTAAATATTTAAAACGAAACTCGTCACCTAAAAATAACTTTCTCACGCGGGTAGTCAGTTTAAGGCATAATTATTATGGTCTCTTATTAATAAAATGAATAATTAATTAAACATTTCATCGAGCAATAAAGCCATTTATAAACTAAAATTATAGAAAACCTAATACATACTTGCGTAACCGATTTTTTACAACATGCTTAGTAACCGTTAAGCTGCACATTGCTGGCCTTTAATATAAACACCGTTAATGTAAATTACTGAAAACGCAAGGTACTTGTACCGCGTAAACCCCGACTGAGAATACTTCCAGTGTTCAGCAATCATACCATATTTAGCCTATCTATATTGTAGAAGAAGTAGTGCTCTCAGTAAAAAAGAATAAAGAGTACCTACCTACATTGTTTGTTGAACCGTTCTATTTATTCAGCAGCTCATAGCTTATTGATTAATCCTGTCCTAGCACGTTACAAAGCAGCCTGTCGTAGTAATAAATGCTTACGTGTGTTGCAAAAAAATAGTCCCGTATTTAATTGACACGCCGGTCTTTATTGCACCGAGCCCTCCGTATCCGGTCGCGCCCTGTCTGCCCGCTGCCCGCTAATGGCGAAAGCAAGGGGTTGTACACAATTCCACATGCGACCACCACATACATTGTACCACGAAACACAATGCAACGTAATACCACTTGTCTCCTGACAGCTTTACGATGGAGGGCACAGGTTCAACTTTAAATAGATTGGGACGATGCATTGATGCGTTTAAATTTATTGCTGTTAAAACAGATATATACGACCGAGTTAGACTTTTTTTCTGAAGCATTGATGAAAACGAGCCAGTGAAATGGTATGTGATCACGATCACCATCGCTCATGAAGTCAACCTTCTCAGCGTGTTGAAAATAACGGCCTTGGTTCTTCTTTTTATGGCGCTCAACACAGTTTGTTCATTGCGATATTTGCGCTGTCAGTTTACATCGATATTTTGAATCGCCTTTGAAGTACATTGCCGCGTGCAAGCTGGTGAATTTAAAACGGTCATTTGTCACGATTCGCACAGCTTGCGGTTTCTGTCAGAAAAATAAATGGTTTCTTATACTAAACAAATCTCGATCCTTTAAAATATGTTACTGTTTACCGAACAGTTCGTGTTCGTCGCGACCCTCGCCTTGTTCGAAATTTGTGCCGGCTCCTCGGGGACGTCTTGATGGAGCTCTGTGCCTTGTTATACGGCCTAGTAACTTTTAATGTGACGCTGTTTTTCTCACACAGCTAATTAAAATTAATTAACACGTACACTTTTCTGTTAAGCTGTCATCTACGTAATAGACAGTAAACTCGGTAGTCTGCGGACTGCTTAACTATGTAAAAATAAAAATCATAAAATAACATAGTAAAATTTTGCAGTTAATCCATTATAGCCGTGTAAATATTTTGGCGTGTTCGTCGTATTTGCCTTCTCATTTATCCGGGCTTTAACCCCGTTGGTCAGTGTTACGAAGATTTACAAGATGCTATTTATCCACCGGATTCGATAAACAAACTGTTTGCCAAAAACATGGCCTCGTCTGTCGAACTTCTCAGCGTTATGGTGCAACGACCTTGTGTGCTTTATTAAACTTGCTAATAAAAAGTAAGCATTGTAAATACTAAGTTCATTTGCGGTTTTGCATTTAGATTAAAAATGTAATAGACTTCTCGTATTCGATAAAAGCTTAATCATTGTAGCGTGACCGTTTAATTGCAGGAATGCTCCTCGCTCACCTAAACGGCGAGGTATGAGATCAGTCAACAAAAAACTTGAACGCTCTAAGTTTTTACGATCCACCGATACTGATAAAAATAAGTGTTCTAGACTCTGGAATAAATCTTCTAACTTCGTTGTTGTTGCTGGTTTTTACGGCCATCAATCACGCCTGTTCTCGCAAGTACCTAACTTGATGATTATCAATGTAGCCTCTATCTCGTCTAGTGATTATAGTTCTAAAAAGATGATGTTTCGCTATCGTGTTCTCACAATACGCAATATGGAGTTTTTGTTAAACATTCCTATCGAATTATAGGGGCTTGAAGTGAAGAGCATTTTAATTATTGTTCACAAAATGTGTCTGATCACGTTATGGAGGTAGCCTTCGTATTTCGTGATTGTCTAATGTAATGTACTGAAATTATAGCTGCTGGCAGGACCGTATCCTCTTCAAACGAAGCTGTCAGATATCGGTATGTCACCAAAACCTATTACCCTAGTTGAATTAGTGAAAAGTACGGAAGTAAGTCGTGTAGTCGTGGTTTTTTTGGAATCGTTAGAGGGAACGACTAGATGGTTGCCCCCGGTTTGCACCGTTCCTGTTATGTACGGAAGACCTTCAAATGTTAGGTATAAACTTTAAAGTGGCCTAATATTGGAGTATGTTAAAAGTTATTTGGCGTAAGTTTAGCCTCGTGTATAAACCCCTTTGTTGCATAATATATCTTAATTATTAAGGTGTGTGGTGTATGCAACCTCATTTAATTATTTTTTTCACATTGCGGCTCGAGGATAATTCAGTCGGTTGGTGCAAACTTACATTAAGTTTTTTACAGCATTATACACACTCAGTTCACTTTGCACCAGTGCAAAGTATGGAACATGTATTTTTCATTATTTTGTACATTGTTATTCGGGGCAAATTAAGATAGTCGTGAAAATTTAGAAATTACACTTATCCAATGGATATTCGCACTGAATAAAAAAAAGAAAAAAAATACTGGAACTTTGTCGAAGTAGTTCTATCTAAATGTAAGGACTCGCCGCGAACGCCAGGCGGCCGCGGGGTGTAGGAGCGGAGCGCGGGACGGGGTGACGTTTATATGTTGATCATTTTGACTTAACACTTATACGCGTGATCGGTGTTTGTCGGAAATAGTAAATCGTTCGACTTTTTCTAATCTAAAGTTTAACCTTAGCCTTCTAGACCTTACCTATCAGAGTCACTTCTGCCACATAATAGAGAAAGAGCAAATCGACGGTCCTTATTAATAGAGTCGGATCTGTAAAATAGCTACGTTTTAGAAGAACCCATCAAATACCTTATTGTGTATAAAATTTACGATTCATAGAATTTTTATATGAAATTTGGTATTAGTTATTGTTATTATTTTTACTTTACTCTAAAATTAATATGTAAATATTAAGCAATTTCCTATTAGAAGATACTAAAAAGTTACATGATCCTATTTAACCTGAATTCCTTCATCGATATTTATCCGAAGTGTCACTTACAACATTTTTGACGGGACTCAATAAACAAGACTTTGCCGGTTGTGTCACTGACAACATCATTAAATGGATTTATTCTAGGGTCTTATTGTAGCAAGAGTATATAACTTTTATATTTTGATATAGCATAATTTTTAGTGATAGATCCGACACTTAAATGACTTGCTGTTACTGTTAATCGTTTTCGTTGTAAATAAAACAGTTTTTATTTAGTGGGTATATATTCCCGTCAACCCAACTTTACACTAGAGCCAAAAAACAGTAAAAAATACGGAGAAAAAATTATAATTTTGGAACGATAAATCGTATGAACGTAATTTTTGGATCATAACTATAAAATACGAATCTGTATTAAATTGTCTACAAAGTATTAATTTCCTAATTAAAAAACCGGAATGTTCCAGAGATGACGAGACCTATTATGATTCGTCTTAACTATAGGTATAGCCTGGGAAATGAATGTTCACAAGGCGGGGTGTGGAGGAAATGGCCGAAAGCAGAAAGTTTGACTTCGGGACTTTGTTTAGACTTAGAAGGTTCATTTTTTCACAGCTTCAAGGGACCGCAGGCTTGAGTGTTTGATAATAATTTCAGTATGCGACCTCCACGCGTTCCAGAGAAAAAGGGTCTTGACAGACAGACAGACGGACAACAAAGTGATCCTATAAGGGTTCCTTTTTTTTCCTTTTAAGGTACGGAACCCTAAAAATACGAAAAGTGAGAATGTCGTAAGCAATAAAGTAAAAAAATGCATCCTGAAAAAGGGCGTAACAGCTATCGTGCATATAAAAAGGAAAAACGTAACTATTTTTTTTATGAAAATGTAAACTTCTATTCTTCGTATCTCTAAGAGGTTTAAATTTGTCTTTTTAGGGGCAGTTACGACCAGAAAAATTATACACACTGTACAAAATACTGACTGATTTTCACATTTCATGTCATCGTAGACCAACGAGACCCAAACCAATCGACGTTGAAAAAGAAGCTGATTATAGCCTTATATTTAGTCTAGTTACAACCCATTTTAACGAGATACGCCCTTACTGTTTTCCAAAGTTGATATACATCGGCGCTCACGCATTATTGTCGCGTAATCGGAACGGCGTACGCGGGGATGAATGGGGCGCGTCTGGTCAGAGTAATGTATTTATCATAGTATACAAAACAATACTTACCCTATTCTTATGACGTAAATAATATTTAAAATTAATATGTGAAATCATATTATGATTTTCGCTATCAGATTAAACGTTTGAAATGTGGTAACTGTTCGATTATAATACACATCAATTCGGAATGAATTGTTGTATCTCCAGTAACGTTAAATTTAGGGACGTCAAAAATACTGTATCTCCTTAAAATCAACCATTGTACACAGGCGTGTTGTTGTATCTGTTTTAATTTCAAAATTGCGTTTTTTTTTTCTCTATTTACAGCATTTTGTCATCTAAACAGTAGAAGAACTACAAAAAAGCCAATGGCGTAGGTATCTTTAATTTTTTTCGTCATAGGAAGACGTGGCATACCCTAGACTAATCGACGCGGGATGTTTTTCTGATCAATTAAGTAATTAAATCGCCTTAAAAAATCTTAGAAAAAAAACATGAAATATCCTTTAAAGCCATGAGTTTTAAGGCCTAGCTCTAGCAGAAATATGAAGTCGGTGCAGTGCGAGCGGAATATTCTTTGAATGAAGCTCTGACTTCATATTTCTGCTAGAGCTAGGCCATAAAACTCATGGCTTTAGAGGATTATTTCATGTTTTTTCTAAGGTTTTTTGGAGGCCGTTTTACTTTTTTGTTAAAAGATTTTTCAAATAAAAAAAAAAATTTGAAAATCGGTCAATAATTGACGGAGTAATCGACGTACATACCAACATACACTGGAACTTAGAACCGCCTTCTTTTTTGAAGTCGGTTAAAAAGTTATTTTGGCCACTTTTCGAGATACCTACGACATTTCCGCTTTCTGCCGTCCAATTATAAATTGTGTAAGTAGATTTGTATTTACAATATTTAAGCATAGAAAACATCCCTCTACATTAGGTAAGTACGTATACTGACCGGCTCTGTTTTCGAGGCACGAACAAAAGTAGTAGGGATAACTCAAAACCACAGACTTTTTATACTATGGTTGAAAACGTTTACAGAATTCAAATTCACTTAGGTACAAAATTACAAGTAGGTTAGGTGCATGCCTTATTACATTAATGTATTAATTTAATAATATTAATATAAATTGGTTAGAAACTAAGATATGAGGAAATTGAAGCAATGCTTCTCTAATATTATAACACTTAGTTTTTATTACTCATTACTACATACACAAAACTGCACACAGACACACACTCACACATCACACACACACACTCACACACACACACACACACACACACACACACACACACACACACTCACACACACACACACACTCACACACTATTTTATACCACAATCAAAGTAAATATTGTTGTTATTTTGTTTAGTCATATTTAGTATAATTAATCAATAATTTGATTAAGTATTGGTTGTACACATAATCTAATGTCTTAATTGCGGAAGAGCGGGATCTCCTAACACATGTATTCTGCACTAAATGGGAAGTTCCAACCTTCTCTAGCATCTAAAAGGCTGTTACCAATAAAAATATTTTTGATTTTGATTTGATTTGAAAAAAAAAATGTTGATTTAGTGATTTCGATCCCCGCTACTTTTGCTCACATCATGCATCAAGAATTGTGCGCCGTCGGCGCGTCAACGTTCGCTTGCCTGTTTTAATCGCGCGCTTGCCGCTTCTGTGGATATATTGCTCTATGATAATTATTTACAAAATTACAGAAACGCGTGTTCCGTATAAAAATGCAATTTTTTTATGGGGTGCGAATGTAAAACAAACCTATTAAATACTATTGTGAAGATTTTCAGTAGTTTCAAAATTTCCCCCGAAGTACAAAACTGGTAAAACATAGAAAACTACGATAAAACTACTTTCCGGATGTCGCACCTCGGTGCAAATTTGCTATTGTATTTAGATAATTTTTCTAATCATTTTCTAAATTTGCACCTAGTTCTGTATTTTCCCCGTAGCCGCAAAGCCCAAAAGAAAATTTTTAGTTATACTATTTTTTCTTTTATGTTCCGTAGATTGGATTAAACTAAATAAAGCGTGCAAAAGTAGATTAAGATGTACTAAAACGTATGTCAAATTACACCGAGTACACCTTTTTCTCTCGTTAGTTATTTAAATTGCATTGTTTTCACCCAATTTCACCCCTTTCCGGGGGGCAAATTTATTAATAGGTGTATTAGGTTCGATTTTTAATTCATGCAAATCGATCAAAAGTGTTTTTATCAGTTCTGAGAATTATTTCCTGACTTTGGTGAAATTGCATCTAATTCGACTAGGGTATATTGTTTGTTTAGTCTTGAGATTGCGTCATATTCTTAATATTGTCTCTATCCAATCTGTTGGTTTCGTTTCAATCAGTAATATTTTGTTAATTGGTTATCTGTATAATTATTTGTTTTGCAGTAGTTAGAACGCTGTTGACAATAATTAACGTAAACAAATAAACCCTAGGGGACGTCATTCTATAGTATAAGAAATTCAATGAGTTATTCAAAGACTATTTCGTCGTGTGCCGTGTGCCGACCTTTGTGTGAAAAAGGAGCAGTAAATATTTATCTTTAAGAACGTAAATATTTTAAATAACATCGTTAAAAGGGTGGTATAGGTAACGCCATTTTAATTTAGAACATTTTAGTTACAAGTTTATGTAACAGAATTGTGCTTACGACGAATGAGACGTTTAGGTTTAGATGCAAATTGTTGTTTTATTTACGTGTGAATGTAAGCAATTGGACATTAACCTACATGCGTGGTGCAATAGTTTAGTGTAACTCGAAATCCAATGTCGACATGGAAACACGCCAAGTACTTACTCGGAAGGTTTGTGTGATCCAAATTCTCAACATGTAAGGAACAGCTTTCTTTTGTTCGACCACTTGTATTGCCCAAGGCGCTGATAAAATCGTGTCATTCCGATTAGATTACGGAATTGTCTACAAACAAAACAATATCAGCAACTCGATGATTCAATGTTCAATTTCTAGCTGTTGTTTAACATGCCTCATTAGGACCGTTTTCCCCTAGAACCGCAGGTAGGTATACAGGACGTGGCTTGATTATTGATGCAGACAAATGCAATCCAGCTTTATTCAGAATACTAAACAGAAACAAAAGCCTTATTTAAAATTTCCTATGCGATTTTTACTTCAAGAAAGTTAAGTTGAAATAGAAATCACAGTGGCAGTCTGCGTATTCGTTATCGGATCGGATGAAAGCTCCTGACACTAAAATATCCATTCGGTAAACCACAACGGATAACCACAAGAATACACATCCACCTACTTAACTGACTGAAAGTATTCAATGTGGTTAGTTAGAGATTAAGTTCTACCTACAACATAAAACATTTACTATGTCACGGGAAGAACCTATGCTTGTGTTTTAATGCGGCGGTTAAAAATCTGGATCAATTTTCTATTTTGATTGTTTTCTTGATGAGTTTTTCCGTGAAGCGTGACCAGTGCCGGCGGCGTTGACTTGAGACCTTCGCCGTGGCCTTTCTAGCGCGCTTAATTAATGGCCGCTACAACAAGCGCTTTAACGCGGTAAAAATAACCACATGATTAATACCATGTGGGTGCGCAGACGGCTCGTCGGCGATCGCAACCATGACGAATTGAATAGTAGACCCCTGAGTGGGAGTCGCTAGCATTAAGCTCAATGTTTGAATAGGCAGGTTATTACGCCCGCGAACGGATTGCGGAGCGATGACCTGACCCCCCAAGCCCTCAATCCTAGCTAGCATGTCTAGTTGCATTGGATCGAGATCGATCCGATGCAACTATTGGACTACGTACCTAATTTTCGTTTATCTTCGCCTCCTCAACTTTATTGTTGCTGTGAAAGCGTTGGCTTATCGCGAACGGTTTGTCCGAGAAGTTGTGATAATCGTAACTAAAATATAAGGGCTCTTCGTTAATCGCTATTATTTGTTTGTTCTAAATTATACCTACATACCTAGAGATTAAAGTAGAGGTGCATTGGCCTGATATTGACTTAATGAGAGCAAAACATGGGTGTTTATTGCTCAATTGTGGTACAAATTAGTTTTATGATGTTATGTATGTAACGACAGCTTTAATTATGGGAATTTTTCATATAAATAGGCAAAACGCTGTAATAATACGGCGGTTTGAATAGCCGGCGAGGCCGCCGGGCAGCCTCCAGCCATGGGAACGCATTGTGCCGCTTCCACTCGTAGAGAAACGCTTTGCAAAACGCTTTGCAAAACGCTTTGCAAAACGCTTTGCAAAACGTCGATAGGTTTTGCGCTTTGTTACTAGTTTCACCACTTGACATTCTCAAGAATAATATCTTTTTAATGTCGTATTCGAACAATCAATGTGCCTGTGTTTTTACAGCACTCGGCTATTGATTGCTGTTATTGTTTATGAGAATATTTGAAGCGAAGCGGATTCACCATTATTAAATTGATAGTTAAAATAACAAGTGAATTAGACAACTGTTCTGCACGTAGTAGTAGTTATCAAATTATTTACTGAACGATCTTTAAACAATAACACCCATCTAATAGATATGTATCTGCATTGAGTAAGGAAGTTTTTGAAGCAACTAGAAAACGTAAGCGATGTGCTGAGTTACGTATTAAAGTATAAACGAGAAGAATTATAACTATGTAGCTAGGTAAACCTAACTGTTCTCTGATGATATTATAGAAGGAAGCCATAAAGCGGCAGTGTTAACAAGAGCGCCATTGGCTGGAAATAAGTAAATGCAATAATACATTTCTTATTTATGTAAGTTAACCGTCACGCGAAATTAATTATTATGAAAACCCGTAGACAGTGCTAGATTGGATCGCAAGTCAGGTTCGGGACAATAGCAGGCAGTAGCCTGTCTCTCGAGGTTGACCACGGCATCGCATTAAGCCCTCAGGCGCTCTCGAACAATGCACTAGTCTGCTGCGTATAACTGATTTCTTGCCACCGAACGTCTTTTGTTAACATGCTTTTGTTTTGTTACAGATCATGTGATTTAGTGGTAGAGATGGAAGAAGGAGACACAACATGCTCTAGTGAAGACCGCGATCCACCCTTGGTCGATGTCCTGCCCAGCGAAGACGCTTCCGATCGTTGCGATGCGTCCACCGACAGCGAAGGGCTCGCGACCAGCGGCAATACAATTATCACTAATAACGAAAGCGGAGTCGTTTTAGACTCCGCTGACGAGTGCAACAAGAACGTTACGGTCGATTCATTAGTAGAGCACCCGTGCGAGGTGAACGAGGACGCGCGATCGCTGTGTGATTTAGACAGTTTGCCCGCCGGAGACGAGCTGGTGTTAGGAGCCGCGGGCAGCGACAGCGGGGTTGAGGGTTGCGGACGCGCGCTCAGCAGCGGCGGGGGCTCGCGCTCATGTGCGTCCAGTGTGGTGTCGTGCGGGTCCGGCTGCGGCTCGGAGAGTTCGTCCGTGGCCGGCGCGCCCCCGCGCGCGCGCCGCCGCGCCGCCGTCACCGTCACTGAGCCCAAGCGCGGCCCTCCCCTCGGCGCCTCCACGCCGCGCCCTGTCACCGCGCCCCGCGGCCCCAACCTGGCCACAAGGGAACGCGCTAGAAGTAGAGAGAAACCGACTCCGCCCGAAAAACCGCGGCCGCTCACGCCGAAGCCGCGAATCCGTCCCACCGGCGAACTGCCGAACCTCATTCGCGAGAGCCCAGCGCTGCGAGCGAAGCCCACTAAGACGTCCACGGCTCGATGCCGGACGCCTAACTCTCCCATCGAGGAAAAGAGATGGCCTTCGAACGGGCCCCGGCTGACGACCCCTACGGATGCCAGCGCAGCCCGAGTAGCGGCAGACAAGTACGGCACGCTTCCGCGACGAAGGCGCGATAACGGAGAAGCTGACAGTTCCCCGAAACATGAAGCCACGCCCCCGATCTCGAGGCGACCCACCATCACCCGCTCGGTGTCCACACGATCGACGACAAAGACGCGAGTGAGAATCTATGCTGAAAAGATATCACAAACGGTGCTATTGGGAACAGACGTGGAATCAGCTTTAGCTGGCGTTACACCTAATATTGAAAGGTACGTAGATAGCTTTCTAAAATCAAATTTAGATTAACTTAAAGTAATCAGTTAGATCAACGGTAACTGTGGCCCGCAGTAGTCGCGAGGTGAGCCGCTGCCACCGCGGCGTGCAAGCGAGCTCTCGCGACGCGGAGCTGGCGCGGCTGGCGGCGGCGGCGGCGGCGGCCGAGGCGGCAGCCGCGGACGAGCGCGAACGGAGGCAACATGCGGAGGCGCAGTTGGCTGCCGAGCGGGCCGCTAGGCTCGCTGCCATTGCAGAGTTGGAGCGGAATTCGCAGCGGCTGCTCGAGCTTGCTGGAGCTGGTAAGTTGACCAGAACGCACGTTGGTTCGCCAGACTGTTGTCCCTTGTCCCACGACCCTTCTGTCTGACTGCAACAGCGGCAGCGGATCTGGCTTCCACGATGATAATTTCACTGATGATTGGACGTTGAGGGTCTTGACTAGAATCTAGATGATTATAGCAAATCTAAAACATAACACGCAAAATCCCCCTATCCGAAATATTAGTACACATTTCATTACTGGACTGCCAAAATTTAGTTTTGCGAAGTTATAAATGTTATAATGCCTTGTACTCAGTTGCCCCTGTGTCATCTGTCTTTATTCGTTACGGTGTGGTAGCTCTTATAATGTTAAGGAAAATGTTCAAATATATTGCTTAGCCGCATCGGTTTTAGCATCATTGTACCTGTTTTATTTTGTAATATTTTATATCTAACTTTGCGACATATTGTATCTTTAGTTGATTCCATTATTTATTGTCAGCTGAAGCAGATATTGTATTACTATTTCGTAACGCAACAAGAAAATTTTCTTAGACATTCACAGGTCATCGATTATCTTGAATCGTGACACGGTTCGTTTCCAAACGGTTTGGCATCGGTTCAGTGAAAGGAACTATATGTGACTTGAATGCGTATCATCTTGCAATTGTTACAAAGTTTAACGAGAAGTCGTGCTATGAGTAAGGAAACACTTTACTATGCAGAAAATAAAGAAATAAAGACAAGTTACAAACAAGGAGTTACAAATACCGAAGCGAACTTATCCCTTTTTTGTTGTTAATGCAGAATGCGATTATTAACCATTAACGGTTCGTAAAGAATTGTAATGTACGTAACGTTAAATATGGGAGCTAAAGGACTTCGGAAAATGACAAGGAAGGTAGGATATAGGTGACAAAATTCAAAATGTTATATATTAATCTGAAATTCCTCGAGCGCTTTTAAAGTTATTGACGCGAGCTGCTATACATGAAATGACGATTTATGTCGAGCATATGGGCATAACAAATTACTGCGCCGTGCTTTGCTGCAATTTAACTACGAGTATTTAACAAGCCCTCTACGAAAGCGAGACTTTTTACAATATTCAAGAAAAAGATGTCTCATAAGGTCCTATGCCTAGTACCTATCAGCTGATTACCGGTTATCGCGACTAGTTACGTTTCTATTTGCAACCCCTTTTTCAACAAGACTAGTACAAAAAGATGCACGCGATACTTACTTGCGGTAACGTCTACGTGCGTCCCTTTCTTAGTAATTGAATCGGTGAAGACCGCATTGAGTCCACAAAATGACGCCCGTGCTAGCCCGTTTGGTGCTAGTTCTGTGCCTATAGACAAGACGCCGATTAGCGTCAGGCTGCTACACGACGCGTTCTTATGCACCTTGTCCAGAGGCACTGATGTCTTATGCCATTATTCATAAACTTCACTCGAGCCTCCATTAGTTAAAATAGGTTTTGTCTTCTTATTACTAACAGAGGGTCGAGCACGACTTTTCGAATCCTGCGTAACGTTACGGTTATCGTATCGAGATCGAGAAACCTCATACTAAATTTTAGTTCCAAATACTGTTCCAAACGTCATACAAACTCGATAACGTTTGCGTGGCGCAGGTTTCGAATATTCGTACTCGGCCCTCTGTGAAATGTAAATGTGTCAAAAAAGGACAAGCTAACTTTAACGGCATGTTAGTTAAAATAGGTTTATGAATAATCCCTATTATTGTCTAACGCGTTCGGCTTCGCTTAAGCATTCGCGTTCTGTTTCTAGCACGATCTTGTACCGTTTGACAGAAAAAGATAACGAGTACCAAACGTAGCCGAGCGCGTTAGACAATAACCCTTCTGGTCTGGCATTGGTTGACTGTCTGCAGGCGCCGGCGCGGGCGCCGACAGGTGCTTGCGGGCGCTGGACGAGCAGTTGCGCGCGGCGCGCGAGCTGGCCGCCAAGCAGCGCGGGGACATCGACTCGCTCAGGGACCACTGCGATCGACTGCACCACGTAAGTTGACCTAGCCAAGTCGTAGCAGCTTTACATAGAGGCAGACGAAGATATATACATACATCCTACTAATCCTACTAATATTATAATTATGCTAAAGTTTGTGAGTGAGTGAATGAGTATGTCTGTTCCTTCTTCACGCTGAAACGGCTACACGGATTTGGATGAAATTTGGAACCTTATACCCTAGATTAAAACATAGGCTATCCTTCATCCCGGAATATTGTATAGTTCCTGCGGGATTGCGATAACTGAATTCTACGCAGACGAAGTCGCGGGCAACAGCTAATTTGCAAATAAATATCATTGACACCAATTGACCTAGTCCCAAAATAGGCAAAGCCTGTACTATGGGTACTAGACAACGTTTAAACATACTTATATAGATAAATACGTACTTATATGCAGCATATTAAACATCAAAGTCCCGAGAACAAACATTCGTATTCATCATATAAACATCTGCCTCGACCCGGGATCGAACCCGGGACCTCAAGCTTCATAGTCAGGGTCTCTAACCACTAGGCTATCCGGTCGTCGAAATGCGAAATAAGCTTTCTGGTTGCGCAAGCACTTCATTTCACGCGTGTAAGTGTTACCTCTAAATCTTGTCGGGAACTTTGCCTAGTCGAACTACAAGAAGGAGCAAGTCATTTTAATCCGTATCAAAATCCACCCCCGCTGAAAGTGCTATGCTAATCCTACGACGGTCCGCCTACGTTAACCATACATCAGCGTCTGTCATTAGTCTCTAGGTTAGGTACCTACTTGCTTTCTTCAAAGTACTTATTACAAAGTACCTACTTACAAAGTACTGTCTAATAGATAGATTCATTTATTTCAGTTTGAAATTTACACATGTATATTATTTGACATGTCAAAATGTACTTCATTCACAAAAAGATCGTCATCAATTGAATAATAATAAAAAATATATTAAATAAAAAACAATTGAATTCAAAGTGGGACAATGTCCCCGTAATATTTCAAATGTGAAGAATGAAGAATAAAAAACAAACAAAAAAAAAGTATATGAAGGACGACCGGACAGCCTAGTGGTTATATAGAGACCCTGACTATGAAGCTTGAGGTTCCGGGCTCGATCCCCGGTTGGGGCAGGTGTTTGTATGATAAATACGAATTTTTGTTCTCGGGTCTTGGATGTTTAATATGTATATAAGTATATTTATCCGTTGTCTAGTACCCATAGTACAGGCTTTGCATAGTTTGGGACTAGGTCAATTGGTGAAAATTGTCCCATGATATTTATTTATTTAAAGTAATAAAAAAGGTGTTAGGTAGTTAACATGTCAATGTAAAATTTCCAATCTAGGCCAAGGATAGTTTAAGTTGTTGTTTATAGCCCTACTTCATTATTTTCATCAGCTAAGGGCAAATTTAAAACATTACCCACCTTATTTTTAAACTTAGTTTGCACGCTAAGGCTATCGTGATGCTATAATAACCATTTATTACGTAACATTTACCTTAGCAAGGTACTAAGATTGATATGCCCGACTGGGTGTCGCTTACAGGAAATGGCTTAAGATAAATGTAATTTGAATAATATTTCTGACAGTGATAAGTTTGTAATACGACGTAGGATTACATGAGATAAGGTATAATAATAGGGTTTACGTCTGTTTTCTTTAATACGTCGTAAATAACTTCTTAAGATGACCGAACGGGATGACCGAAAATAACAAAAATAAAAAATATGATTTTTTTCTTAAGATGTGATTCCGATTCTGAATATAACAGGTAGTAACAATTGACATGGGTTGGTTATTTGTTCAGCATTTTCTCACTACTCCTGGGGCGTGTCATATCTCATATCGTATCGTGACGTATTTATGATACGTCCCCAAAATAAAAGGTTTTCAATTCACCCCGCGCGGCCCGATATCGGTCTTGAGTGTTTTCCGAACGCTGAAGTGCCTAGAACAGATGCGTAAAATATAGATAAAAGACAAGACGAATATGTCTGATCACTCGCGGCATAAGTAAAGGCAAAAGAAACGTGCTCGACATAGGAGATATGTAAAAAAGAGTAGAGATAGATCATTTTTTTTAAAGTGAAAATAGATTTAAGTGAAAACTGTTCCAATCCCAACACAATATAGGTACATAATTCAATTGACTACTGTGGCATTCATATTTCCTGCTATTGTGTTGTGCTAAATACTTACTCAACTTTATTGTAGCTATTACCATTTTTATGGCATGGTAAATAAGAAACAAGCTACTCCATGGAAACCGTTTCCTTGGTAATGTGCCATAAAACAGAGATTTGCCCTAGGAATAGACTTCGCGGGAATTGTTGGAAAACGCGTTCCCAGCTTCCGCGACTTTCTATTAGCCCGCGAGTACGCAAATGTCGCTTGAAGCTCGACAGTATTAGGTACTGACTGCCGTAAAGCGCAGGGGTGACATAAAAATGTTGTTTTGACGCATTTTTACAAATAAGATTAATTACGTGAAATTTAGATCTTTGATGTTTAACAAATACAAAGAGGTTTAGTTTCTCGTCTTTCCTCAGGACACGACAATATGAAACAAAACAAAAACATGCGGTAATTTTTATTTCTTGCCAAAGCATCTGTGCTCCATTTTCTAAAATTTTCTATTTATGATCGTGGAACAAATACTGTCTCACTTAGAACTTGCGAACGAGATTTGTTTATTGTCGAGATGTTAACATGATCCGTCTGTAACAATTTAAATTCGACTCTTGTTGTCATAATAACATCTTGTTTACCTTTTCTTAAGTGCCTTGTTTTGCCTTGCATATGCTATAAATTTAAAACAGGTTGCTGCGGTCAAAAGGCTTATCACAAAGGTCATGTCAGCAAGATCATGTTCGTAGAAATAATTATGTAAAGTTTAGCAACTCACTGTTCGGTTTTTTGTTCAAAACTTTTATGACTTCCTCTTGTGGTGTACACTGAACACACTCAAATATCTATCACTTCCTTGGAACAAATAGGAATTGCCGTAACTAGGTTATCATCAGCCGACATCACGCCTACGTTGGTCCTTTGTGGGACATGACTGTCCTTTCCCCCAAGGGGCGCTACTGAGCTTTTATTAGCGTTGTTTACACGACGGTCGATATAAATGAGTTTCATGTAGTATGTACTCATAATTATGTGTCTTTCTATTTAAAAATCATATTGTGTATGTACAGGAAGCGTGTAGCGCCCGCGAGGCCGCCCGAGCGCTCGAGGCTCGTCTGGGCGAGGCGGAGCGCGAGGCGGCCGAGATGCAGGACTTCCTGGCGGCTGAGACCGGCGCGCTCGGGGACTCGCTGCGCGACGCGGAGGCCGAGCTGGCGCGCGCCCGCGCGGACCTCGAGCGCAGGTGAGGCCGCACCACAACGAGTGGCTTAGAGCATGCGTGTCTGCACATGTATGTAGCACGGCGCGCCATTTTGTCGCTTGTCGCGCAGTACGTTCCTTTCTTAGTGACGGAATCAGTGATGGACGCACTGAGCGACAAGCGACAAAATGGCACGCGTGCTGGCCCCTCTGGGGTACGAAAAATATGATTCAGAAATACTGCTGCAAAGCATCAATGTTTGAGTCGAGCGTGTGTGTAAAACTTTTCGGATGAAAGGGGCAAACCATAACGAGTGTGGTTGTTGCAGACGCGCGGAGTGCCGGCAGCTGGTGCGCATGTGCGAGCAGCGGCGGCAGGAGGCGCTGGCGGCCGCGGCGCGCGCGCGCTCGGGCGGCGGCGCCGCGCATGCGCTCGACGCGCTCGCCCGCCGCCTGCGCGCGCTCACCGACGCCGTCGCGCGCGCCTACACGCTGCCCCGCCAGCAGCTGGAGCCCTGCGTGTACCACAACGACGCGTACAGGTACCCGGCGCGGCCCGCGCATGCGCTCGACAAGGCACTGCTGTCACACCGCCACGCAGAGAACGATTTGTAACCTATACACTATAAACCACCACATCGTCGTAATACCGAACACGAATTCAAACTTAAAGCTCACGTGGAATAAGTATAAAAGGCAGTAATGACTCTGCGGACGTGACATCTTTCGACAGTCGAAGACGATCGTCATTTGTTAGAGAGTTCACCGTGTCATAACTGTCGTCCCATTTGCAGCCGCAGCGACAGCGGCGAAGCGCTCTCCCCGGACGAGGATCGCGGCGGCCTGCTGAACGCGGTCGCCCGCGCATTGCGCTCCACGCCCGCCGCGACGCCTGCCGCCCCCGCCCCCGCCCCCGCCCCCGCCCCTGACGATGACCACTCGCACATCTCCGATGATAATGATAATTCTGCGGATCTGCTCGACTCCGAGACCGAGCCCTGTCTCGTCACTGATCCTGGTAAGTGCTGTCGATTGCAATCTAGGAGAGTAATATTACCATACATTCAGTCAAGTATTTTGGCAGTACAAAGCCGACAGGGCAAGGCTGCGAAGCATTTCGGTTACCCACTTCGTAAAATTTTAAAAAAGATAGTTATTGTATTCCTTTACTTTTTTAACACGTTTGGACGAAATAACCATTCAAATGGTAAGAGGTAAAATATTGCACGGGCCAAGTGCTTTTAACTAAGTACTTATAATTTAATGATAATAATAGATTATTCCATAGATAAAAACTTGCCAACTGTGCGACCTGTGTTGAGAATGACTGCTTTTTTTGTAATAGCGTTTTAGGTGACGCCTGCGTATAAGTGAACGGATGAATGTTGAGTGTTCGTAGGCTTGTGCGGAGTGTCTTAGGCACGTCGCCGCCATCTGCTTTTTGCATCTCTAGAGGGGCTCCAAACGTGTCACGCACGGAACTCTCCGACCGCTAGAGCGATACGGCTACTGAATGCTCTTGTAGCTGAGGTCCAAGACGCCGATGTATTTGCTGACGGCTGGCAGTCACTGCTTGTGTAAACTTGTTATTGTAAATTGAATAAATAAATAAATGACGTTTGTAGTAGAGAGTACACGGATGGTTGCATCCTCTGGACACCAAATGTCAGGGCGAACGTTTCCAAAACGCATATGTTCATTTGCACATATAAATCTCTCTAGCCTCGAATCGCGGCTCGCTTTCGACCAGATAACAAGCGAGATGACAAGCTATGAACCAATCACGACCCACTCCCCGGCCCGCTCACCGCGGCTTTTTTCGTAATGACTTACCAAGTAAATTATAGAAGATGCGGTATCCAGAGGGTGGTTGGTCCGTGCTTGTACAGTCAAGGGCACTAATGTATACACCACAAAGTCCCAAAAATATGTATACAGACCTTATTACTGCGACGGTAAGGTTGATGTATACATATTTTTGCAACTTTGCGCGGATCCATGTCTTTGACTTTGACTGTAATACGATTTGTCTAATTGATGTATTTTTGGTATGTCTTTTTACTGGTCTCCGACTGTAAACTTATTAAGTAAGTATTGTAAATGAAATAAATAAATAAATGACGCCTGTAGCAGAGAGTACGATGGGGATCGTTGTAACGGCGCGGCTATAAGAGGGTAGTTGACTGATGTTAAAATAAAATCTTTTTACATTTGCACTTATCAAGCTTCCGAAAATACTCATAAAAAACCGATGCCCCACTTGTAACTGCAATTAAAACGATTTTTAACTTCACAAAAACTAAAAGGAGGCAGTTTAATTACTGAAAATGATAGATAGATAGATAGATAAAAAACTTTATTCGACAACCATGACTATGACAAATGCAGCAAGACAAATATCTTACAAGCTATACACACACGGAAATTTGTCACGGCATAGCCGCGAAAAGGCGCCGACTCAGCATGGTGCTGCCGGCATTACTGCCGCAGCGCTGATATTCTGCCGGAACCTACAGTTGCAGCTTATTCGGTACGTTGCGTTGCCAAGCAGATTGATTTGTCAGGTTGATGACGTCATAGTTCTGTGATTCAATACAAACATTATACTAACGGATTCGATCAAATGGTTTTGACATTTAAAAAAATGTTACTGATTTGAGTAAAAGGCAACATCCTTGTTGCAGAATGCTTGGAGGAGTGGTGGTCGGGCGCGGAGGCGGGCGGCGCGTGGAGCGGCTCGGAGCTGTCGCCGGGCCGCGAGTCGGCCGGCGACGCGGACTCCGAGCGCGACTCGCTGCGCAACCTGTCGGCCGCCATCGCGCAGCGGCAGCGCTCCGAGGCCGAGGACAACGAGCGCGGCTCGCTGCTGGACCGCGTGCTGGCGCTGGACGCGCGCCTGACCGAGCTGCTGCGCGCGCTGCGGCTCGCCGCCGCCTCCGCCGCCGCCGCGGACGACAGGGACTCCGCGCGCCTCGCCACCGCCTTGAGGTGAGTGCAGTCTGTTCTGTCGGGAGACTACAGACTCATGTATACTACTTCCCTACCACAGTTCGTTTTCTTTTCATTTGTCATCTTGCGATAGGTAGTTTCAGCAACACCAGCACAGGCAAAATGGTAGTTCCCTTTGCAAATACTGCAAAATACAGCATCCGTGGCCGCCTGATTGCACTTTGAACAATTCATATTGAAGTAATTTGTTACGGCACGTTAGGTTATAATCAACTCTTTTACTATAACGTTATTAGTTTCAAAATTGCATGAGAGGCACGTTCATCCGCGACGTAAACAAATCAATCCTACGGTAAGTTACTCGCGGCAACCGGTCGGAACGAGCGCTCGGCGCTAACTTTTTATACGACAAGAAAGGCAAACGAGCAAGTGGGTCACCTGGTGGTAAGTGATCACCACTGCACATAGACATCCGCAACCTCGGGGGGTTTTTAGATGCGTTGCCAACCTAGAGAGCTACGATGAGATGCCTCTTGTGCCCGTTATTATACTGGCTGTCTTACTCTCCACAACGGAACACAACAGTGCAAGCACTGCTGCTTAGCGGCAGGACTAGCGAGTAAGATGGTGGTAGCGATTCGGACGGACCTCGCACAAGGTCCTACCACCCGCAAAACCATGCTACCGCTACTAGCATGCTTACAACTCCTAACTTTTGGTACATTTGTACCCTAGAAAATCGTTCTTTTAATGAATGATCGACAAGATGTCGCCATAAAAGTTGATTGACCCGTGAAATTGAGAAGGAAATGAGCGAATGGAGGGGCCATAGTCTGGTGGTCAGTGATCACCGATGCACAAAGACCCTGGGTTCGCAGACGGGTTGCCAACCCAGAGGGCTAATATTGAAATGTCTCTCGTCTGCCTTACTACTTACTTTTATTAATTTACTAGCCGTTGCCCGCGACTTCGTCCGCGTAGATTTCGGTTATCGCTATCCCGCGGGGACTACAATTTTCCCGAGTAAAAAGTAGCCTATGTTATACCTCAATATTCAAACTATCCTCTTACCAAATGTCATCTAAATTGGTGCAGCCGTTTTTCCGTCAGGAGGTAACAAACAGACAGACAGAGAGACAAAGTTACTTTCGCATTTATAATAGTAATTAAGATAAAAACGATAGGACTATTTTTACGTCGTGGCTTTAACCAGCTCTGACACAACGCTATTTCCAACTAGCGTAATATGTATGGACATTAGCGTCAGGTTCAACTTCGTGTTTCATGCAAACTACAGTCCATACGCTTAATATACCATTCTAGTTTTTAACTCAAACGCTCATATTATTTCTTTGATTTATGTGTACCTAATAATTACTCACGACCTGGCCGAATCACGCACGCTCAACGAAGCTTGTTTTCTTACTTATTCCACACGCCAATACGCATATTGCGTGAAAAACGCAAATGCACTGACCTTTATCCGCATTTAACAATTTATTAATTTGTTTGGAGGCCCACTTTACGAAAACAAAACGCCGTCCAGAGAACCACGTTCGCGAGCCTCTACAAATACAACAAACAAGCTTCTTGAACGGTATTCTGTTATTATTAACACAGTATGTCCCTCTATGTGTTAATGACTCGGGCATATTAACTTCAGTTAAATAATTCGAAAGACAGTCTAATCGAAAAATGATATAAAGATACATAAGACATAAAAGAGAACGTCATATTGACCGCGATTACCTTATAGATATGACTACCCCCCCCCTTCTCATTATGTCTTATGTAATTAACCGCGAATCATTTAAAGCTGCTATTATTAACTGTTATATTAACATTTAAAGATACCGTTTTAAATTGTTGTTTTGTTCTATCACGACTTCGTTGTGCCGAAAGTTTTTATGCCTGAGTTTCCTAGACCCGGCTAGCTCAATGTGCACCAAACAGGGCTATTTTAAGGGCAGCTATTGATGGTGACTGCAATAACCATTTCATGCAATTATGTGCTTTATCAATAACCATGGGGATTGTTCTGGTTTATAGATTAGTCGTAGTCCTTTTGATCTTTGCAATTTGAAGTATACTTGTACGTCAGTGATGTGCTAGAAGCTGAAGTGCCTTAGTAACGGCCAGTAAATAACGCGATGACACCGAAACCACTACGATTTGTGATGGGTGTTGGTAAATTACTGTACATACTTTAGTTTAGATGCAATCACCCGTGTCTGTTCGTTGCTATTAAATGTGTAATATCGCTAATTACAGAGACAAAATAGACATAACAGAAAAGAACGTAGCTGACGTGGTAGTGAAAAAGCTCGCGGAACTCGACGCCAGCAAAAATATGATGGAGCAGTATCAGCAGACCGTAGAAGTAAGTAAACATCAGATAAGCTCCAAGTTCTATAATTTGTGATTGCAAAATTGTTGCCGTAAAACTTGCTGATATTTTAAATTAGTGCGATAAATGCTAATTGATAAGAAATGTTATTTTTTGTTATTGTTGTCGCCTGTTCCTAATTAATGATTAATTACGAAAAGGGCGGATATTGTTACTAATAGGAATGTTAATGATCTGGCCGTCAGTGAATGTAGAAACAACTGTATTGTAGTTTTTCCAGTTTAAATGTACATGTCTCCTCTGTCACCGCTACATCCAACGAAAGGAAGGTCTCATTTATGTACCTGTACGTAATAAACACTAACGGAACGGACTGGAATGAAGAAGTTATAAATTCTAATTATTTCCTTATTCCAACGGCGCTTATTTATCCCAGTAACTCTATCAACCTATTCAGATGTTTACATCGCAATCATAAACTTAAAAGCAATAACTGACCACGAATAGAATATAACAGTTATGTTAGTACTGTTAACTGGTTTAATGTGAAACAGGTATTTACACCATTCAGGCCCTGCTTGGCGATCTCGAGTCAAGAATAAGACGCGCAGGTTAATATAACTCATACGCTGGCCCGGCCTCCTCACCGCTTATAGAGCACAGTACTGTCACCTTGTTCTATCCTAATTCGCGGTCTGGTCGCTTGCAATAAACATATATGCCTATTTTTGCGCAGGAATGCGCAGAAAAGTATGAAGGCTAATGCCCCGAATTTGTAGTAAGTAGTAAAAAAAAAGTTTTATTACATTTCGGCGCTCAATCGGCTACTTCTAACTCGTTCGCTTTATGGCCTAGCATTGTAATGCGACGTACGCAATTTTTCTTATTAAGTGGAATTCCGCGAAAGGACAAGAAAGGGTGTAAAAGATTTCTATGAAATTATTGGCATTTTCACACACTACGTCAAAAATCTTACAGTTACGGGAAAAGTGGCGCCCTCATTTAGTTTCTACGCTTTATTATCGATCTGATTACTCGGAATAAATAATAAATCATTACCGTTTCAGATTATAACAGCTCATTATTGCTATTTAATGTAATTACTACTGTACTTATGTACTTTAGTTGGCTTTTTTTTGCAAGCGATTTTACTGTGAAGTATTTCCACAAGTTTCACTTTTCATATTAATTTAAGATTGTCATTACCGATCTTTTATTACAATACTCTACTATTTTACTAATCAAGCGTCAATAAAGAGCTGAATCTAAAAACTAAGTTTTCACTTCTTTCTGTCACAAGGTTTAGGAGATTTTTTTTTCTATGTGATATTGCACAATCATTTTAATAATCGGTACAGATATAGGACCGGCCAGAGTGCACAAAAATATTTCACATGCAATATCTTATTGACTTTACTATTACCAGCTAGACCTAAAATATCCTACTAATAGACCGTATTGTTAAAAATTCTACCAATAAATAGTTACCTACTCACTTATGAATCACTACTGCTTAACTAAGTATAGGTTCTTGCTCTAGACTAGACCTGTAATAACCCATTTGGGATAGAACACAGTGACATCACTCGAGCTTCAATCGCTTTGCATTGACTCGACGTACGCACGTATTGTAAATATACACTAAATTATTGTAAATAAACAAGTTAAACAACTTCTTAGTTACACTGGTGATTGTATATTGGCCAATAACAAATGTTCTAAACGTATACGATGTAAATAATACATAGCTATAGCTCTTCTGCAAATATATTAGCAGCATTCAATTCAACATCTTGCTGCGTTTTCATTATTTTTGTTTAGCAAATTTTATTTTACGAATACACCGGTCGACATGATTCCGAAAAACATGTGAAGCTACTTTTGGAAAACAATTTGTTTATACGTATAAACTTTCAATTTGAAGCTGAATCAAAAATTACATCCTTATTTAGATTCCATGTATCTATGTCGACTGGGTGGAATTTTATGTGTTCTTACTTTATTTACGGGTCTCGTCTTTCAGGCACTCAAAAGACAGTTGCAACAAACCGGTGAAGATGATGACCTAGAGTTTGTTGAAGAGGTGAGATTTTAACTTGAACTTAAACAAAGTAGTTAAGTTATAGTCTATATGTATTTTATAGGTGTTGGTAAACTACTAAACTTTTGATGCGTCATGGATAGGCGTACGACAAGTGTCATACGTCTCTGTTAGCAACGCTGTTTTATCGGTTTACCTATGCATGTTTATTAGTGTTGCAACACTTGCAACGTCAAGTACGTTTCCTAAATTGCTTGTGAACTCGATAGTCAGTGTTTAAGCCAGTAGATGCTTTAGGAGCTCTGGAAGGGCTTGAACCAGCACTCGAGCCTCGCTTTATCCAAGCTAGTTACCAGATGTTGCAAGTATACATTGTTGTCAGGAGCTGTCGATGTGCGGGGAGGCGGACCGGCGGCAGCGCTACGAGGCGCTGGACGCGGCGGCGGGCGCGCTGGCGGCGCGGCAGGCGTGCGTGCGCGCGTGGCCGCGCCTGGCCACGCTGCAGCGCCGCCTCGAGCGCCTGGCGTTCGCCGCCGCGCAGCCGCCCGCGCCGCCGCCGCGCCTCGCGCCCGCCGCCGCCCCGCTCCACACCACCGCCTGAGGAGCGTTCCGAGATGCTTACTGAACTAGTGACTCACGTGCAGCAGGTGGGATAGGGGCCGATCTCTGGTCGGTTTTATGTAAAAAAACTTGCCTGGTCTCAATCCAATTTTGCAGTCAACTTGACAAACTGCACGATATTGGAGTAGTGGTCAATTCGTCACTACTTACTTAATACTCTTTCTCCTCGGGCAGTCGGTAAAAAATTAATTGTATCTCGAAATCGATAGACTTCCTGACGTGAATATAACTTACCTTTAACACTTCAAAATTTAAGTAACTATTTTGCTGAAAGGTTAGCTTATAACAGTCAATGTGTTCGTTGATATCTGTGTAATTTAAATTACGAATCCAGGTTGTTGTGACCTCGTATGGATCCAATTCAATGATAAGAAACGTCTGTCTACGTTTCAGTGCCAAACGGTTTCCAATTTGCGTAGAAATTGTGTAGTCCTTCTATAACAAAATGAAATTGCAACGCGTCAATTTTGCAAGCAATGAATGATACTTACAACTTATATTGTCATTTAATAAGTATGTTGAAATGCGTTTATGCAGGTCATAAACGTGAGTTTATCCCACTTTAAAGTATCAGTATACGATAAACTAGCCTATCTTGTTGGATTTAAGAGCACAAAATAATATTTTTTGTAGTTAGAATTTGATGTTTGCCAGTAATACAAAGTTCACAGTAATGTTGCGTAAAATGATTAATATAGAATGTCAGATACCTAGATAGAACGCGGTCGAGCTTAGAAGTTTAGCTTCAAAAGAAAGATAAATGTTTGCATAACGGTTCGCTAATCAAGTTGTATATATGATTGTCAACTTGTGACTAACTAGTGCGGGCCGTTCTTAAGTGTTGACAAATAAACTCAGCCCACTCGCTATTGGAACTGAGAGTGTATATTTTCTTGGTTAACACCGAAAATATGTGAACATTGCCTCTAGTGTCCTTACGACATGCGTTAGACTGCAAGCATACTAACCATCAATGTAGCATTGGTTTGAGTTTATCTGAATCTGTATGGCCTTACAAAACCTGTATCCTTACAAAACTGGCCAATACTGTTTAGAGAGCGTACAGTACAGTGGCATATTTACAGTCACAAAAATTAAATGATAAATGTATAAGAGGTTGTGTCGCTCTCGTGATAAAAGTGATGGCAATGAATTTATGTATTGAATAATTATGTAGGAACAATCTAGAAATGTCTATTAATCAAAGGAAACGCATGTGAATTGAAATTAGTGTAATGAAAAAGCATGTTATATCATATTTAATAATAATGATAAATAAATCCATGTCAAATTAAATTATTAGGAATGATGATGATGATGAATTATGGAAATAGTCTGAATTATTTAAAGAAATGGTAATGATCACATCCGATTGATCTCAATTATGCGTGCTCTGCGGACTGGTTATTGTATTATTGTAAATTACTATTGTATTCTTTATCTAACTGCTAATTAAAAATCATGATTCCGACTTACTAATAATTTTATGCTTCTTTTAATAATTTGTTTTAGTAGTAAGTACTAAAAGTCTTTCATTCCTAAAAGCATTTAAACTTTGATAAAAATTGGTTCGTTGGTATAAATATTTTTGAAATATTAATATTTTGAAAGTTAACAGAATTTTATTGCAATATTGGATTGTATCAAATAACTATAAGTGCCATTAGAGCTATTTAGGCCATGTAGATCAGTGTTGGTATTTTAAGGCGACATTAAGATCACTTACATTAGGTACATGAGAGTAATCACATTGGTAATTTGCTAGAAAAACTTTATAAATAAATATTTAAAATATGGGTGGTGCACTCTCACTGTGTGGTGCACTCAATTAAATATAATTTAGTCTAGTCAGTATTGTGTTTAATCAATCTGCATTAACATACGATCAAAAATGCCTATGAACCGAACGCATATTATGAGAATTCATAAGCGATTGATTCCTACACTCTTTTGATATGTACATTGCTACGTTTTATCGTACTCTATGACGTTCTCAATAAAGGGACCTAAGGCTGTTATTATTTAATTTCTTTATAAATACAATGTGAAGTGACAAGGTCTCGTTATCCTGAGGACGTCATATTTTGTCTCGCAGCGTACAAATAGTTTTAACAAAAATGAACCGGTATTCTTTCACGTATTATCCTTGCCGCCTAAATTGCAAGAGCTGTTAGAAAAACTACTGCATCGTACGTATTTGTTTGTTTGTATAAACATAATCAACGTGCACTTTGCGTTTATGTATGCCTAAAATTTACTATTAGTTTGATCTAATTGCCACTCCAAAATGCGATATTATTTTTAAATAAGTGTGGCCTTCACTGATATAATTTGTAGTTATTCTATGCAAAATTGAGTAATGGTACTTTTAATAAAGTAGATTAAATATTTGCAAGCTGACATCATTGCAGCACAATGAGACTGATATCGTATTTATTGTGTTGTTAAAGTTTGGAATATTGAGCGTAATTTTTCATACGCAGAAGTCTCCTTTGCCGCCTCGACTTCTTTCACTTCTTGTTAATGTATTGAGCGGATGCTTTCCCATTTGGTATTACTTATTTGCTTGTAGTAAACAAGGAGACAGTACAAATGCTTTACAAAAGCGGTGAACCTTCAGAAATCCTGCCTGAACTACAAATTTTAATCGCTTCATCCATCCACGTAGCTTTGCTTTAGGGTTAGGTGTTAAGTAACACTGTTGATGCTAGACTTGCGGAATTGTAATACCCAGTTTTATATTCCTAAATACTTGTATTTGTATTAAGAATCAAATCGTCAAATAATGTGATGTAAATAACGTGTAAATAAAATATTGAGAAAAGTATCTTCGCTTTTCATTTCCAATACCTCCTTAAGCGTTTATAATATACTTGTGGCAAAAATGTGGCCCTCATAATTATGTAAACTGGGCCAAATTATGTGCCGCTAAGTATAAGAGACTAATAAAATGTAACGAATTTATTTAATTTAATTGTAAAAAATTGAACAGAAACAAAGTAAACTTCGTTTGAGACATTTATTCGACATATCCATTAACATAATATTACAAGTTTATTTTTTACAAAATTTTTACTATCCGTTTTTAGTATTTTAATGATTTCTCAGCCTTTCTAAAAGACAATGATAAATATATGATTCATCTACAGGAATTGCACAAAATCGAGAAATCCTACTGTTTTACTGGGTCTTCATGCGGTCGTGTTGGGAAAATACAACTTACGATACAACCACAAGCTTCGGTTGTAACTTCAAAGTGATTTGTAAACGTTTTCTCTGAAGCCTAGACCCATCATTCCAATTTGTTGGTTGCACAGAGTGTATTCACTAGTTTTTTTTTTACTTTTATAACGGTATACATGCACACTCGTAATCAGGTATATTGAAGAGGTGTTCAGGCTTATAGGAGTGCTTGAAAATATCGCTTAAGCGTCTATGAGGTTGTGTTCGGTGCGATATATTTGACCACACACCGCCCCCATATATATATCGGCGGGTGTATCATATAGCCATGGGGCGCTAACGTCACATCTCCAACTTAGTCTTATCTATCACACTAGCGATTTGCGAGCGAGTGCTTCATACTAATATCACTCGCGGCGAACACGTTGCGTGATCGCCTAGATACAAAACTCGCTAGCAAATCACCAGTGTGATAAGGCTGTTAGGCAGCAGACACCGACCGCCTGCATACGACACAAGGACATTGTAGGAAACCTATTTGAACAACGGATAACGGATTAAAATTTAATAATCTCGATCTGTAAATTGTAAAATTATTTTATTGCGACATATAAGACAACCTCTACGTAACCCTTTTTATAACGTAGTGCAAAAAATATATAGGTTATTTTTTTAATGATTACATGGATTATTTACTGAAGGTGAACTAAAGCAATTTGAAAATTCATGGGTCTTTCGAACCAACAAAATACCGGAAAAGGATTCCGAAACGTACCCATTAAAAACTGATTTGCTAGCTATTATCCATTAAGACGTGATTACAGCGGAAGGGCCGAGCTCCCAACTAAAACTTTAATCCTAGAAGTATATTACAGATACATCAGTCAGTGGGCAGCAGATTATAGAACTTTATGATTGCAAGTTATAAGTAACTCCTATCTAAATTCAAGACGATATTCTATCGCACTTCCATCCCCACACTCGCCTCATCTCATTAACTATACAATATAATTATTAAATACATCTTCAAAACAGTAAAATCCAAATTTACTTGTTCGATTTCATGACATGATACATCTAATATACAACATCAATAAATACCTTTCGTGTCCAGCCAAGCGCACAATTGCCAAATGTATTTATTTTATTATTATCCGCCTGTATTGTGCAATTCATATAATTAAATGGAAAGTTATTAATTACGCATAAATCAAGGAATGAAAAATGTAATCGGCGTGAGTTATAATGAAATGTTGCTAACCTTGGGTCATGTTTGGTTTTGCTTACCCTTGCCTAACTAGAAGATGATCATTGGCCGCGTATTACGGCTGTTTAGATAAGAGATAAGGCTCTTTACTAGACTGGCGAAGTATCACAGAGTTAGATTTAGTCAAATTAATACAAATGAACATAATCCCGAACAAAGAAAATTACATAAATTTATACAAAACTTAAGCTACTACAGTAGATACTACCTAGTTTCAATACCTCTTTACCATACAGGTAGACGATGTAGCTTTAAGGACCAACCACACCGGTTCGTAATACTACATTGTCTATTAAGGGCAGTAGGTCACGAATTACGAACGAGACTAGCAGAAGCCCCAAGTCGAAGACAGGGCTTTCTGAGCCGAGATTTAAATCCTGTACTGCCCGTGAAACACAATGTTTTTCATCACTCTTGTGAGGTAACGTGGCGCACCCGTACGCGCCTTTACAGCCCTTAGGCGTTATGAAAATACAAAAGGTCCGAGGGTTTTATTTAAGAGCATAAAAGCTAAGCTTGCGTGTTATGAAACTTGTTACGTGCAAGTGTTAAGAAAAATTTACACACCGAAATGTATATCAAAAACGTGATGTTGGCACTTTACTTGGCCGTATTTAACAAATATTCGTTTCACCTCTCTCTTTTGTCACCTGAAGGATAGAGATGGAATGACAATCATTCGGCAAACACGGCAAGTGAAGTGCCAGTACTAAACCCGCGACACGTCACTGCAATACGCGGCGGTGTGGGTGGTCCTTTACTTCCTTGCGATGTAATCTAACATCAGAGAATGCCCTAATACTTTACGCTAACATTTCACTCTACGGCAATAGTTCTCATCACAGGTCTTAAAATACTAATGTTCCATTCAAACCTCGTACAATCCATACAAATTTACACCAATACTACATTTATATAACTTCTTACCACCTTATCGTCAAGGGAAATTCGATTTGAATGATATTCTACTTAATATTAAAGAAAAATCTGTTGGACATTATAGTCAGCCAATTTGCGGTGGGACACCTTAGAACCCTTTCACAATCGGGACGTCAATTTGTCACAAATAACGTAATAATGTCAATGTGTTGACACATAGCAGCAAAGTTCTTCCGTGGCACACGGTTCGAATACGTTGTGTACCTTGTGATAAGACATGGAGTCAACATATTATAATTTAGGAAGTGTTAGCTTCATACAGCTATGCAGTATGAACAGTATGAATGGAACCACGTCAGTTAAGGTAACTATCACGTTTTCGCCGATACTGTCCACACTGATGCATTTTTAGTATAAAATATTACATGTACGCAGCGACAAAAAATGTGGCCCTCATGTGTACGTAGGTATAGGTAATTTTGTGTACACTGGGCCAATTTTTGTGCCGCTGTGTAATGATGCAATTATCTATTAAAATAAATAAGAAACCGTTAAAACTTAATAAACAACTTCGTAAATAAAAACAAATAAGTGCACACTGAATCATTATGATACCGACAGAGGTCTACTTTATTCATATAGTATAATTAACAACGCATTCCGTCGCCAACTACTTTCTTACCAAAAATCAGGTCAATCGTCCGAGTCACAACACACCAAGCCTAACCAAAATCAACTTGGTAATTAAATGGGTTATCTTATCCTATATACAAACAGACCACATTTTAAGTCTAAATAATGCCGTGTTATTAGTTTTAAATATTCCTGACCATCTGTGTTAGCAGAACAAAGACAAATATTGCAAACTGATGGTACTTTTTGATCAGTATTCGATCTACTTTAAAATGACTGACAATTCGCGTAGTCGTAGTAGTGACTGTTTTATCAAAATGAGATTTTTATGAAACAAATTAATTGAAAAAGAAAATATTAAATAAATAGTTGTCAAAGAAAAGAGTAAAAGATTGCAATACGACAGCAGCTTACGATGCTATCTATATCAACGTGATTCGTATGCGAATGCCATTTTGATAAAATCGTCGTCACTTTTTCACATGATTGCTGCAAACGTCACTTTCATATTTTAACACGTCCCCGCGACGCGCGCGTCGTCGGCACACGATTTTGAATTTCTTTAAGAATAACGAGTTATTCTTATTCAGAATCCAAATTGGTATCCCTTACATAAATATAATAAATTATAGTTATGATTATGATATGCGACTCAATAGCATAGTCCACATTTTATTTCAAATAAAGCATAACTATCGTAGAAGCAAGACTATTATACGTAATGTTTAATAATTATGATAAGCGTTAACAGTAAACATCCATAATGTTAATTAATTTACAGCTCTTTATACAACTGAAAAAGGTTGATGAATAACTATTAATATATTATCTGATATACACAGGACCAAAAGTGTAACAGGGATACAAGTATATTGCTATTACTTTGATTAGATTAAGATGAAATATTTTGCGTTAGGTGCTTACTTTGAAGTCAAGCAATTTTAATAAATAGAACCCTCTCATCTTGTGTACCGTTGGGGCGTTTTCTGGACTGATTTAGTCGGCTTTAACTTTTTCCGACAGCAGGAAGCGGGTGGTTGGCTGACACGGGCTGGTGATGACGATGATATATTATCATCCCATTACTAAGCACTGCGGATGCTGGGCGTATTGTTCCGCCGCGAGTCCCCGCGCTTAGGTGGAGAGGTAGAGGCGGTGGTAATCGTTGGCGCCGAAGGCGGCGTTGCACTTGGGGCACTTGCGCTGGCGCGTCTCGTAGCGCGTGCGCAGGCAGTCCCAGCAGAACACGTGGAAGCACTTCGTCAGCACCGCGTCCTTGCGCTTCACCTGAAAAAGGTGTTATTATTATTATTATATCGAACCTGGGTTAGTGGGTTTTCTTGTTTCAGTAAGAGCTACGAAATTGAATAAGGCTGTTAGGATTTATTGCGGTTGTAGAAAAGAAACTCCAAGCTGCGAGGTATTACAGAAGGAGATGATTCTCAAAATAAATAATATTGCATGAATTGGCGTTTGAACGCATTTGCGTCGTTTGACGCCACAGAGAGTTATGAGGTTATGACAACAGTCCACGTTTCCGTTTCCACGGAAACCGGGTTGAGTGTTGATAGGCGGCGACGCGAAAGCGACACTAGCCCGGCTCCGCACTCCGCTCACTTAATCATAAGCGCTCAATCATGTTTGTATCTCTCATTTTGATATTATGCAAGAAACAGACAAAACATAACTAAAAGAGGTGAACTACTTCAAATTTGGATTACACTGTACGTACCGTACAGGTGGACCACAAATATAACTTACATCGGCAATTTTCGTCCGCGCAAACGAGTGTTGACAAATGCCGAACTAAACTGAACGTAAGCACCATGCAATAAAAACTTTATTACGTTAATCGCAAGGTAGAATATTCAATGACAGGTAACACTGAAAGAGAAAGTGACGCGTGGCGCGGCGCCGAACAAAATGGCGCGCGAACGTTTGACCAACGACTGCTCACGATTTTACCCGCGCAAACTCGCCGCTTTATTATTGGCTAAAATGGTTTCGCTGCAAAAAAATGCACACTGCGCAGGTATGTACATCGTTGTAACTTATTTTTATAGTACAGCTGTAATTATAATTGTAGCACGGGCTATTTTCCGCAACTCTACGACTTGTTTGCGCCTATTTTGCGTGAGGGGGATGACGGCACTAGCCATGCCAGCCCAGCTCCTGGGGGAAGCAGAGCAGAGTGTGCCCGCAGGCGGCGCCGGTGCCGCAGGCGGGTGCGGGCTACCTTGCAGGAGGGGCAGGTGAGCGTCTCCTTGTACTCGCGGATCTCCTCGAGCAGCACCTCGTCCATGCTGCTGCCGGCCTGCTCCATCTTCTTCATGCGCTCCGCCTTGCGCCGCAGCACCGCTAACTCTTCCTGTATAATGAAAATAATACCAATAAACCAAATATTTTATTTTTATTCAATAAAAGCAATTTACAATTACATTAAATCCAATAAATACGAAATTGGGGAACAATTTTTTTTTTAACCTTGGGTTATTCACACAGAAAGATGTGAACTGTCGTAACAGAAATGCTTGAAATGGTTCATCGGTTTTTAACATTCTAAGACATGTTCGTACGTTTTGCAACTTACCCGCATGAAATAATTAATGCGAAAGTTTGTGAGTGCGTGAGTGTTTATGTGCTTGTTACTTCTTCACGCTGAGACGGCTGGACGGATTTGGTTCAAAGAAATGGACATAGCTTAAACCCTAGAAACACTAAGATTTCCCGGAAAATTGCATAGTGCCCGCGAGATAGCTAAAACCCAATTTTACGCAGACGAAGTCGCCGGTAAAAGCTAATAAGATAAAATATTATCCCAATAAATAATAGGTAAATAAGATTGATAATAATTCAATAATTTATTAAGGTTCGTTAATCGCCAATAAACGCTAGTTTGACGGAAATTTCATTGTAATTTTAAAATGTACCATTTTGAGCATAAATAAATAAACACAGTAGTATTTAATCCACTAAACTCCTATCACTCTCTGTCTCTTGATTAGCAATTCTAATAAAATTAATCATGTGCCACTCTTAATGCTAGTGGGGCTACGGACTGTAACAAATACGGTAACTCACGTGTAGCCTTTTCGTCTTGTACGCTTCTGCTTCGAGCGCGCTCGTCTTTTCAGCGACCACCTGCTGCGCTTCCTTCATTTGAGCGTGGTATTTTTCTGTAATAAAAATAAATGTATATTACTAGCGTACGGACGGACATGCGATGGCAATCTGAATAGAGAGGATAATGGAGTCGCCTATATTTTTTTGATTGTGTAGTAACCAAACGCACTGCTTTCCCTCTCCCGCCCTCTTGTACTTAAGCAATGTACTAGTGCGCATATCGTCCGGAATAAATAATAAATAATCACGCGACAATTGACACCAATGGACCTAGTCCCAAACTAGGCAAAGCCTGTACTATGGGTACTAGACAACAGATAAACATACTTATATGTATAGATAACTATATACTTAAATTCATATTAAACATTCAAGACCCGAGAACAAACATTCATATTCATCATACAAACATCTGCCCCAACCGGGGATCGAGTCCGGGACCTCAAGCTTCATAGTCAGGGTCTCTAACCACTAGGCTATCCGGTCGTAAAACTATTGAATTATTTATTTCAAACAATGAACTACTTAAGTAACACTACACAACAGCAAGTAGAGAGCGACCTCCTTACAGATCCCTCTTCCTTCGGCGAGAAGGGGTACAACCTACGCTGCCTACCTTTAAGAGGGAAAAACATTAAAGTAGGATGAGCCCCCTATGTAATAAAATATAATTCATTAGGCACCGGCTCACATTACTTATGCTATGTTTTTCGGCAATTCAAAGATATGTGAACACATACATTTGTCGCACAGAAACGTAGCCGCGGGTGAGCAAATAAATTGTTTTAGTTCATTAGTAGTAGTATCATTAGGTTACCGACATACCCCGAAGAATTGCGAAACTTAAGTGGCAGTGGGCGGGACACATAGCTCGCAGAACTGATGGCCGATAGGGTCAGAAGGTTCTCGAATGGCGTCCACGGACCGGGAGACGAGCTGTCGGTAGGCTTCCAACAAGATGGAGCGATGACTTGGTAAAGATCACGGAACCGCGGTGGATGCGGAAAGCACAAGACCGGTCTGAGTGGAGAGCCTATGAACAGCAGTGGACGTCTTTCGGCTGACATGACGATAACGATGAGTATCACTAGTGTCGTACCGAGATGCAGCTTGAGGTCGGCGGCGGACTGCGCGGACTCGATGGCCTTGCGCTTGTGCATCTCCATGGCCTGCTGGCGCAGCAGCAGTTCCTTCTCGACGGCAGACAGCGTGGTCTGCAGCAGCCGCTCCTTCTCCTCCAGCCGCCGCGCCACCGCGCCCATCGAGTCTATCTGCTGGTCCCGCGTCACTACCTGGATACATTATAGTAAGGTTGTTAAAAAAATGTAAGGTCCCTCGTTCCTCAGAGGACAAACTTAAAACGAAAAATATAAACAAAAAAGCTCGTGTTGCCTATATTACTACTTATTGACTTGGGCGATGTTGTTTCGTGACGCAATCTAGAAAACGATTAGAATTTCGATACGCATCAGCGACGAGGCGAGGGCAAACCACGGGCGTGGCCAGCAGCGGGCCGCGCGTACCTTCTCCTGCAGCAGCTGCTTCTCCTCGCGCAGCAGCTTGTGCAGCGAGTTGGCCTTGATGCGCTCTGACATGAGCTTGAAGTTAGCGTCGTCCTTCTCTCGCAGCTGCTGTATGAGGCGCGAGTTCTGCTCCTGCATGTCCTCGAACGCCTGCCCCGTCACTTCCATCTCGTTCAGGAGCGCTTCTTCTTCCTGAAATAGTAACAATAATTGCCATATTTTACAAATGTAACCTGAAACGAGAGCTAAATATCATCAAGCTTTGCTAACATTTATAATAAATCCAGAGACCTCTTCGTCCATCGCGCTCGCTATCGAATTCACAATGTCTTCCTCGCGCAATCTTATACCGTTTGAAGAATGTAATAGCGAACGCGACACCACTTTTCGTATATTTATTAATTAAATAATGAGCAGATGCTGAGGCTTAGGCCGTCTTGCGCCGACCGGGGTTAACCCACTAGTGCAGGCCGGCAAGTGTGCGCACGGACCTGCGAGCCGGCGAAGGGCCGCGCGAAGGCGTGCAGCGGGTCGGCGCTGGGCCGCGCGCACGACAGCTGCTTCTGCAGCTCGTACTTTTGCTCTTCGAGCTGCTTGATCTTCCTTAGCGCGTCCTCGTCCGCTAGCCGTCGCTCTCGCTTGCTTTCCTGGGGATTTCAGTAGATTGTAACATTATTTGAGGCACTAAGGGACCGTATGAAAATTACTTTTCGGAATATAGATTGTTACAAACACTTGGTACGCTTTTGTCCTAAAAAAATGAACAATTTAGAAAAGTTGAAAAACCCCCGACATTGTCATTTCAAAGCTCAATATTTCGAAAACGGGTAAATCGATTTTAATGAAACATAGCTAAGAACCATCTCGATTAAAAAAACCGCATCGAAATCGGTCCCTCCGTTTGGGAGCTATGATGCCACAGACAGATACACATATACACAGATACATAGATACACAGATACACAGGTCAAACTTATAACACCCCTCTTTTTCGTCGGGGGTTAAAAAAAACTAAAAATTAAAACAGTTGAAAAATAACAAAAATGCAGAAGCCTCGGAAACAAGTATTCCGCCAAACAAGAACCATAAATTATAATTATTTTGTGTAGCTGTATACACATCATTGTGTAGTATAGTATACTGTGCGTTGCGCTCAGCCGCCCGGGTTGCACCTGGCCGCGCCGTGTACCTGCATCATCTTGGTCTTCTGGCGATGGTCGTCCAGCTCCTGGCGCGCCTTGCGCTCGGCGGCCATGAGCTGGACCTTGTCGCGCTGCTCCTTGCTGACGCCCTTGTACATGTCCAGCAGCAGCTTCAGCTCCTTCTGCTCGTTCACGGCTTTCCTGGAACACATACAAGGTTTGAAGGTTCAGGATGTTGCTGGAATCTCATTTTAGAGATGCCGCTGCAAACAGCGCTGCGACGCGCTGCGAGCGTTCGGCGAGGTCTGTTGGAGATTCCTTGCACTGACAGAAACGGCAGACACAAATTACATGCTATATATGTTATAGAAGTGTGGAATTTTGATCACAACAATAATTATTTACGATAATACTCGATTTGAGGCTAGAAACGTCTCATCATCTCGAGAAGGATAACGGAGACCGTGTAAAAATAAAAACCACATTACCTGTCCCTCCAGCGGGCAACAAGCGGGTTTACGTGTGCTATGCACTGGTACTGACTTGAGCTGCTGCTTGAGGTCCTTGATGGCCTGGTCCTGCTCCTGCAGCTTGCGGCTGTGGTCCTTGGCCGCCAGCGCCTTGTTGTCGGCGCCCGCCGCCGCGCCCGCGCCGTGCGCGCCCTCCTCGCCCTGACGCACACGGGCACATCAGCGAAACAGCAGGGGGGGGCTACAGGGCCCAAGTGTACACCTACCCGCTCGTCAGGCTAACAATTCCACGTGCCCGCCGAGCACTAGCAGAGGTTTCTGCGCTCGGACTTCTAAAGCCATCAGGTTTATGGCCTAGCACAAATACGAAGCCAGTGCTTCATTCAAAGAATATTCCCACCGCACCGTACCAAATTTACGTGGAAAATAAAATGCTGATATGACCTGCCCCCTAACCCACAAAAGTCACAAGTCCTACAAATTGACATATTTGTCACATTTTACTATGAAAAACTTTACAAATTTGTTAAATTGTAGCACTTGTAATTGTGGTATAGGGGCCAAAACGCTAATCAAATAAGATTGATGGAAATGTGCGCTCAACGGAAATAAGTGACAGAATGTAAGGGAAGTCTTCGTCCAGACACGTCTATAGACTAAGATAAAATAAGACTTAAATCCTAAAGTACCTCAGGGTCAGGCTCCTCCTTCTTGACGGCGAGCGGCTTCTCGTCGGGCGCGCCGCCCCCCGCCGCCGCGCCGCGCCCGCCCGCGTCCTCCAACTCCTTGCGAACCTGTAAACAACCAGAAAAAAACAAGACACACTCACACTAATAGAGAAGTGACATTGTTCCGTAGCGGCTAAAGTTTCAAATTAAATAATATATAACAATAAAGTCGACAATTATTACAATAAAATACGGGAATGTTGGTAGTAAAGTGTTACCTTAACATCCTTCCTTCCTACAAAAAAAGAGACAATAAGTGTATCATGTTATATTATATTCAGCGTGATTTATTTCCAGTGTGCCTTTTAACCGCAAACCACCTTCACTTTCCCAACATAATATAAACACAATGGAAGAGTCAACTTACCTTATTTAATTCTTGACTAGTATCCTTATATTTCCTTTTGTACCTATGCACCTCCCCTTTCAGCTGCTGGTTGTGATTCTGGAGCGACGTGATGAGGTGTCTCATCTCCCTGTTGATGGGCCCCGTCTGCTCGTTGGCCGCCAAGTTCTGCTCAAACTCTATGCGCAACATTTCGTATTCCTTCCTCAGTTGGCCTAGGACGTCCTCTAGTTGTATCATCTCTGCTCTGAGGGCCTTTTGTCGAGCTAGTTCTTCGCTCTGGAAAGATAAGGTGAATGTGTGAGTTTCATTTCGTAAACGCCGGAAATGTATATGGGCATTTTCAGAAAACTGTGTACCCTTTACTTTTTTTGAATAACCTAACAAATTTTGGATTATTTCTGCTCAGAATCACGAGGACTATCTATAATAAAAAAAAAGTGTCCCGCATTTTTTTTACAGTTTTGTGACGCGTTTTTACATACATTCTATATGGACCGTCACAAAATTGACAAATTTTCTATGGAAAATTTTTGGACTTTTTTGGCAAAAAGGGTAGGTACGTGGTTTTTTGAAGATGCCCATATCTAAGTGTGCCTGTTCAGTCCTTTGAATAAATACGTAATCAAATCACATCTCCCCAGCTCGCTATTAGTTTTTATTAGTTGTTACTGCCATTGATATACCAAATAGTGACGGATACGCTACCCCTTCACCGCGCGCGGACAAGCAATATAGGTCCAATTTCAACAGTTGTACACATTTTTGAACTGTACAAATAACACGAAATATAAAAACAAAGCACAAGGAATCACATTCAATACGTAAATAAATAATATACTCATTATTTGTAAAGAAAACCACGCATTTAAAATTATAATATTATAGCCAAATAATGCAGGGCCAACAATTTATTTTCCCACCTGATAAATTCCTACTTCTAATATTATGGCCAAATAACATAGGGCCATTAATTTCCCGACCTGATAAATCCCGTCCCGAGTAGAAATTCGGAAAGAAAAACTCCCGGTGCACTTTCATAGAATATTTATTTTTTATTTTTATTTTACTATAGCTTTGTTCGTTCCTGGTAAATTGAATAAAACTATTACAGAAACTGACTATTACATCTATTTCTACAGATTTTCCAGTTTTTAGATCTACCGATTTAGACTGTGCATTATCTGTCCAATGACGACACTGAAATACCTTTTTTGTAATTTTTCAATTATTTTATATTTTTACCTTTGAAACAGTTATGAAAGACTTTGCCACTCTGTGAGCTTTCTCGTCTTTTATACCTAAAATATTATCAATAGTGGCTCTGTGAGCAAATTTTTTTTTTCCAAAAAACTATAATTATCGAGCCTGCTTACAAAATTTTACACAGTAGAGGAAAACAGCTGGACAGACATACAAAAGCATTTTTGTCCCATTTGAAACGTTCATGCTTCGCTCGCTCGGTCAATAAAGAATGACCTGTTATTTTATGTTCGTAAATTAGCAGGTCATTGTTATCATGCGACTACTTGTTATTTTCTGGACATGAATTAGCAGGTCGGTACCGTAGTCGTACATTATCCAGATGGTATATTTGTCTGTGGTATATTCCCTTGAAGTTTGACATGTCAGTGAAATGACAGCTAATTAGTGAAGGCCGCATTTTGTCATCGCTAAATAGGTGCGTGGCCAGTCTTATGTTTAAAAGTCAGTGGTTACTGCCGCGGGTACTGACCTCCATCATCTCGATCTGCCGCATGTGCAGGTTCTTGGCGTTCTGCAGCTGCAGGCGCGTGTCATCCAGCGCCGTTTTCATCTGCATGGACTCGTTGTACAGCACCGAGAACTGGCTCTGCAGGCACTTGTACTCCGTCGTCTCCACGATCACCGACTCCGGCAGCTGACGAATCTGCAAAACATTCCAGGACCAATGTTGAGACGCATGATGGGCGTTGGCATGTGAATGCTTAGAGTAAAATCTGTGTAGGGACTTGTAAACGCGCGTTTAACATTTGTTATGTGAACGGAGCCCAAGAGTAGATAGTTTTTAAAGGGTTGTTGTCAGGAGTTTGAGTTAGGATTTGAAATTAGAATGTCAGACGAGATGTTTAATTACTACACATCAACTTTTCGAGCGACAAACGGTTCTTTCCTATGATACCTCGTTTTTGACGTCTCATTTTTGATATCAAATCAGCCAAAGGGCGGGCCTTGTTTAAAATGAAGGCATACATGCACCGGACAAACGCACCTTCGCACTTATGGTCGCGAAGAAGCAAAGTAATCAGCATCGGTCCATCGTGCACTATTATCGCAATAAAAGGCAAAGCAGCTCACGTCCATCTTCAGCTTCTCGACGTCCTTGAGCGCGTCGCGGTGCTGGCGGTGCAGCCGGTCCAGCTCGGCCAGCCGGTTGTTGGCCAGCTCGCGCTGCTCCTCCAGCTCGGCCGCCACGTCCTCGAGCTTGGCGGCGGCGGCCGAGTGCGCCGGCGCCGCCGCCGCCGTGGCCGTGGCCCCCGACTGGTGGTAACTCTTCAGCTTTTCTATTGCCTCCGCCAGGTGGTTCTCGAGCTTGTCGTTGCGGGATCGAACCTAGGGAATGCAATACACTAACTCTTTATTAAACACCACACAAACAAAAAAGAAAAATTTACAAAGAAAATGCAAGGTAACAATGTGTGCGAGTGAATGTTTAAAAGTGGACAATAATTGGCATGTATTGTGTGATTATCATGAACGTGATTACGCAATTGTGAAGAGTGATTATTTCAGAAAACTCGCCTAAAAGTATAAGGCCCTTATTCATAAACGACACTCGAACCTCCATTAGCTAAAATATGTTTTGTCTTCTTCTCACTAACGGAAACGTCAATCTGACAAAAAAGGACAAACGAACTTGAACGACATTTTTTTTATTTAAAATAGGTTTATGAATAACAGGGTAAAGCATTACCGTTATACCACATGTACTGACGGTACCACAAAATCGAAGAAACTAAGTCTGTGTGCGTTTGCTACTAATATCATCAAGATTGGGCTTGTTGTCTAACACCATCTGCCAAAGCGAATCAGAACGCGGTAGACAATAAAGCCTTCTGTGAGTCTTACACTAGTACTTGTACGTCCAGGTCGTCGATCTGGTTTGCATTTGCAGTGTCGCGGCTGTTAACAGCATCCTGCCTATGCGCGCCGCGCAGCGTGGCTCACAGGGCTAGTCCCAGACGTAACGCCTCACTAACCTTCAGCAGCTCATACTGCAGATCGTCGATCTGGTTCTTGAGCTCGGCGTTCTCGGTGTCGCGCGAGTTGACGGCGTCCTGCAGCTGCGCGCCTCGCAGCGTCATGGCGTGGTGCGCCTCGTGCAGCGCAGTGCACAGCGCCTGCAGGCGGCGGCTCTCCGCCGTCACCTCCGCGTTGGTCGCGCGCACCACCTCCTCCAGCGACGGCGCCGGCGCGCCCTCTGAGCGAACATGCTTGTGTAAAAAGTGTGACCGATAGGCGAGCTAGCGCGGTAAAGATTACCGCAAGCCTGGCTGCTCCATAACCCCTCGTATGCGGGAAGTAAAAAAAAAGTCTCTTTTATTGTAATACCTACTAATTTTGGAGATTGCAAAAAAAAACGGAAAAAGATATCCTTAAATTTGGCACGCATCCGTGACTAAGCATACGAGGGGATAAAGCAGACAGACGGGAGATGCCTTTGACTTACAGTCCTACAAACTCATACCGAAATAAAACTGTCACACAAAGACTAAAAGTACGCACACAGCAGTCAACAGACTCTGTGCATTTTGCACTAACTTAATGACAAATATGTGGCAGAGGGGAAATCGCGCGTTAGCATCAAGGTTTCCTGCTCTATGGGCTGCTCTCTCACAAGACCGCGATGTTGCCGTGATCCACATGCAAACTTTACCTGCGAGCCCATAAAATCGCGATAAAACTAGACCGTCGATCACACCGTTAAGGAATAAGACAGGCGTTGAACGCGCATTGGGTTGTGTTCACATGGTAAGCCCGTCTCGGGCGTTGAGCGCCCATTGCCGTAGTTTGGTCCGAATTCGTTATAAGAACACATCTTAACTCCGCGCCCATGTGAATACCAGTATGAAAAAAATAAGATCTCAAAGCGCGCGATGAAGCGCGTTTATAACTATCAGGCATTAGCGTGACGTCGAGTGGGCGTTAAATCAAAAAGCTACCACTATCAAATTCCTTCTAACTAGAGGTATATCAAAAGCTAATTCTGCTAATAAATGCATTCTTGTACTGTAGTGTTCCTACATAAAAGGTATGACCACTGGGGAAATTACTCAACAAGGATTCTGTGTCACAATACCTAAATGGGAAAACTGGTCATCAATCTTAGTCATCACTCGAAAATCCTAATCCTAATTAATATTATAAATGCGAAAGTAACTCTGTCTCTCTGTCTGTCTGTTTGTTACCTCTTCATGAAAAAACCGCTGCACCAATCTAGATGAAATTTGGCAAGTAGATAGTTTGAACATTTACTTTTTATTCGGGAAAATTATATAGTTCCCGCGGGATAGCGATAGCCGAAATCTACGCAGACGAAGTCACGGGCAACAGCTAGTTATGTATAAATGATAGTTGAAGTCCAATATTTATAATAAATCTATAACATCTATCAAAATGATTATCACCGAATCATTGTCCTTGTATTAAACAATTAATAAAGAAACGACAACCAACTCACCATCCCCCTCGCCTTTGATAGCCCTCCATATCTTGTCATTTCTCTGCTGCAGCCGATCAAATGCCTGCAGCACTTTGGCCACAGCGCGTTTGCTTACTTGCACCCTGTTGGCTAACTGTGCGTCCAGTTCCTCTTTGTCCCATGTTGACAATTGCATGAGAAACGACGTTGTTGCTTCATTCTCATCTGTAACATACAACTTTGGTGATAAAAAGGACCTTTGCAGCAAGAAAAGTTGGTCAATACACACACATTTTTATTAATGTATTGTATGATTTTTAAATGATGGCAAACTGCTGGTCAGCAGAGAGAAGCGGCCACAAATACATCATCAAATTTAAAAGTATTTGTGTGACATAGAATAACCTGTTGATTTGTTCAATGGGTGGCCCATCAATCATATCATATCAAATCTGTTAAAACCCCACATACTCAAGTAAACTATAAATAAATATCTATAAATTAAAAGAAAAATCTGTACAACTTTTTTTGTTGATGATGAATACATACTTTATCTGACATATGTTTTTTATTTAAAATTTGAAATCATTTCTACAAGAGGCAATGGGCCAAATCGAAACTGTAATTTTCAACAAGGAAGTACATTAGACATAATGAAAACAGAATTTTGACCGTGATTACCTTATAGGTGTGACAAGAACAGTTAATAACAATAACATAAATAAATTGCCATAAACCCACTTTTGTTCTCTGATTCATCTGCAGTCTCAGCATCAAATCTCTGCAGCAGCACCCTAATGTCTTCATTTAGCAAATTCCAGTAGCGGTTGACAACACACAACACAGCATCATCTTGAGTCTGACGTTTTTCTAGCTGCTCAATTCTTGCTCGCAATTCTGCCTCACATCTATGGCGCTGCTCTATTCTCTGTGGATATTAATTGTGTTTAACACACTAAGTATTACACACATTGACAAATAAATAATTGAGACTTGACTGTTGTTAAACAAATAGGAGAAAAATTTCAAATTTGACACACAAGTTCATATTTATTTGAATGCTATTACCAGGTCTTGCACCACCAAGCATGCCTACTCTATTTAGCTATAGCTTAGTATTGAAAGCATGTAAACACATTAATAGCTCTAAATTTGGAATGTATAAATGTGGGTCATGTCATGCTAGTGTTGCAAATGTTTTAGAAATAAAAATATCTATTGAAGCTTATTATAATTTTAGCATGTCTATTTTTGTTTACTCTTAGTCAATTTAAAGAATCTTTTTTTGAACAACATAGGTTTGGAAAACCAATAAGTTTAAGGACATTTGCCAAGTTAGTTGTTTTCAAATATTGTTGTTGTGAGATTAAAGCCCCAAACAAGGAACACAATACCATACTGTTTTGATGATTTAGTATTAGTAACTTTCGAGCTCTATATTGCCTAAGGTTGATTTAAATTTTAGAATAACTGCAATACTACACAAGTGTTAGTAGGGGTGTGTAACTAACATAGGACAGAGTACCACTTCAAAGTATTCAGTGGCAGTGTAAAATCTAAATTTGATGTGGGCAAGATATATTCTATTCGAAAGTTGCTGGTAACATCTTGTTTTTATTTAATACTGTAAAAAACAGGAAACTGAAAAGGCACGAGGCCCCTCAGACCGCGAGACCGTTTGCGTTTGCGTTTGAGAGTATTATTCAGCATAATATACAAGTTTTAAAATTGAACAGACTAAGTCTTATGGTGATGAGTTTGTCGTTATCATTGCGACAACATTTTCAAACAGCTGATTGTAACATTCTTACAAATGATTAGAAGCCAGCTACCTATTTTTTCAAACATCATATCAATTTAGCCATACATTACCTGGGCCAACTTTTTATTCTGAAATTGAAGGACTTTTATGTCCATTTCCTCCAGGGTGGACACTGGCCCAATAAGGTGCGGTTCAAAGTGAACCTTCTTGATCGGAGGCTGGCTGCTGCCATTGCCTCCGTCGTCTGCTCCGCGCTTAGACATCTTGGACTAAAAACATAATGAAATTATCCTAACAAATTTGTATAATTACGAAAGTTTAGCATCAAACTATTGATTTGTATTATCCAACCAAATTACGGTCTTACCTATTCCTTCTAAAACGATATTAAGCAACACGTTATCGTAAGTTGACCGGGTTATGCATACCTGCTTGTCAATATTGACAGTCCGGAAATATTAGGTTTAATTAGAAAGTTCTATAATGCAAGATGCTAAAAGTGGAAAAATTACTGAAAAACTAATCATCGTGATTAATATTATGTTGTTGAAATCTATTTAGTACAAAACTAGATTTCCGTCTGCAACCACCTCTTCACCCAAACGAAGACGTCTATGGAATGTTGCTAGAGTAAAAAAAACTTTATTACTTAAAATAGAGGTTTCTAAAGTCTGCCACGAAGTTCGAGCATGACCAAAATAAGCAAAATTTACAGCAAAATAGCATTTATCCACCAATTATGTATTGTTCTGCATTATTCTACGTTTAATGATAGCTAACAAATTCTACTTTACAGTTTTTAAACTGCAGTATTTTTTAATTCTAACAGGGTATTTTATAAAGCTACAAGTTACAATTTACAAGCGGTAGTCTCTTCTCTTTCTAACAAAAGGTGATAGAATGGGACATCCGCTTGTAAATTGTAGTTTATTATAACACGGCCCAGGGGGACTACCACGAAATTCGAAAATCAAAGTTCGTATCTTATCGTCCCGCTCACTCTCGTATTAAATAATATTAGCTTGAGCGGGACGGCACGATACGAAGTTCGAATTTTGCACTAGCCTTTGGCAGGTTGGCCAAAATAATAAAATAAACAGGTTTCTGCTATCACAAATTTATTGGAAAACTATTCAAAAATATCAAAAAATATACATTTGCAACAAACTCTAATAAATAAATGTAAATCTTTAAAAACATACTGATCTTATTTACTAATTCATAAGTGATCTATACACTAGTTGATCTTGGAACATTTTCAGGAATACACTGTACTTCTTGTCATGGAATTGTTTGATATTCACATTAGGCCTTATTACTTCAGCAGATCCACCCATATTCTTAATGGCTTCCTCCATATTTTTAAAGTACCCAGAGGCGCAAGCACCTAGTATAGCTGCACCAACTAGAACTGAGTCATTCTCATGAGGTTTCATGATTGGTAACCCAGTAGTGTCAGCTTGTATCTGTACAAACAATGGGTCTTTTGTAATGCCTCCACAGATGAGCAAAGACTTGAAGGGGTCATATCCGGCCACCACCAAAGCATCAATGATGTGTCTGGTGCCATACTGAAATCAGAGAACATTTTGGAGTATAGGTCTTAAATAAAAAAAAAGCTGCTATTTTTACTTACTGACAATCCCTGCAATGTGGCAAGATAAAGTATGGCCAAGTTTTCCTCATTATTATTAATAGTAAGCCCACTTATCATGCCCTTCATCATTGAGTCTGCTAATGGTGATCTGTTGCCATGGTAGTCTGGCCACACATGGAAGTTTTTCGTCAGCAGACCAATGTTTGGAAGACCTCGGCTGGTCGCCATTTTATTTAGTAAATCTCTTAGGTAGATCCGTACACTGAAACATAAAAATTCAAGTTAAGATTAAATATTTTTGGCTGTAATTGGTTTTGTACATGCAAATGGAAAGTATTACAAATATTTCAAGGAATAATGCATACTCTCCAGTACTGTGCCTTTTCATTAACTCAATGCCTGCTGGGTGACTTGAGATGACATGATCCAACAACATTCCTGAAGCACTTTGCCCGGCTTCATTCAGCCACATATTGGGAACCATTGCACTGAAGTATGGGCCCCAAACTCCATTCACCATAATTGGTTTCTTATTCACAGCCATATGACATGTGGAAGTACCACAAATCAGACTGAGGCGGGTAGACATGTCTTTTTCAATATCTCCTCCATCAGTTCCAATCATGCCCAGACCGCCAGCATGAGCATCAATAATTGATGCAGCTACAGGTGTGTTCGGTAATAAACCTAATGCATTAGCAATTTCAGTGGAGAGACCACCACAATGCTCTCCAGGCATTAGCACCTGACTACCAATCTTTTTAAAGTTGTCTTCAGTCAAATCCAATAAACCAATTCTATTAAGGTAGTCTACATTCCAACCATTTTTGCCATCAATAGAACATTCATAGTTCCATTTACAAACCAGCGAGCAGAGAGAACGACTCAGAGACCCTGTAGCCTTCCAGGTTAGGAAGTCAGGTAAGTCAAAGAAGTTGCCATACTCGGGCCATTTCTTCGGAAGATGTTTCTTTAACCAAAGAAGCTTCGGCATTTCCATTTCCAAGCTCACTTTGCCCCCAACATACTTTAATATATCATGGTTGGTGCTGTTTATGAAGTCAGCTTCGGCCTGGGCTCTGTGGTCCATCCACATTATTATATTCTGTTCATTATTGTTTGATTCACTAACAGCTAATGGTTCAAAATTGTTATCTAATGCCACTAATGAGCATGTGGCATCAAACCCAATGCCTTTTATGCTCTTTGGGTGGACACCTTGAACAACATTCTGAAATCATAGAAAAGGTGAGTGAGAAAAAGTGTCAGTTGCAAAAATTTAATAAATGCTTTAGGAATAAATAATAAATACCTTTATAACATACTCGCACGAATTCCAAATGTCACCAGATGATTGTTCATAGAAGTCGACCTTGGGCTTCCAGAGCAGGCTCTCCTTCACTGATGTGGAACAGACGTGACCTCTTTCGTCAACTAGGGCTGCCCGCACGCTGCCCGAGCCGACGTCGACACCAATGAAATAAACTTCTTCTTTCATCACAGATCAATTCTTTATCAAGCTATGTGTACAGGTGAATAAGTAGGTATATAGAATTATAAACGTACGTACTCCTCGATTGATCAAAACAAATGAAATCAAAGTGAACGCGAACACTTCGCAACTAAAAGACACCGTTTACCCTTCTGAACTGAAGTATCGTAATTATTATAATGTTCAGTCAGATAACAATTAAATAACGTTCTTTGGCCTTGGCTTTAGATAACACGTTTACAACTAATAACAAAAACTTAAAACTTGATCTCTTCAGATAACCTTGTTTGATATTCGTTCACCCTATTACAGAAGTATTAATTCGATTACATTATGTAACTAAAATACAGCTGTGGTTATTTGTTCAATATTAAACATTAGGTATACTTAGTTAGTTTTTACATCAATCATTAAATATAAAATGAGATTTTTATTTAGTTCTAAATTTTGGCGCCGAATGCCGCCGATGCTGCCTGCTGCTAAATAAAATAAATGAAAACCGGGCAAGACAGACGTAGATTACCTAAGTAAAGAAATCAAAGAAGTACCTAAATAAAGAAATCAAAGATAGATGAAGTCGGCTTGTTTACTGATGTCAAAATAAAATTATTTTACATTTTCACTTATCGGGCCTCCGAAAATACTCATAAAAAATCGGGCAAGAGCGTGTCGGACACGCCCATCTAGGGTTCCTAACACAGACTAGAGTTGTTCCTAAGCCATTAGGCCATTACGAAAAAGCCGACATGGATTTGGATACCTAATTAAAAGGTATTTTTAACAGACTCCAAAAAAGGAGGAGGTTCTACGTGTATGTGTGTTTTTTTTTATGTATGTAACATCGATTACTCCGTCAATTGTTGACCGATTGTAAATTTTTTTTTTATTCGAAAGGGTATACTCCTGAGGTGGTCCCTTTGTCACCAAGTCATGATCTGATGATGGGATCCCAAGGAAATCGAGGGCAACCCTCAAATTTTATAGGCACGTATTATGTGTTTCATATATTTTCTAAGGCTATTCAAGTACTTGCATAAGAATAAATAATAACATAGTAGAACGGAATCTCTTTTGACCGAGTCCAAAATGCCGCCATTTATATACCGACTTCCCCTTCACGTCGTTACACCCCTCTATCGTCCAGGCGTGTTGCTAGGGTTGCTTACTGTTAAATATCACTTAAGTACGTCTAAAGATAATATCGCTGAAATATAAGTTTTTCTTTACTTTGAAATCATTATTTTATTCTAGTTTTACAAAATATGAGATTTATAAATCATTACGTAGGTCTACATATTATAGACACTTCTAAATAAGAAGTTATTATAAGTGCCATACCAAATGAAGCCATTTAAGGTGATTTAAGTAAGTATTACTTACCTACAAATATAAAATAAAATACATACAGGCTCAAGTAAAACTATTACAACCAATTTATAAACAACCAAACGCGCGTGCGGCGACACCGTCCGTGACAGCCTGACTGAGTAGTTTGTTTAACGAATACTCTAATACCGTGACTTTGAGCCCGTCCGGAGCGGGAGTATGTTATTATTTATTCTTAAGGTACTTGCGTCTGGTGGTCATCATCTCATGTTGATGAGCTGATGGAAGGTACAACTCCTTAACGGTAAGGAGTTGGAGGATATCTCTGAAAATGTTAAATCAACATAAAATTGTGAAATAAAAATATTTTAACAAAAAAGTAAAACCGCATTCAAAAAAAACCTCAGAAACCTAAAACCTACCTACCTTGGGTCTTGGATGTTTAATATGTATATAAGTATGTATTTATCTATACAAGTATGTTTATCCGTTGTCTAGTACCTATAGTACAGGCTTTGTCTAGTTTGGGACTAGGTCAATTGGTGTAAATTGTGCCATGATATTTATTTATTTTTTATTTAAAAAAAACGTTAAATAATCCTTTAAAGTCGGTGCTTCATTCAAAGAATATTCCGCTCGCACCGCACCGACTTCATATTTCTGCTACTTAGTACTATGCCATGAAACTTTAGGCTTTAGAGGATTATTTAACGTTTTTTAAAGGCGGTTTTACTTTTTTGTTAAAAGATTTTGCCATTTTAGTTTCGGAACCCTAAAAACCGATGGCTTACTACTTACTGACTCTAATAAAAGGAGGCATCTTAGATCACTTAAAAATTATGACGTCATAGTTCTAAATTCAATACAAACTTCATACTGCAACTAAATTATCGGATAGTTTTGATATTTCATAAAAGTGACAGAGGAATGTGGATCCGTGGATTCCACATTGATCTTTGAAGATAGTCAGATTTTTGAGATGGTCACACTGCCACAGATAATTAAATCAACTGTCAAAAAAGTAAAAAAAATCTGTCTGTGTCTGTCTGTCTGTGATCAAATCAAATCAACTCAACTTTGTATGAAGCTTAACCTCCAATTCAAAAAGTACAAAATATAATGTTTTGCTTTCTGACTTGACTGTTGGTTAGAGCTGCTAAACTTACTATTTTACCAAACGTTTAGAGTTTTTCCCAAGTCAGTTACGTCACATACCGCTACGTTATTTTTTGCTATTATGGTTCGGTTCAAAAATCGGTATGTACAATGTTCTTTTCTTTTTGTTTCATGAACACTGTTTAACTTGCTTTCACACTATGAATTCTGTTTCAGGTATGTTACTGTTGAAATATCAAGTCCCTTGATTCCTGAAAACAAACCATTGAGTCTAAAATCAAAAATATTTCATGAAACTGTGATGACCAAAATACAACAATTACATGGAGATTTTGGTGTGGCCGCAGTACGGACAGGATTTCTGACAAAATACTGTAATGAGAATACAGGAATAGCTATAATTAGAGTAAGACATGGCCCACACAAGTTTGTAACAAGCTGCATACCATTTATTACAAAAATTGGTAACTTGGATGTAATTTTGAGAACACTGCATGTGGGAGCAACACTTAAACATTGTTTTAAATTCATCCAAAAGCATCAAAGAGCATACTTAAATTCTGTATGGATGTCTTTAAAATCTGATGAAGAGAGGAAAAAACTGGAGGCGGCAGTTATGGATTTTACAAAAACAGATGTAGCAATTAATATAGGCAATATAACATAGAAAAGGTTTTTATTTTATGATTTTTTCTTAAATGATCTATTTCTTTATCTTATAGGTTTTTAATCATCTGTATCTGCATCAGCTGCTGTTTGAGGTATTATTTATCAAGTGTATACCTATTTATATATACAATTAGCAAGAAATAAATGTCATTAATTAATTTTATCAAGCAAGATGCTAGCAAGTCACAATTTTAAATTATTTCTGTTTCTCATATTTGAAATGGCAAATTTAATTGGTTAATTAAATTCTTCAAGGTTTTAAAGAATAGCTCAACAACTCTCATCACCACAATAAACATCAAATATCAAATTATACTAATCCCTGCAGATTACTTATAGGCAGTTTAATGCTATGAACTTGCATGAAAATTATTAGACACCTTTAGGAGTATGTAAAAACAATTTCTTTCTGAAAGTAGACAGAGTAATAGGCACTTGATTGCACTTCTTCTTAATGCATAATGCAGTGACTTTATTTGTAACTTCTGTAAACAAATCTGACAGATGTTCATTCTCAGTAGATTTCTCAATTGTTCCACATAATATCTGTATGAATAGTGATCCATATTTTGGACTCCTGAATGCTTCAAGCTCTGGTGATGTGGCCCAACAAACTAGGAAGTCAGTCTTCCTCTGCATATACTGAGGTCCATCAGCCGCAAATCCATGTGGCTCATCATCTGGCTCAACTTGGCAAGCCTGCAGAATCAACACCTTAGGTATGCCTTGTAACAATGGGGCATCATCCAACATATTCTGTATATAATCAACTTTGATTGCCACCGAATCTGCCGTATACACATGTCCCTTGATCCCATGGGTTAGTATACAGAGCATAAACACACTGTCATCTTCTGTTACTTTTTTTCGTAAAACCTCTTGTATGAAAGCTAACATTTCTTTTCTATTTAGGTTTTCTTTGGTCACAATGTCAAAATTCAGTGACCGCATGGTCTTTTCTAGCATATTTTTATCTTTTGTGGAGCCAGTCCTGTCCTCCAATGGCTTCTTGGCACTGTTGCGCTCGATGCTGTCCCTGGATGGGTAAAACATTTCCTGGTTGATAATGCAGCAAATACCCACTCTTTCCTTCTTTTTAATAACATAGCTGTTTTTTTCCAATTTATTTTTATCGGATTCTAAGTCTATAGATAAGTGTTCAAGGTCTGTGATCATATTGAATATATCATTGAACTCTTCAGGTTTCATGTACTTGCTGTCCTTAGCATTGAGGTTACTTTTTATGCTAGGAGGTGTTTGTGTACTGGTTGTTGCAGCATCTAAGTTGTTATTCATTTTTTTCTGCATTTCATTTAACATGCTGGTAAACTGATTTAATTCAGGATACTGGTCAATGATCTTTATAATTTTATCAACATTTAACTCTTTGTCAATAACTCCTTTCGTATAATTAGAATGGTTCACAGTGATGACTTTCTGGCACATAAGTTCCAAAAAAACTAGTTCACATGTGTCATATTGTTTTACATTCCATTCAAATGAAACCAATGTCTTTTTCAAATTATTAAATGTGTAAGAAGTCATATTTTCACAAAGTTTATATAGTGCTACCTTCATCGGATTGATATAGGAATTCATTTGAGGCTCATGTGAAGAGTAATGTTCCTTTATCGTAGGGATATGGCAACCCAGCTTCTTTAGGATACTGAATAACTGACATACAGCAAGTGCTTCCAAGAATTGCAGCCTCCAAGTGCTCCCCAATTTTTGTGCGTCCAGAGCCCAATCAGTCAGTAAATCTAGATGGTTTCCTTCGATGTCCTTGGAAACTCGTTGCAAAACAATGAGGCGCTGCAGCGCAGTGTCGGGCACATCATATAATAGAAAAACAAGGGAGACCAAATCGCAGGTTTCCAACTCTTTCTGTATTTCAACAATCACTTCCAGGGTTATTGTGTTTATGATATCACAAAATACGTTGTTGCCAGTCGGAACACAGGCATCTGCACACAACATCTTGAAATTAATGCGTGACGATCGGTTTTACACAGACTTAAGATTTCGGTTTCACTTAACACTGCGAAGGCGAAAGAATAATATGAAAAAAATTGTTTTGCGTAATTCGGGAATTCCCGCACACAGCACTAAACTTCATCGAGAGAACCATGAGAGAACAGATAAAACAGATGTCAAATCTCTTCTTCTTCTTCTTAACAGGGAAACTATGTTCCCCAGATATGGCAATCGGTACTCGTATTACGAGACCATTTTTGCCAGCGTCATGTTGTGGTGAATGTTGGTAAATCTTCCAGTTCGATCTTGCGCGCATTTTCAATATTTTTTCTTTCTTCATAAGGAGGTAAGTGAAGGAGAACAGTTTCGGATGATTGGAAGATTTTTGTGGGTAAGGACTTTTTTGGGCAGGGAATGTGTAGATAGGGCAATAAATAAACGAATATAAGGGTAAGTTATAATTTGTTCATAATACTATATTGTGTACGGATAGGAATTTGGATAATGATATTATATACTTATTATGAGTCAGCGATAATATACAGGACAGGTTATACGGAAGAGGAGCTTTATTCCTGACAAGAACGTCATGTAGGGATGGATTATCGTATAAGCTGCAATTAAATAAAATATGTTCAATGTTACCATTTTCTATGCCGCAATCACAAAGAGGTGAGTCTCTGATTTTAAGCCTGCTCAAATGAGCAGGAGACGAGCAGTGTCCTAATCTTAGTCTCGAAATTATAGAAGTGGTTTTTTTGTTCCATTTCAACTTGGAAAACCATGGTTTCACACTAGCTATGGGATGAAATTGAAAGAGAAATCTACCTTTTCGCTGGTTTGGATCAGACCACTCCTGATTCCAACTCTCAATTAGAGAACATTTAGCAATATTAATTATATCTTGACTATAAATATCCGAGAATGTTGCATTACCATTAGTAGTAGCCAACCCAGCAAGTTGATCAGCTGATTCGTTTCCTTGAATTCCTTTATGCCCCGGAATCCAAGCAAGAACAATGGAAATATTTAAATCCGCACAGAGTTTTAGTTTGTGCTTCACCGATAACGAGAGGAATGAAAAATCATTTTTATCAAACGGATTGGAAAGAACAGACTGAAGAAAACTCAAAGAATCAGTAAAGATTAGAGCATTAGTAATTTTTTTTTCTAATATGTAATTAACGCATTCTAATATAGCCATACCCTCACCAGAGAAAATTGAATACAAATATGGATACTTAAAAAGTCTGAAGTAGCCAGAGGACTTTTGTAAAAAAGTGGCACCTACAGAGCCGCGATCCTGAGTTGATATTTTAGATGCATCAGTAAAGAAAACTTCTGCATTACTATCATGCTCCTGAATAAACTTGTTTAATTTTGTTAAAATGTGTAAAGCATTCTTATTAGGTAGTCTATGTTTGTCTATGCATGCCGTTATTTGTGACAACACTGTAATTGTTTTTTTTTTTCTTCTTCCTCTTCCCTCTGGTGTCACCATACGGTCATGTGTTAATTAATTTTGTTATAGTAATTATAATTAGAATAATAGTTCAGTACAAGTAAGCGATTCATTTATTCGTATTGATGACCAATACAGGATTTGAATGTATCCGAAGTATTATTTCTGCACTGCAGTCATTGCCTCGATTCCCGCTCCAGATACGCTACCGACCTCCACTCTGCTCTTCAGGTTATGGGCCCAGATATAACGAGGTATATGATTTGCAATAATACAAGTATTCGCCTTAATCCATTTGATGAGGCACTGATTGCACCAAATTGGCAACGTGTTACTATCACCTAACCTCAAAATGCCAAACAACGAGGCAAGCGCTGCGAGCGCTGCATCTGGCGCCGCTTCTCGCGTCGCATCGGGCGCTACTCCAGGTGCATTTTCATCTTCAACATTTGTGATTGGCGGTGGATTCAACATTGAAAAATTAGAAGGCGCTTCAAATTATAATTCATGGAAATTTGCTGTAAAAAATTCCCTTATACTGGAAGGACTGTGGGAATGTGTTACAGGAACTGAATTAGACCCTATCAAAATTTCTAAAGCACTGGCTCGCATATCATTAAGTGTGAAGCCCTCTCTCTATCAACTATTATATAGCATCGACACAGCTAAAGAAGCTTGGGATAAACTCCAATCTGTATTTGAAGACAAAGGTTTGTTTAGGCGTGTCACATTATTACGCCAACTTCACCGAGTGGACTACTCTAGGTGTGAAAGTATGACCGTTTACATTGATTCTGTCTTTACCATAGTACAACAACTAGCTGACATCGGCAAAGTCATCGAAGATGCTGAGATAGCAGAGATCTGGTCTTCCGCAGGAATTTGACACGTTAGTATCAGCCTTAGAGACCGCATCCATGACCAAAGTGCTATCGTCAGAGCTTGTGCGTGCTCGCTTACTTCAAGAGGAATTTAGAAGAGCTAACACCAATGCAGAAGGTAATTCAACGAGTGCTCTTGCTGCTGGAAACTCATATACTAACTTCAAAAAGAAAATCATCTGTAACTTTTGTAAGAAACCTGGCCATATGAAGTCGCGCTGCTTCAAATTGAAGCGACAGAGGAAAGAAAATAAGGAAGAACAGACTGTGTTCGCTTCTTCGTTTTTAGCAGCTGCAGAAAACAAAGATTTCATTGTGGACAGCGGATCATCATCGCACATGTGTAGTGACATTGACTTATTTACTAATTTAAAAAACAGTAAAGTTTTCATTACCTGTGCTGACAGAAAAACAAAGTTAGAGAGTTCTGGTGTTGGTGATATTCAAGTAAGCATTGATGGTTATTGTAGAAATTTAAAAAATGTAATGTATGTTCCACAGTTGAGTGAAAATTTGCTTTCTGTGAGTAAGATGTGTGAGAGGGGCATGATCGTGGTGTTTAAGGATGATGATTGTCATATTTATGACAAATGTAGTATACAAGGCAAACCCATTATGACTGCTAATTCAAGTAAAGGTATTTATAGATTGAAAACTACCATTGCAAAGAAGCAATCGATGGCTGTCCTACATCAAGTGCAGGAAGCACAGACTGCAAGGTTAGCTGGATCTCATTGTTCAAATGCTAATTTATGGCATAGTAGGCTAGGGCATTTAGGTCTTAAAGGTATGTGTGCTCTTAAGGAGAGTGCTGCACGTAATGTATCATTTCAGGTTGACAAAAAGGACACCTATCCGTGTGTTGCCTGTCTTCAGGGTAAGCCTGTGGCCAAGGCTTATCCGAAGAGGTCTACAAGACGTGCGAGCCAGCTTCTAGAACTCATACACAGCGACGTGTGCGGCCCTATGACGGAGACCAGCTGGGGTGGTGCAAGGTATTTATTGACTTTTACTGATGATTTTTCTCGAAAAAGTTTTGGTTATTTATTAAAAAGAAAGTCTGATGTGTTAGCTTCTTTTGTTAAATTCAAAAATTTCGTAGAAAAGCAGACTGGGTTGCGTATTAAATGCCTGCGTTCTGACAATGGTGGCGAATATGTCAATAAAGATTTTAAATCTTTCCTGGAAAAGGAGGGAATCGCTCACCAGTTGACAGTACCATATTGTTCTCAGCAAAATGGTACCAGCGAAAGATTTTTTAGGACAACGATGGAAAAAGCTAGGTGTATGATGATTCATGCAGGTCTCTGTAACCGTTTTTGGGGTGAAGCTGTGCAAACAGCAATCTATTTGAAAAATAGGAGCCCTACCGCGGCGTTAGCAGGACTGGTACCCGAGGAGGTCTGGTCCGGACATACAGTTGGTCTCGGACACCTTCGTGTCTTTGGGTGCATAGCATATCCATTGATTCCTGAGCCTACTCGTACAAGTAAGTTGAATGCAAAGGCAAAATTGTGTATATTCGTTGGTTATTCCGAATTGACTAAAGGATACCGACTTTTAAACCCATCCAATCCGAGGAAGATAATTTTATCTAGAAATGTAAATTTTATTGAAGATAAATTTTATAAGAATTTTAAATGTATTGACATGGATAATAATTTATTTACTAATAATAATGATGAATTGTTGATCTCATTTAGTGAATATAATGACGAATTGAATAGTATTAATAATAATTATAATGATGAATTAAATAATAACAATATTCTTAATTCTAGTCAATCTGATCACAATTCAAGTCCAAGTTCAAATTGTACATTAAATTCTAATAAGAATATGAATCATACTTATGATTTTTCATATGAATTCACAGATGCCGAGTCTGGCGAGGAGAGCGACGAGCACAGCGAGGCAGTGCAGGCCTGTGCTGATTGCGAGTCTTCTGCTGAGGAGCTGGAGGAGCAGCCGGCGACTCGCGGGGACGCGACAGCTCAAGGGCAAGGTGCCCCTAGTACAGGTGATCCTGTGACTGTCGGCGGCCGCCCCACGCGCAGTACACGCGGTAAACCGCCACTTAGGTACGGCGACTATGAAATTGGTATGTACGCCAGCTCTATATTTGAAGAGCCTCAAACATATGAAGAGGCTATTGCATCATCAAACTCATCGGATTGGCAAAATGCTATGAAGATAGAGTATGAGTCGCTTGTTCGAAATAAAGTTTGGGAGTTAGTAGATAGACCTTGTGGCACTAATATTATTAAGTGCAAGTGGGTGTATAAATTAAAACATGATACATCTGGAAACTTTGGTAGGTATAAAGCTCGCCTAGTAGCTCGCGGCTTTAGTCAGAGGCAGGGTATAGATTTTTCGGATACTTTCTCTCCAGTCGTGCGTCATACAACTATGCGCATATTGTTTTCATTAGCACATCAATTGGATATGTCCATAGAGCACATTGATGTCACGACAGCTTTTTTGAATGGTGACCTTAATGAGAGGATTTATATGGAACAGCCGAAAGGTTTTGTCTGTGATGAAGGAAAAGTATGTATGCTTTTAAAGAGTCTTTATGGATTAAAACAGGCCAGTCGCATGTGGAATCTAAAAGTAAATAATTTACTGTCGAAAAATGGATATGTACAGAGCAAGTGTGAGCCCTGTGTTTATATTAAGAAAAAGGCAAAAGATGTCACCATCATAGCTCTCTACGTGGACGACTTTTACATTTTTTCGACTTGTGATACAAAAGAATTGTTTGATTTGTTAAATACTAATTTCTGTGTCAAGCATCTTGGTTCACTTACTAATTGTCTAGGCATGCATGTAACTAGAAATAATAATGTTTTAATTTTAGACCAATCTGAGTATGTAAAACGGCTCCTAAAGCGATTTCAAATGTCAGATTGTAAGCATGTGTCCACTCCAATGATTGTTAATAGTAAGCTTGAAAAACCAGACAATAAACCTTTAGAAGATAATGTGTACCAATACAGGGAATTAATAGGCTGTCTGATGTATTTGTCGGTTTGCACAAGGCCTGATATAGCTTTTAGCTGCAGTCAGCTTAGTCAATATCTAACTAATTTTAACAAGAGTCATTGGGTAGCTGCAAAACGTGTACTTAGATATTTAGCAGGTACCATGGACTTGGGTCTTTGTTTCTATAAAAGTAATAATATAAATATAACTGCCTATGCAGATGCTGACTGGGGAAACGATTTAAATGATAGGAAATCATACACAGGCTTTGTTGTAAAACTAGGTGGCAATGTAGTAAGCTGGGAAGCTAGAAAACAGCGTTGCGTAGCTTTGTCTAGCACAGAGGCGGAATATTTGGCCATAAGTGATGTTGCTAAGGAGTTGTGCTTTATTAAAAATTTCTTGAGGGAATTTATTGATAAACACTTTAATATTGTTATATTTAATGATAACCAAAGCGCACATAAATTGTTGCTAGCAAAAGAATATTCACATAAGCGCACCAAGCACATTGACCTACGATATCATTTTGTTAAGGATCTTATATCAAAAGATAGAGTCAATGTTAAATATTTGCCCACTGAAAAAATGACAGCTGATGTACTTACAAAACCCTTGTGCAAAAATAAACATTGTCGTTTTGTTGAAGATCTAAATTTAAAATGTTTAAATATGCTTAGATAGTGCTAAAGTTTTCTTTTATTATTGTAACTGTTCATGTAGAAAAATGGTACATAGTTTGCATAGTGTTTCTTAATTATAGAGCATTTTTTTTTAATGTAATTTTAGTACTGTAAGTGCTCATTAAGCTCTAATAAGAATGTGGGGTGGTGTTAAAATGTGTAAAGCATTCTTATTAGGTAGTCTATGTTTGTCTATGCATGCCGTTATTTGTGACAACACTGTAATTGTTTTTTTTTTCTTCTTCCTCTTCCCTCTGGTGTCACCATACGGTCATGTGTTAATTAATTTTGTTATAGTAATTATAATTAGAATAATAGTTCAGTACAAGTAAGCGATTCATTTATTCGTATTGATGACCAATACAGGATTTGAATGTATCCGAAGTATTATTTCTGCACTGCAGTCATTGCCTCGATTCCCGCTCCAGATACGCTACCGACCTCCACTCTGCTCTTCAAATTTCACCTCGGGCTCAGTAGTAGCTTTTGATATCCCAATGCTTAAATTAATTGATGGAGAAAAAGTCAAAACTTCATAATTATATACGAACAGAGGGTGACAAGAAGTTTTTACTACATTACAGCTGAGATCTAAAAATTTTCTATAGCTCATAACTATAGGAGGTACTGATTTATTACGCCAATATGTCGAATTGCCGCTATCGATTAAATTGTGAAGGGCTGTTACTTTGGAAATAAGAGGATGTAGTTCATACTGAATGATTTTGAAAAAAAAACGATCACAAAGATATTGCCTCCGAAGATGAAGTGGAGGATCTCCACATTCAACTTGGAGTGCGTTTATAGGAGTACTTTTCATGGCACCTGCAATTATCCTAAGACTTTTGGACTGGATGAGGTTCAACTTATGCTGGCTTTGTTTAGTTAATGGACATAACCCAGTTCCATAGTCTAAAATACTTCTTATAAGTGCATTGTAAACCAGTTTTAAGGTGGAAGGATGGGCGCCCCACCATACTCCTGCTAGTGATCTCAATAAATTTACGGTTTTTTCACATTTACCAACGGTATGATTTATATGTGCTAAGCCAGACATTTTGGAGTCTAACTTAACACCCAAGAAACGTACTTCGTTTGAATTTGGTATACTTGAATTTTCTATACCTAAATTAACATTACTACTAGTTTTTCTTCTCGAAAAAGTAACTACTACACTCTTATCCGCTGATATGTTTAAGTCGTGTTCAGCTAACCATTTCGACAGTTCATTCAAACTTTGTTGGACAATACCAGCGGCTAAACATGCTGATTTATCAATACTATATACGACTAAATCGTCTGCATATTGGAGAATAGAGCTCGTCGGTATAACGCTCTGGTCCAGATTATAAGTATAAATGTTATAGAGAAGAGGGCTTAAAACGGATCCCTGGGGAACACCTTTCCAGATAAGCCTGGAAGGAAGGTTAACGCCAGGGACACGTACGGATATTGAACGGCCGGTATATAAGTTAAATAAAAAATCCACGAATTTAGTAGGAATGTTAATAGACAACATTTTTCTTTTCAATAAAAGAAGATTAACGTTATCGTATGCAGCTGTAATGTCGAGAAAAGCAGCTACAACAGATTCATTATTAGAAAAGGAAATTAAAACATCAGAAGAAAAAGAGTTAAGACTATCCATCGTACTTTTACCTTTCCTGAATCCAAATTGACTACTGAGAAAGATATTATTTTTTTCAATGAACCATTCTAATCTATTTTTAATTAAATGTTCAGAAATTTTACAAACGGTAACTGAAAGAGCAACTGGCCGATACGATGCTGGATTAGACGGATCCTTGTGTGGTTTCAAAATTGGGATTACTATTTGTTGTTTCCAACTATCAGGTATAATTCCTGTATCAACTACTATATTAATAATGTCTAAAATGTATTCTAAAGTATCGTTTTCTGAATTAATATAGAAAGAATAAGGTATGCCGTCAACACCAGGGGCTGAATCAGAAAGACGTTTTAAAACCAGCTTTAATTCAGCTAAAGAAAAATGGGAGCTTAAATTAAAAATGTTGCAATTCGGACTAGGAGAAGTATATCTATACGGCATTTCACTATAATATGGAACAAATTCCGGCGCCAGATTATTTAAAAAAGGTTCAACCCAATCAGTGCTAAAAGAAGTGAGCGAAGTATTATTACAGGAACCTCTGTATTTTCTAATTTTATCCCAGACTACGCTAATTGAGGTGTCTGGAGATAGAGAGGCGCAAAAGTTGCGCCAACTCAACCTCTTTTTCTTCTTTAAAAATCGTTTTGTTGCAGCTGAAACATTTTTGAACTTTAGGAATGAATTTAGATCTAGTTGTATGTTGCAATCTCTCTCTGCCTTATTTCTTTTTTTGATTATTTCCGAACATTCATCATCCCACCATGGTGGGGAAGACCTACGGCCTCTGGCAACATTTTTAACTTGAAAATGTTTATCAGCTGTCATAATTAAGCTGGAAATAAGGTTATTATAAGAGTCAACTAAATTATCTGGTGTGACTCTAGGAAATTCTTGGATTTTATCTTCCAAAGTATTGCCGAAAGAAACCCAATCACACCTTGTTAGTTTGTATTTAAGCAACGGGGGTAATGATTCAATAGTTTTAATGGCATGATTAGGAAACCTTAAAATAATAGGATAATGATCACTCCCATGAGACATGGATAAACATTTCCAAGAAAGAAGGGAAGAAAGAGATGAAGAGCAAATAGATAAATCAATGTAGCTCGGATTTTGCCCAGGAATACGACAACGCGTTGCTGATCCGTCATTAATTACACATAGATTTAAGTCATCTAACAGTTCAACTAAAAGAATACCTAATACATCATCATTTGGAGCACCCCATAATGAATGATGTGCATTAAAATCCCCTAAAATAACGACCGGGGGAGGCAATATTTCTATGATATTTTTTAATATCGGGATTACAGAAGTATCTTTACGAGAGATGTAAATAGAAAGAAAGGAAATGTTTCCAATACGAGCTGCTACAGCGTTCAAATTGTTATTACCGAAAGTCGGGAGTTGTAAAGAGGAAAATACACAATTCTTTTTAATTAATAGGGCAGAGCCCCCATACCCATCAATTTGGTCATCTCTGATAATGTTAAAACCAGAGACCTTAAATCTAGAACCTGGTTTTAGCCAGGTTTCTGACAAAGCTAGCACAGATGGATTGTATTTACCTAGTAAATAAAGAATGTCCGATTGTCTAGAGTATACACTTCTAGTGTTCCATTGAAGGACCATATCCATGTCTGAAGCATTCGAAAATAGATAGTGAGATGTTATTTATTAATATTTTAGCAACGTGGTCCGGTACTTGCGAATTAGTTATAATATTTATTAAAGATTTTAATAATTCAGTAATTGTTTCAGTTTCATTTTCATTTTCAGAATTACTCATTTGTTTTCGATTGGCTACACCATTTGTTGGAGGAGGAATATTAAAACTATTTACTAAAGCATTGTGATCTGCCTGATTATACCCTTTATTAATGGAGGGAGGTGTTCTAGAGTGTTTAAAAACAGTTCTTTTGTATGAAACTACATGTGGGGATGGAGGACTGACAGTTTCTGTAGTTTTGGTCTCTGCTGTATTTTGGGAATGACTCAGAATTTCTACATAAGATGGTTTTACGCTGGGAAAATGCTTTTCAGCTTCCTGATATGAAATGGAGTGGGATGACATGTAGTGTTTGATATTTTTTTGTCTTTGAAGTTCTGGACAGCTTCGATCTGTAGCCTTGTGTATTCCGCCACAGTTAATACAAGTAAAAGATTCAGCTGAGCAAGATGCACCATCATGTTCATCCCCACACTTGTAACACCTGGGTTTACTTCTACATTGAGTACGGGTGTGACCAAAGCGGCAGCAATTAAAACACTGAATGGTCGGGTATACATACATTTCAACCGGAAGTGATGAATAGTAGGCAAATACCTTTGATGGTAACGCCTGACCATCAAAGGTAAGTACAACCGTCTGAGTCGGCAGCCAAACAACACCTACTGTAACAGTTTTTTTGCTAAGTCGCCTCGTCCTTATAATAGGGCCAAAGCCTTCAGGAACTCTTACATTTGACAAAATTTCCTCATGAGACCATTCAATGGGGATGCCCCTAGCAATACCCATTTTGCAAATGTTAAACGCGGGTATGTATACTTTGAAATTACCTTTTGGTAACTTCTCATTTTGTAGAAATGAGTTTGCGTCTTGAATGTTTTTGAACCTTATCTCCAGTCTGTTCCTACCAATCCGCTTGATTCCATCATCAAGTATGTTTTCTATATTATTCTGGTAAAGGAAACGGCCAAATTTAACAGGATGAAGTGTGCTATTATCCCCTTGGGGATTGGCAGCTACTAGCTCGACATAAACTATGTATGGGCCAGGATCACTCAGCAAATATTCCGACCGGAAAGTTAAGTTGTGTTGCGTAAGAGTTTGTTGAGTGTTCCTATCAGCAACAGAGCTGGAGTCATTGTCTGGTATTGGTTTTATTAATTGCGCAGTACGATCCATACGATTAACCTCATTAGATATAATTCCCGCCATAGCAGTATGTACCGGTTTCACAAGCCGAGGCTTTTCTTTGTTTTTAAAATTAATAGTCCGGCTGGAATTAGATTTTTTGCTCTTTCTTCCGTGAGAAACTGTTTGAAAGTCAATAAAGTCAATCATATTGGCTGCTTCTATCAGAGAAGAAAACGGAGGAGGATCGGGAGGATCCGGAGGTTCTATGGAGACATCAGTCTCCATATTTAAGAAATTTTCACCCCTTTTATATAAAAAATGTATAAAAACTTACCTAGAATAATACTATGATACACTAATTAATATGAGATACGTAAACTTTAAAATATATACAAAATTAACTAGAAGTGAAAAATTTATGACCGCCCTGTTGAAAAGCCCGCCAAAATCCTCGATGTCAAATCTCAAACAAATCAAAAAGTCAAAATCATACCTTGCTCAAACCTCAAAAGTTTTTTTTTGTGGCCCGCACGGTTTGTGCACAGCCCCTAAACTACGACATCCGAAAATCGAAGTTCGTATCATGTCGTCCCGCTCAAGTTAATATTATTTAATACGAGAGTGAGCGGGATCATAAAATAATCGGACATGGAACGGAATTTGGGAAATAAAAAATCAGTTGTTAAACGGAAATAAAAAGAAATTAATAGATAGCATGAAAAATATATACATGTTACGAGGGGCGGCTGATAAGTAATCTCCTTGGTCAGAAATATAAACAAAAATAATGCTGGCTGGTATGGATTTATATTCGTTTGTTATTCTATTTTCAAAATGTATTACATTCATTTGTTTATTGCATCACGTTTATTTGTCTCCTACAATTGTTTCAAACATGTCGGTAGAAAAAGTGAAAATGGATAAAATCGAGCAGCGTGCGGTGATTAAGTTTTTGACTAAAGAAGGGAATACGCCTTCGGAGATCAGACAGCGTATGTTACGTGTGTTTGGCAGTTCGTGTTCTTCCGAATTTGTTATAAAGTTTTCGTCAAAGCAGTTTAAGTTAGGTCGTGAGAGCCTGGAAGATGATCCTCGTAGCGGAAGACCAGTTTCGGCCGTCACCGATGAAAATGTAGCCAGGGTGAAAAAAATTATATTAGAGGACCGACGAGTGAAGCCGTGGGAGATAGCTAGAGATGTGGGCGTCAGTAAAGAGCGAGTCAATGAAATAATTCATGAGCATTTGAACATGTCCAAGGTCAGTGCACGTTGGGTCCCCAGAATGTTGACTGCATTTGACATGGAGAGGCGTGTCAAATGTTGCAAAGAGTTTTTGGAGATGAGTCGAGGGAACGAGGAAGAAATAATTTCTAGAATTGTAACATGTGATGAGACTTGGATTCGACAATGGGACCCGGAAAGTAAGCAAGAGTCGTTACAGTGGAAATTTAAGGATGAGAAGCCGCCTCGGAAATTCAATGTCTGTCCATCGGCAGGTAAACTTATGGCTACAATATTTTGGGACACAAGGGATTTTGCTCATAGATTATTTACAGAAGAAAACTACAATGAATGCTGATTATTACTCAAACTTACTATATCAACTAAGAGAGACAATAAAAGAAAAACGGCAAGGTAAACTAAGCAAAGGAATTCTGATTTTGCACGATAACGCACCAGTGCATACCGCCCGCACAACGAAGCTAGCAATTAAAGACAATAGCTTCGAAACCATTGACTACCCCCTTATAGTCCAGATTTAGCCCCTTGTGACTATTTTCTGTTTAGACTTGTCAAGAAAGACCTCAGGGGGCGAAGGTTTATGACCGATGACGAAATGAAGGCTGCGGTTACTGACTTTTTTGACGACAAACCGAAAGTTTTTTTTTTAATGGTTTAAATTCAATATTTGAAAAATTTTATAAGTGCATTTTACTAGCAGGGGACTATATAGAAAAATAAAAAAAAATTAGCCACGACAGTCTTTTGTTTCATTGTTAGGTAGATTACTTTTCAGCCGCCCCTCGTATATACAAAATTAAATTTTTAAATCATTACATAAAATAAAGTCTGGTAAAACTTGGTATATACATGGATCCAGGGTTGCAAGTAAACAGGATATGGATGAAGGGAAAGGAACTTTAAGAGAGATGAGACCTGCGAGGAGAGAAGAACGGTCGCGCCGGGAACAAACAAAGATGACGTGGTTTAAATCGGCTCGTCATATCCGCACTCACACGTAGGATTGTCAATATTGTTGAGCCTAGCAAGGTGGGCTGGGGTACAGACATGACCCAGTCGCATACGAGTCAAAATGGTTGTGGTTCTTTTACTGAGCCTAAATTTCCAAAACCAAGGTTTTAAAGGTATAGAAGGCTGAATGGCACGATAATAACGACCTTTCGAGCCGTCCACAGCCCAGGAATGACAGGGAACTGATAATGTGAGCCGAAAGGGAACTGGGGAAAGGGCAAGAGCTTGTAAAGAACTCAGAGAGTCTGTAAATATTACAGTTTTATGAATTTCACTAGGAGGATATATTCTACTGCTTTCACGAGGCCGAGACACTCGCCAGTAAACACAGATGATTCAGGAGGGAGTTTTGTTTTTTGGACAATATTATAGTTAGCGTGAAGCACGCCAAGACCCTCAAAAGTATTGTCTATGACGTCTATGTTAACATGTTCGACACACTAAAATTACCGTGCTAATCTGCTAATCTGAATAAACTACATGACAAGTCAGTCAATATGACAGGAATTGTCAAGTCAAGTCAAAGGGAGGAATTTAGCGGGAAACCGATGAGAGTGGATCGTGTCGTTGATTGAATTTTAGTTTCTGTGCTTAATGTGGTTTGGTGGATAATAAAGATAGTGTATTATACAACAAATTAACGTGACAGTGTCCAGCAAATGAAGAATTCAAGTGAAAACGCGTATTCCCTCTTTTTGTGAACCCCAAGTATCCGCCGGCTGCTGCTCGCCGTAGTTCACTACTACTATCTTTACTTACTACTATTTACTATCGCTTTACGGAGGGCATGAGCAGCTGACAGGACGTGACTAGGACAGACTGACACAACTCTGACGATGACAGGACTTTAATATACAGAAATTTACAAAACACATCAGACGTGGCAGTATGGACTCAGTTCCTTTGCCTATCCCTTATGGGATGAATTAAAAAAAAAAAAAAAAAAAATTGTGAAAGAGTGTTTTCGTTTTTTCAAATCTTTGCCCTTTTCTCAATTAATGCGTTACATAATAAGCAAAGTGAAAAATCAGTCTCGCACATGAAGATTTGTTAGCAAAAACTATGTCAATTACGCGTTCAGAGGTCCTGAGGCTTTATAAGAATCTAGTTTTATATTCGAAGTCTCTAACTTTAACAGATCCTGTTTACTTTAAGCGTAAAATATCGTCGGAGTTCAAACGTAACAAATCGCTTACTGATCCAAAAGATATTACATTTGCATATAAGGTAAAAGATTATAAACTGACTTGTAGGTTAGGTATAGGTAGGTAAGTACCTAGTTGAGAAATGTTTTTACATGTTGTCACAGTGTTTATGATATTTCTAAAGATTAATTTTTGCCCAAAAAACCAATGATATTACCTAGATTCGTTCGACGATAACTCTACATAGAGCCATTCCCTCCTGCGGAGCCTGGCTGCACCACCAGAATTTCACTACCAGGTTATTGCATTATCATCAAACTTACATAAATATGCAAAATTTCAGCGAAATTGAACATCGGCAAGTGAGTCAAATTTAACTTGCAAGATTCCACCCGAACATATGTACATACATTACAAGTTAAATAAAAGCTTTCAAAAAGAGATACATATGTCATCAGCACGCCGAAAATTAAGTGCAGATAAAAGCCATTGCATTGCATTGGCATTGCATTGTAGCCTCAGACACTCAAATAAGGTCCAAACTTGCATGCAAATGTCAACATGTTCAGAACATGTTTTTCAATTGTTTTGTGACATAATTATAATATTATTGTAAAAAACATTTTTCACTAGTTAGACCTATACAAAAATAAGATTTGTATAATAACTGTACTAGCTATGTTTTTAATATTACAAGTAACTTCACAGTATGTTATTTACTATGTTTGGGATAAGAATTGCAAGTGAATTTTGTTTGAATCCATTTCCCTTTAAAATTTGGCATGGGGTCTGATTACAGTGCAATAATAAAATACCTACTTCAATTAAATACAATACCCATAACCTTTCTTTGCGAAGAAGATAGTATTAGACATAATGAAAATGGGATATTGACCGCGATTACCTTATAGGTTTGATGAGCACCTGATATTTGATGCAGTTGCATGCATCATGATCACGGGCAAACTGACGAAACGAGGGCAGATACTAATGCAATTCATTATGTCTAATGCTATTAACTGCAAATCATTTAAAACTGCTAAGAAGATAGTATTTTTTAAAGCTAAAACTAATCAAACTAAAACCAAATAAAGTCTAAACAATGCCCCCATGGCATGATGCCTAAAAGGCTAGCAGCGTTGCCTTGCTAAATAGCAATGCTGATTTTTTGGGAGAGAAAACTGCCCGCCCTATGGTCACAAGTTGCATTGACCAAGCACTTTTGCAACTCTGAAATACGCTTGTATTTTTTATTTCAGAAAGGAGAAGCATTGCTGCATCGGGGTTCAGTAGTGTAACATGCTGAAATCTATGTCTCTGTTTAAAACTCCTCGACTACTCTCACAAGCACAAGTGGCCTTTAAACATATTATAGATTATTCCAAAGTGCCAAAATTGAATGAAACAGACCTGTCTGAGAAATTTGTTAGAGGAGGAGGTCCAGGAGGGTCAGCAGTCAATAAAAATGCAAACTGTGTAGTTCTTACACACATTCCAACAGGTACCTACCTATTTATATTTACTAAAAAAAATTTGGACTTCCTAAACCTAAAAATAAATCTTAATAACTGGCTTTCGCCCGCGGCTTCGCTCCCGTAGCAGAACTCCATATCCCGTGGGTATATTGCAAAATCCATCCCTAACCGATGTCGTAAGTTTAAAAATAACGTTTTTTACGTACAAGCTTCCACCCCCTTTTTCACCCTAAACTTGATAGTGATAACATGTTTATTTTAAAGAACATTTGTGCAGAAAAAAAGAATGAGGAAAGAGAGTGACAAAAAACGGCGAGCACTGATTCTTGAGGGTTGAAATTTTCAAAAGCGGCGAAACTCGTGTTCATTTGTTTTCTTTGAAAAATGTATTCATAAAGTTTCATAATCGTAACTTTAAAAAATATCCTTTTTCCATACATACCTACTTCCACTCCCTTTTTCACTCCCTCAGGCGTGGAATTTCGAAAAATCCCGCCTTGTCCCTTACATTATAGAAGGAAAGGTGGCGCAGATGACAGCAGTATGTTGTCTCTGTTGGTCAACCAACAAACTAATGCTTGATTGACTGAGGCATGATTAATTGATTAGTGCTCTTTTGCTTCAGACATTTTCAAATACTGACACAAAGTCCATGTGTTGTTACGTCAATGCATTATGAAATTATGATGATGTATTTTTAACCCATGTTTAATTTATATTTCCAGGAATAGTAGTCAAGTGTCATGGTAGTAGATGCCAGGATGAAAATAGGAAGACGGCACGGGAAATGATAATTGCCAAGCTAGATGCAGAATTGAACAGAGAGGAGAGTGTGGCAGCCCAGAGGAAGAGAATAGAGGAGAAGAAGTCAAAAAGGTCGGAGTACAAGAGGAAGAAGGTGGCTCAGATGAAGAGCGAATGGAAGAAACGAGAAGGGTTATAGTTTACATGGAAGGTCAAGTGTAATTTTTTTAATCTATTTAACAATGATAAGTTTATACAAGCTGTTTCAGAAACCGACGATAATCCGTCGACAGCCACAATAGCCAATAGGGCTGCTAATTAGTTACCTCTAGACTGGAATATGAAATTTCAGGTTTAGTAAAAATGGCTTAGTTTTTGAGATATTGTCATTTTTAAATAAAATTTAATTTATCTCAGCTTGGTTTTTTTTGATTCAAGAATGTAAGAATTTAGAAAATCTCGTTTTTGTTAAATATTCCTGATATTCCAGTAAAGTCTGGCCAACGAAAGCTGAACCAGGAAAAACGCGGCAATTTCAAAAAAGCATGTGAGGGTAACACTGTCACTCACACAGCCGCAATTTTCTGAGATAAATTTCAATTTGACATACAACATGACACCTCAGATACACACACATAGAGACAAAGTGTTGCCAATGAAATAACTACGAGGTTCAACTTTCGTTTGCCAGACTATCTGGCGGTAAATATTGCATATAGATCTTTGGAAAGAGACAATTGGCTGTTTACGACGATTTCAGAACACTGGCGTCCGTTCATCAATCATCGCATTATTAAATGTCGTTTCATGTATAAAGCTTTGTATCGTTACAGACATGTATAGTTAAATTCAGAAATGTTTTAACATGTCAAAGTGTTTATGACCTAGAAATGAGATTGATAGATATGCCTAACCTGTGGAAAATTTTACTATATCTTACTATACCTACCTGTCGCACTAGTCTCGGTGATGTCGTAAGCCTGAAAACTGCGGTGCCCCAGGAAATTAACAAGTCACCCTCGACCGCAGCAAGGGCACCGAGGGTCGAGCACGAGTTTTCGAATCCTGCGTAACATTACGGTTATCGTATCAAGATCGAAAAAATCATACTAAGTTTTAGTTCCAAATACGCTCACGGGCCAAATACGTTATCGAGTTTGTATGACGTTTGGAACAGCGCCCGCCCGTGACCGTATTTGCAACTAAAAGTTAGTATGACGTTTCTCGATTTCGATACGATAATATTCGTAATCGGGCTTCTGTTGCTTCAAGGCACATTCAATACAACCCTGAGAGCGAGATTAATTTTATTAATGCCGGCAAAGGAACTACGCGCGGCTTAATTAAAAAAAGGTCGAAAATTTAAAGTCCTATTCATTTTTACGGTTTCAATGTTATTCGAGTCGGATGACTTTTAATTAAATTTTTGTGATGCTCTACAAACAACTAAGATACGCTCTTCTCCAATCTTCTTTTTTAACTGAGAATTTATGTTTAAGTTTTAGGGTGTTTCCACTGACGCGGAGCTATGCGAAGCGGAGAAGAGCGGTCCGTGAATTGACTTATCTTATCACAGTGCTTGAAATCTCCACTCCGGGTCAGTAAAACAGTGTGATTGGTCAAATTCGATCCGTTCTTCTCCGCTACGCCCAGCGTCAGCGTCAGCGGCCGCGCCAGTGGAACCGCACCCTTAGGTATGCACCTGACCTGTACTTCTCATAAAAAACACCAACTGAAAACATAATAAAATGTAAGTGATAACTGAGGCAAAATTATTAAAATATTAACCAAGCCAAGCCACCAATTTCATTCCTAACAACATTTACAAAGCGACATGAAATGAAATATCTACAGCACAAAACTAGGCATAACTCGAAAACATTATTATAAACCCATTAGAGAACAACCATTGACCGCGACGTAATAACATTTGAAACCAAAGCCTACAACATTAAAGGGACATTAATACAAGGCGGAAACGACGCAACCCGGCCGGGGTATTCAGGTCAAGGGTAGACTCACGGCCTTTCTGCAAACGGGATGATGCAGCGTTCTAATTATTTTTAAGGTTTGTATACTAAATACTACCTACTCAAAAGAAAATAGGAGCCACAAGTATTTTGATCGTTATGTGAAAATTTTATTAAACAGTAGTTACGTATATTCGAATATGTGACACAAATTGACTTGACACTACTGACCTGACACTACTTAATTAAATGTTTTTTTTTATACGACGAGGAAGGCAAACGAGCCAGTGGGTCACCTGATGGTAAGTTATCACCACTGCCCATAGACACCCGAAACCCCGGAGGGTTTACAGATGCGTTGCCAACCTAGAGAGCTAAGATGAAATGCCTCTTGTGCCCGTAATTACACCGGCTGTCTTACTCTCCACACCGATCATTAGCCTAAATAAAAACAAAAGCCTTGTATTAATGTTAATAAAAAAATATTACTGTTTAATACAGTTTTCGCATAGTGGGGCATTCTCAGAAGACTGTGTACCCTTTACTTTTTTTGAATAACCTAACAAATTTTGGATTATTTCTGCTCAGAATCACGAGGGCTATCTATTTAAATAAAAAAGAAGTGTCCCGAATTTTTTTGTCAGTTTTGTGACGCGTTTTTTGAAAATGCCCATTGATCGAAATATTTGTGACCCCTATTTTCTTTTGAGTAGTATACCTACAGGACGTCTCAAGACTATGCGACATGAAGGGAAAGTACCTTAAATATTGTAGATCGAATATTTTGCTCTATGAAGACAATTCTTTATGTTGTAAATAATAGCCGTGGGACTTTTGCTTTACCTAATTACGTTCTGCACAGTTCACGAATATATCGCTGTAAGTCACATGAAACAGATTTTTCGCAGGAATCCGAACGGTTTTTTTTGTGGAGGATACGTTTAAGAAATGGACGGATATGCACTACCTAATATCAAATAACTTGTACTCCCACGACCACACGAGAAAGACAGCCACGTGTATTTTTTTTATACGACGGGAAAGGCAAACGAGCAAGTGGGTCACCTGATGGTAAGTGATCACCACTGACCATAGACACCCGCAACCCCGGAGGGTTTGCAGATGCGTTGCCAACCTAGAGAGCTAAGATGAAATGTTAATTACACCGGCTGTCTCACCGGAACTCAACAGTGCAATGTATGTGACAATAGTTATTTTCGCACTGCACCACCACTGCTACACTATTATACAGAGGGTCGAGCACGAGTTTTCGAATACTGCGTAACGTAACGTAATCGAGAAATTTGTATGACGTATGACGTTTAGAACAGCGCCCGCCCTTGAGTGTATTTGGAACTAAAATTTTCTATGACGCTTCTCGATTTCGATACGATAACGTTACGTTACGCAGGAATCGAAAATTCGTGCTTGGCCTACAGGGTTAAGGTTTTATCCAGGGCCCAGGGGTGGAGAAAGTCTAAATGAATACCGCTGTAAAGTTTTTACTTTGAAAAAAAAAAAACAAAACCATTGAATGCATAGGATTCATTACCTCTGCTGGTAGACAATATCAATATGGGAGATTTTTTAAAATTTCTATTTAAATAAACTTTACAGGGGTGCCCACGTAAACTTACTCAACACCTGGCTGAAGTATGGACGGTTCATGAAAAAACGAACCCTGTATACATATATTCTATACAGAGTGATACAAAAATACCCGTAAAGCGGTTAAATGGTCCCTTATAAAGAGTCCATTTACAATATTTGAATCACTGCACGAAAAAAAAAATTCGCACCAGTGTATTATTTATTACACATATCATACACGAGCCTATTCTGTCTGTCCATCACAACAGGGCCGCGTTTTATAAACCTACAAGTTACAATTTACAAGCGGAAGTCTCTTTCTAACAAAAGGTGATAGAAAGAGGCTTCCGCTTGTAAATTGTAACTTGTAGCTTTATAAAACACGGCTCTGGTAACCTCAATAACTACTCATGCTATCGACTTGAAAGGAATAGTTGAGTAGTTTTAGATAATGCTTGCCCAAGTATTTGGAAAATAGGAAATAATCGTAAAGAAAAATATTCTATTGCAACAGGAAGTGAAAGGGTCTCAAAATTGCAAAGTGGGGTTACTAGGTCAAGTGGGATATCACAAGTGTATTGCGCATTGTTTAAAGGGGAGGGGGGGGGGGGGGGGGGGTAGAAGAAGGAGAAACTTATAAGTAGGTGAAAGTCTTGACGTGTACGATACCTGGATTCGGCCTCTGCTGCAGCAGAATATTTCCGCGGGATAAAGTTTGCTTTTACGACCAAAGCACACATTGCGTTGATATACAAGTTTGATTTTTTCACAGCTTCAAGAGACTGCAGGCTTGAATATTTCATATTAATTTCAGCCTACTACCTGCACGCGTTCCAGAGAAAAAGGGTCTTGACAGACAGACAGACAGACGGACGGTTCCGTTCTTTCCTTTTGAGGCAAGGAACCCTAAAAATACCGTTCCCCTACTAACCTCGAAGTTTGCAGAGAGAAAAATCTGAAATTTGAACTATGATACAAATTATTGTACTTACCTAATGTGATTCAGTAACTAAATATCGTTAATAGACCACGCTTTTAAAGATTTTTCATTTATATTTTATTTATTTATGAAATTTTATTAAAACACGTTTGTAGAACACGTGTTTATTCTGGTCGAAATACTAAAGACAATCCAAAATTCGCTGTCCGCCTATCTGTCTTATTTCCTACTACATCAAAAGGCCAGTACGTGTAGTAGTACTATATTACTAGATGAGGGCTCGTAACCCTCGGTGCGTGAGGCCTAGCTAAATTTTTTCTATAGAAGTTCATCGCGCATGTTCCTCACCCACCGCAGCTCGCAAACCGCGTCCGTGACGAAGTGACGAGCGGCCAAGTACACAGCCGTGACGAAGCTGTACCTGTTATTACCAGCAGCTAGTGTGGTTTTATACAAAACTACTTGAGCGTGATACTTTACTGAATGTTTGTTGAAAAGCTTTGCCGAACCATGAGCGCGACGTGGCGTTGGCGGGCGCGATGATGGCGTGTCAAATCAAATTAAATGGCCCCTGGAAAACTCGCTGGAGCTCTATAAAAATTCGCTTGCTACATAGGTAGAGTCGCCAACACTCTTTACTAATGACCGATTTTTCAATCCTTAGAATAGATAAGCTCTTATTCATAGGTACCCTCCACTACTTTGTACCACCAAGAGCATGTTTGCGGACGCGAGGGTTCCAGACTTTTTGCTATACTGCGTTCAAGATCTGCTTCCTTCCTAGATCGACTGAGCGGTACCAAGAATTAGATATTATACTCCAGTGTATGACGACCGCAGCGAGGGATTTAAATGACACTGGGCTACCTTGAGAATACCTAGTAGGATCACATGATTATTTTGTGAATGTCTTTAATCTTGATATCTCGCTGTACACAGAGCATGGGTAGGGCGAAGTAAAATGACGTAGTTATTACAAATTCGCAGTAACATTTTATACCTACCGTGTTGTACATTAAAAGCTTGGCTTGGCTGCAAAAACTGCCAATGCCGTAGGTACTTAAGTATCTCCTCCGCATTAGTCTGTAGGTAATTGCCTCAAAAATTCACGATAATGAGGGTTAATTGCGAAGTGGTCTTGCGAATCGAGTCTAACACAATTAAATCGTTCCGTATCTATGCATATATGCACATAAGAACATCTTTCCAAATTCTTTAAAACAGCATGTGTGTAAATGGGTGGATTTTCAAACTGGAGACCCATGGTCACCCTGGTGTAATTTGCGTGGCCGTATTTTTGTATGAAAAAGTGCCACACAAATTACTCTGGTGTAATTATACTCTGGTGTAACATACAAAAATGCGGCCACGCAAATTACATCAGTTGTCTCCAGTTTGGAAATCCACCCAAATTTAGCGTCTAGTCTCCGTCGTCTTGTAATAATATGCATGGTGGTCTGTGATCAAACCTGAGGATCAAACATATTTTCTAATAGTCCTTATGAACCTTTCTAATCTTTTGTATTCGCAAAAGTTCTTACACCGGTTACTCACATCCGCGCAAAGATTCGAACAATGAGCAAATGTTTGCACACCATGTGAATGTGTAAGTCAGCCAAACGTGCGAATAGGTTTGCATAGGTACTCATCAATATGCTTAATTTCCGCGAATGTGTGGCAGAGTAGGTACCTATGCGAAGGTTTAATGTTTGCGCGTTTTGATATGCGTCAAAAAACCGAGGGTCGAGCACGACTTTACGAATGCTGCTTAACGCTACGGTTATCGTATCGAGATCGAGAAACCTCATACTAAATTTTAGTTCCAAATACGCTTACGGGCGGGCGCTGTTCCAAACGTCATACAAACTCGACAACGTTTACTATTCGATTTAACGTGACGCAGGTTTCGAAAAGTCGTGCTCTACCCACCGATAAGAGCTTGGTAAAGCTAACATAAGCATGTGGGTTTGCGTTTGCTTAGTCTCATGATACCTAATAATATTAAGGGGCTTTAAGGAAAGTTATATTTAGGTACTTACTCAGGCGAAAAAACAGTTTAGACAAACATTACCTAGGGTTTAAATGCGGCACAAAGTTTTACCATCTTTAACACCATTTTCACTCCTTAGAGTACAGGCTAGCCAGTTTAGGACTTCCAGAATTACCCTCGTTACACTCAGCGGAGGTAATTGAGCCTCTACTTAGCTAGTTGAAGGCTACGTCACCCTCTAATTGCAGTAAACTCGGCTGCGCGCTGCCAGCAAATGCGAAAGGCGTGTTAACGGCTAACTTCACTACATAAAAGAATTACTGACACGAGAATAGTTTTATAAAACACTTACTGCGCTCTGTTACTCTGATGTTGGTGATTACTTAAGGGGGTAATGGCTAATGTATTTGATTTGATCTCGTAGAAAACGTTACGAGTACGTCTAAATTACTTGTGAAAGTCTTGATAGCCCGGTTTGACATATGGCCTCTCAAGCAGAGGGTCGTGGGTTCGTACCTCAGCTCGCACAAAGTTGAATCAGTATCGAATCAATCGGCTAACTGGTTATTTATATACTATCAACTTTAATCCCAGAAACTTTTAAGCTCCTATGAAATTATTCAATAAACGATTTTTAAATGGGCTTCGATATTAAGCATATTGAGCCCCGAGGCTCGAGGCAGCCATTGTTCTCAAGGAAACCGGATTTCAATCGCGCCCAATACCATCTGATCCTTGAAAAATAGGACCGTGAAAGTATTTTGTAATAATAGACCCTTTTCATTATGAAAATTTCTTCCGAATGGCTTTGAATAGAATTTCAAGGCAGAATATTCATGGAATCGGACTGAGCCAATTGAGGCAGATGTTGATCAAGTTATGTGCTTAGAAAAGTTAACAAAAAGATGGGAAAAGGCAGGTTAAGGCCGTTTTAAATTACTATTACGAAGAATAAGCTCCGTGACAGAAAAAATAGCTGGTCTTCTAGAAAGGCTTATTAGCGAGTCAAGAATAATTAAACTAGCTTTCGATTAAAAAAACCGTATCGAAATCGGTCCATCCGTTTAGGAGCTATGATGCCGCAGACTGATACACACTAATACACAGATACACAGGTCAAACTTATTTATAACACCTCTTTTTTCGTCGGGGGTTAAAAATTGATGCCGGCCGTTTATACCTAATCAGCCAGCCTATTGGCTCAAGCACGACTTGTCGAATCCTGCGTAACGTAACGGTTATCGTATCGAGATCGAGAAACCTCATACTATACTAAATTTTAGTTCCAAATACGCTCACGGGCGGGCGCTGTTCCGCACGTCATACAATCTCGACAACGTTTACTATTCTATTTTACGTGAAGCAGGATACGAAAAGTCGTGCTCGACCCTCTGAAAAAACATAAATTTCATATTTCAAACCACAGGATGTTCTGAAATATTTTGTTTTGTCTCGGCAGAGCAAGTTTCTAGCGTCGTTAACCAAAATGCTTCAGGTTCTTGCTGCAACTTTCCTTCGCTAATTACTTCGAAAGAACCGAAGTTTAACAGAAGGTTGCGTTAGGATTTTTTGCTGTTATTAAAATTTGTTTCATCTACGCACATATCATAAGTCCTCTATAATGCATACAGAAACCGTAGGAAATGGCCAGCATTACGACAACCAGTTTTACTATGAAAATTTTAGTAACGTTATGTCATATGACGTTATGAGTTTCAAATTTGGAACATCTTCAAAAACAATACAATTTAAATAGGCCTAAGTAGGGTACGATACGAAACGTCAGCTCGGCGCGTGTGGTCGTGGGCTCGTGGGAGAGCAAGTTATTTGATTTTCCACAAAAAAACCGTTCGGATTCCTGCGAAAAATCTGTCCTAGGTAAACTGTGCGGTACGTAATTAGGTATGGCAAAAGTTGTCCTCATTATATAACAGTTGCATAACAGTAGTTTATTACGTTACATTACGTTAATGATGGTAAATTTTCTACGGTTTCTGAACGCATTATAGAGGACTTTATGATATAATAATAATAATTATTTTATTTCGAGTAACATGTGACTCACAAAGAAAAGAAATTACACACAAAGACAATTATAAACTAGGCTCTCTCAATATGTGGGTAGTCCATGTGTAATCTGTAGATGAACTACTATTATGAAACAATATGATCAATATGGAAACAAAAAATTTGAAAACCCATTTTCTAAAGTGTTACCAGGCTTAAAAAAACTGCATTGAGACTCAGATATAACTAATGTCAGATTTCCGTTCGTCGTTATGCGAATTCCGGTATCTTCGATTACTTTCCAGGCGATTTCGTTTATAAAAGTTCTTGTCAGTTCAAAGTCGTAGCAGTTGCTACGAGGCTCTACGCCGTAGCAGCTATCGAAACAATTTAATTTGTAGACAGGATGTAAAATAATGTTGTAATTTTCTTTGGTATAATGAGTAGTAGGTACTGTAAAAAACCAGCTAAGTGCGAGTCGGACTCGCGCACAGAGGATTCCGTACAAAGGTTTTCCCGATTTTCCCCAGTGTTTTAAGTTGTCGTGTTAGCAGAGCCCTGCTTCGAAGCAAAATGTACTCAGGGTGGGGCCATTTTATGTTGGTCTGTGACATATACAGACAGACAGTCATAAAAATTTTACATTTTGAGATTCTTTCTGAGTGGTTGTGCTAATAAGAGCTACCTTCATACCAAATTTCATAACATTTAATAACAAAATAAATGTCTCTGAATGATGAATTTCCTGTGGCGTTTTGTTCACATAGTTAGCAAGTTCCACAGAATGACACTTTTAAGTAGGTGTGCAGGTTAAACAGAATTTGTGTACTTAATCCGTCTAAGTACCCAAGTAATAATTTTATAATTGCTTTTACATCGTAAGCAGTTTAATCTATTAAGTAGGAGCGGCCAGCACTTCCTCTTATTAGTATTATTACCAACTGTGCCCACTTTGACTTTCAATTTTAAACTTTGCAGCGCGTTACATGCCACATTACGTTCAACGTTACAAGGTCGGGAACGAAGTGAAAACATTAATGATGTTAAGCATTAAGAATTGAGACTATTCAAATAAAAACTCATATTTAAATATGACTGCTTTCCTGAATTGGCTTGGTTTGCTTTCTTTAATTTAAAATACCTCTGCCGCTTTTCTATTACTGGTTATAATTGAGAAAATAATTTATAAAACACGGCCCTGGTATCAAGTAGGTAAATGTAATGTTTTAAATTTCCCAAGACACAGCAAGCATACTTATGTATATCCTGTAGGTACGTAGGTATATACAGCGCCAGCTATTTCCACCTAACGACCCCGAATTCCATATGTAATGGGAATACCGGAGAGACTACATTATTACGTATTCTCTTCCCAAAAGCTATTGTCAAAATACCGACACTTCGGCCTAATAAAATCTAAGACTGAAATTAAAATTGTTGCGAAATTTAAAGATAATGTTTCTGTAACCTTAAGACGCCTTAAACTACAAGCTTTTATTTAACTTCCAATGTTTCTACATACATATATATAAGTATGTCACAATTTAATTTATTTGACCAAGTAGGTAAAAAAAACCAAACTGACTACTAGGGTAGTGATATCAATTGGAGTATCTTTTTGCACTTTTTAATTTTTTTTTAATTTTCCGGTTTTTCCGTGGATATCAATTATTATATATTTATGGATATCAATTTATAATACTCACTGAAACCTACACAGAAAAAAACTAAGAAAATGCTAACCCCGGGAATCGAAGCCGACATACTCGTCATTCCGTGTGGTTTGCCATTGCCATACCCTTACAGCATTATCTGTTTTTTTTTCTGTGTATTCATAACATAAAGCAGACAGACGGGAGGCGCTTTTGGCTTATCTATGCACTACAATTTTTCTGCCACTTTTTGAGGGGGACGTGTGCTGTACGTGTGTGTTCCTACACACACGTACAGCACACGTCTAGGCTCCTGTCAAAATTTGTTACATATTCCTACAAACGCACACTAAAACAAAACTGTCACGTAAATGCCAAAAACACGCACACAATCAACAGACCCTGATCATTTTGGTCAGAGTTAATGTTAGAGATTTGGCAGAGGGGAAATCGCGCGCTAACATCTCCATTCCTTTCCTGCTCTAAGCAATGTTTACAGACAACAAAAAGTACAATCAGCAAGAAAAGCTTGTTTAAAAAATACATTTTGTATGGTTAGGTTATTCTTACCCACTAAGTTTAGAGAAGGATTGACACGCAGTGATTGACCAGCGAGAAAAGGGTAAGGGGTTGCTGTCACCCTGTTAAAGCTACTGTTAAAGCTATTTTTAAAGAAAAAACCGGGCAAGAGCGTGTCGGACACGCCCAGGATAGGGTTCCTAAGCCATTACGAAAAAGCCCTGGCATAGATACCTGATTTAAAGGTATTTTCATCACACCTAATCGAAACCAGTGTTAGCAGAGCCCTACTCCAAAGCAAACTGTACACAGTGTGGGGTCAATTTATGTCGGTTCTGACATAGACACACATAATTAACTATTACTCTTAACTTCTTAAAATTACAACAACATGTCGAGACAAACGGTTGCCGGTTACTACTATATTTATGGACATGTCTAAGGCGTTTGATTTAGTTTCGCATGACATACTCCTGCACAAGTTGGACAATTATGGTATAAGAGGGAGATGCTATGATTGGCTGAAGTCCTACCTAGATAATAGGCGACGCATCAAGAGGTGACGCATTTGTGCAATGAGTCTAAAAAATTTCCTAAAGTTAGATCGGATGTGGCAATAGTGAAGCAGGGCGTACCTCAGGGTAGTATACTGGGCCCGTTATTATTTTTGCTCTATATTAACGATCTCCCAAATATTACCAATCATAGGGTAATTTTGTTTGCGGATAATTGTTCTGTGGTCATATGTGGTAGAAATCTAGACACGTACGAAGCAGAGGTGAATCAGGTCTTCTATGAAGTCAACCACTAGTTACAGAGCAATCAACTAAGAGTTAACCTCAAAAAGACAAATTTCATGCAGTTCTATGCTCCACAAGGCAATCCCATGAAGATAAAACTTACATACAATGGCTGTGACATAGAACAGGTGGACTCAACACGATTTCTGGGTATTATGGTGGACACTCATGGAAACTGGGAATCACGCATAGACTATATGTTTTCCAAAAAAATTAAATAGCTTTGTATTTGTTCTGCTTAAATTAGCTAATATTGCATCGGAAAAGACAGATTTACTGGCCTATCATGGCCATGTCGAGTCTAATCTGCGCTATGGTATCGTACTTTGGGGAAGCTCGTCATCCATGCAAAAACTATTTAGGACACAAAAAAGTATGTTCGTGCAATATATGGTATGGGAACAAGAGTTTCATGCAGGCCAGTTTTTATAAAATATAAACTCTCAACCCTACCTTCACTGTATATATTTGAAGTTTGTCTATATGTTAAGAAAAATATATCAGATTACAGAACTGCAAAGGTGAACCCGAGAACAACATTAAAAAATCACGGCTTGTACCTTATTTTTCCAACTTCTAACACTGCACACTACAGAAAAAGCATACTGTACATGGCAGTTAAAATATTTAACCACTTACCTGAAGAACTTAAAAGAACTGACTTCCCAGAATACAAAGCTAAACTGTATAAATGGTGTGTGGAGAAGGCGTATTATAGAATAGATGACCACCTTGCAGATGTAAGAAATGCTTGACATGTAAAAATGAATGGGAAATTATGAATCTAAGTAATATAAGTTACTGTAATTTAAAATCTAGTGTAAAATCTTTAATATAATTAAGAAATATTGTATGCCAAAACTGGCTGATTGTGTTGGAACGCCTGTAAAAAACGTAACAACTCTTGTATTTGTGTACCCACAGTCTACAATAAAAATACTTTGACTTTGACTTTGACTCCCAAACCTGTAAAGCCTGCTTATCTCTGATAGTTTTCCTTTTAAATTCACTATATGCACTACTGCTCTGATTTTTTTCACATTTCCAAATATAACAGTTTCTCTGGTAGAGGGCCCGGACACTGGACTCCAACGTAATGAGCACTTCAAAGCTAAATATTTCGCAAACGAATAACTTTATCGAAAAATGATCTTCGAGCACCCCTAATATTTTCGAAAGACCTATTCCACGATACCCCACACTTTGGAATGGGCGAGAAATAAAAAAAATCATCCCCACTTTACGTGTGGGGAAGGTACATACCCCAAAAAACTTTTTTTTCAAGATTTTATCCCAGCACTTTTTTGGCCTAATTAATATGTATATCTATGCAAAATTACAGCTTTCCAGTAATAATAGTCTCTGATCTATGCCGCTGACAGACAGACAGACGGACATGACGAAACGATAAGGGTTCATTTTTGCCATTTTGGCTGCGGAACCCTAAAAACGGTACTCTTATAGAATCACCTCGTTGCCTGCTTGAGTTCTACGAAAGTTCTCCTTCTGCTTCTCACTGCTTTGGCCATCGAGTCACCTGCTTTTTACCAATCGAGCGCTGTCAATCGCAGCATGAAGTTTACAATTCCCCGTTCCACGGTAAGCTTACCTACCTGAGTAGTTTTAGTTAGGCCCTTTTCCTATCCATTTATAATGCGGCGTGTTTTTATCATGAGATCTATTAGCATTTGGGACAGGGGACAGGGGATTATGTTGTATGGATGTCATTGGGTCAAAACCTTTTGAGTCTGGAGCCGCAGTGTGCGTTTTTAATGGGGTCTATTGGTCGTGGAATTCGTATTTATGGTTCGTTGGCGACGAACTACTATTCAATTTTTTGTGAGATTTTTTCCTTACATATAAATAAACAAGAATAATCAACCGTTATTTTATAGCATTTCTTGGTTTCAAAGAGCTCAAAATCTAAAACTGCTTTGCCTCTGAGCTTGCCTAAAACTAATTCAAGAGTTACACTACACGTGGGAAATCCTCAAAAATTGTTTTTCATGAATTAATAACACGCTATGTAATATTTCTTGGTTGACTACATACCTACCCAGAAAGTTTTTAATTATTTTAATTTCATTTTCATTACTTTAACTCAGAGCTCTGGCTATAATAGGTAACTGTTATGTATCATTAATCATCAGTTCGGTGACAATGTATGTAATAGGTTTCGATACTCAATAGTTCAGTCTTACTTCCTCGTATGTGAAGAAAACAGAGTAAAGGTGGAACTACTTACCTATGCATAAGTAAATTGATTAGGAAATGAATTAGGCTTCGTATTGCTTAGAACTCACTCGAGTAATGCTTTTATACTTTACAATAATATCAATTTATTTAAAAGCATTGAAAAACCTATTCAGTTTGAAGAGGATTTCTCATACTAACGTGCACTGGGTATTTGTCAAATGGAGGGAATTAAATTGAAAAGAGCAATAGTTGCTCTAGAAAACTTACTGTGTATATATCGAAACTTTTCTTCATTACAAGGATGCTGGAAACATGTAGCGATAATACGAATGGCTGCTGTATTTGTTATTTATCTGTTTGTTTTCTTCAATTTGGTGATTTCTACTTGCTCGCATAATACACAGTTAATGTTCTGTTATCTTCTGTCTTCTCACTCTTCTTTGACGACCACTATCACTCTGGTAGCTGTCTTCGGTGGGGTAGGAAACGCAGACTCCTTCAAAGACTTAACCACCAAGATGGACAGTGTCCACGAATACTGCAGCCACAATGATACATATAAAACATCTTTGGATACTTTAACTACTGCAGTTGCTGTATGTGCAGCTATATATATTCTTGTTTATTTGATTATATTAATCATTTTATTATATGTGAAGTATCCAGATATCCGACAAAATAATGATATACATGCTTACGTGGGTCTGATGCAGACATTAGTGTCATTTTGGAGAGAGTTTCGCTTCAACGCTGAATTTTTCATATTTAACGTTTTGATAAAAATGATGACAACATTATTGAACCAACTTAAACTGAATTTAAAGTGTATATTAGAGAGTTTTGATGATTCGGACGAAGGCATTGATGAGATGAGTTATCTTCAAATTAAAAGAGAACTTGAAGCTTGGGCTTCTGCTTACAACAGCTTAGCATTATGTAGCGGTCAACTTAAAAAATGTTACGGCACGGAGGTAAGAACCTAACTTTCTTAAATTTCTTTTACAATAGAAGAACTTAGATTTCTTTTACAATAATAATATTTCTTGTACTTAATATTGAAACAAGTTTAATTATCAATTCAACCTTCACTTACAGGTACTGGTCGCGTTGTTCATTTTAATGTTATACCTCATCCTTATAATTTATCATTGTGTTGATACGATTGCAAATCACGTAAGTTACCTTAACATTCCCTATCATTTCCTTTTTGTGGTACCTACGACCTGCATTTTGGTAGAGTTTTCATTAAGTACAAAGGGAGTTTATTATTCTGATGTTTATTTTCCTTTTAGAGGGTTGAGACCATGGAGAGTATTCGACCAGCATTAATTCTTCTAGGACACTTCTTATTTGCTACAATTTTGCTACTTTATCACGGACAAGAAGTTTTAAATAAAGCAAGCTGTCTAATAGAGCTGATGACGAAACTTCACAGTAAGTTATTAAGAGGTAAGTTTTTGTTTTTAAGTAACTCGACCAATTGTTATTCTTGATGGCTGTGGGTTATAATTATAATAAGCTAGAAAAGAACTCTCCTTAACCAGACTAAGTATTCAAAAGCAATGCGTGCAAGAATTCCTTTGCACGCAGCAGATTGTTAATATTAATTAATTATAAATAATAATATTAGTTAATATTACCGTTTTGTTGAAGCTGCCAGAACTATTTATGTACGTACACACCAGAAAAATCCGCAGAGTTTACAATAAGTTAATACTTATAAGTTAATACTTATTGTAAACTCTGCGGATTTTTCTGGTGTGTACGTACATAAATAGTTCTGGCAGCTTCAACAAAACGGTAATTTCATAGCGTAAAGAACCAATAAAAGGTGTAACTTAATGCTTATATATATATTTATATATGATATAGAATGGATAAGGCCTTTTTTGCTAGTTCCAGGTTCCAACGTACTGGAGTTGAGGCACTCAGTGAAGGACTTCCGCCGACAGATGGCAGTGCAGCCTGTAAAGATCAAACTTCTGACGACAACGACCGTTAAAATGAGTTTGTTGCTGCTCATCCTGTCCACAGCACTTTCCTACACGATTATATTACTGCAGTTTACTCATGTAGTATAGAAGGTTTTTTTATCCGTAATTATTATAATTGTGCCTATTTACGCTATTAGAAAGAAAGAAAGAAGAAAGAAAAATACATTTATTAGACACTAATTCGACACATACACATACAATTAAAAAACCGGACATGTGCGAGTCGGACTCGCGCACAAGGGGTCCGTAGGAAGATTTTAACGCTTTTCCCTAATATTTTAAGAAGTCCAGTGTTAGCAGAGCCCTGCTCCTAAGCAAAATATAGGGATATTGTTTTGTTTAAGTAAGAGAATATACTCAATAGTGTTTCGTTAATAAATTGGCAGCCACACTACCATTTTTCACATTCAAGGTGAGGACTGAAAACCAGCACTCTGCTGAGTCCTCGCCTTTTCACAAAATTGTAATGGATTTTCATGTGTTGTTACTTGGTCTATTTACATTATTTTTTTGTGAATAAATGATCTTTTTTTTTTTTTTTTTTTTTTAAAATGTACGCAGTGTGGGGTCAACTTATAATAATGATCTGCGAAATCTACAGACAGACATAAAAATTTAAGGTTTTGAGACTTTTGTGAGTGGTTGTGCTATAAGAGCTACCTTCATACCAAATTTCAAGTTCCTAGGACAACTGAAAGTACCCTTGAGATTTTTGGATTTCGGCAATTTGTATGGAAATAATCTTTTTAATGACTGTATCTTTTGATTGCGTTGACTTAGAAGTTTGCTTTTTTCACAGCTTCAAGGGACCGCAAGCTTGAGTATTTGATATTAATTTCAGCATGCTACCTCCACGCGTTCCAGAGAAAAAGGGTTTTGACAGATAGACGGACATATAAGGGTTCCGTTTTTTCTTTTTGACCCTACAAAGAAGACAATAATCAAACAGACACACTATTAATTAACAAAGACAACGAACGATTAAAAATATGCGCCGAATAGCACTAAAAGGCTCACCCTCGGCATGATGCTGCGGCAAGCCGTAGCGCTGGTTTTCAGTGTGACCCTTATTGACATTATTGAGACCGCTCCAATTACGGAAATCGATTGGGTCTAACCCGTGGATCTATTTGTTGCATGTTACATTCCAACTCGCACAGCCGAAGCGCACAGCATTTAATTACAAGAAATCAAAATGGTAGTTGAATCTTTTAACATAAAACTACCGTGAGACTCAATCATAGTGAAATAAACGGATCACTCACGTATGTCAGTCGAGTATAGCTAGACATGTTTCGGACTAATCCATCATGTTTACGTCTCGCCACCGGCGTGGCGTGTGCTCCCAGAGGAAGGACTACGGATTAGTCCGAAACATGTCGAGCTATACTCGACTGACATACGTGAGTGATCCGTTTATTTCACTATGGTAGTTGAATGTTAGTTAGCTGATGATGATTGTGTTATTACTATAAAATACTAAAAAACTAAACTCCTTTAATATACATATATCTTAGTACTTATAAGTTATGTCATCATAGTTTCCAATTTAACTTAGGTAGGTACGAGTACATTGTACAAATACCTAAGCAATACCTAAGCGATGGTGCGTCAACACCGCAGAGGGTCGAGCACGAAGTTTTCTAATCCTGCGTAAGGTAATCGAGTAGTAACGTTATCGAGAACAGCGCCCGCCCGTGAGCGTTTTTGGAACAAAAATTTTGTATGAGGTTTCTTCATTTCGATACGATAACGTAACGTTACGCAGGATTCGAAAACGTCGTGCTCGGCCTGTAGCCCGAGTACAAATATTCGTATCCTGCGTAACGTATCGAGAAATTTATAAGTATGACGTTTGGAACAGCGCCCGCCCGTGAACTAAAATTTAGTATGAGGTTTCTCGATTTCGATACGATAACGTAACGTTAAGCAGGATTCCGCCCTCTCCGCGTAAAACTCAGAAATGATAAATTCTCCGTCCAGCCTCCCATGAAAAGCAGGTCACCACTATTTTCAGCACGATATGCCGCCTCATTTTTCACAGAGACCTGTCAATATTATCTATTATCTAACGTTTTTACTTACAAAAGAGAAAACTTCTTTGTCAAATGATACTGTCACGGAAGCTACCCTTAAAGGGAACTTCGCTTGTCGCCGGGAAATACACGGGAATGCTCTACAAGGGATGCAGCCCCCGTGACCTCACCCTGTGAACTTGACCTAATTTTGCCCCAGAAATTGTACAGGGTTTAAAGGAAAAGCCTTGCTGGTTTACAATGTGCCGCTGTGTAATGTTAAAATTTGGAGCCTGTTTTCTTCCGATATTGAATCGAATCATGGAAAATGGACCTTTATAGAGATTTGATTGTACCTATTTAGATTTCTTGACAATATTTCCGCAACCTCACTAAGTACTACGTAATACTTACCTATTGAGGTATTATTAATTGAGGTAATAATTACCTATTACCTATTACTATTTTAGTAAAGATTTTACGTAAAATCTTTTGCTTCCTATTATTCTTATTTTTTAACATTTTAATCGACTTCAACAAAGGAGGAGATTCTCAATTTGACTGCATGTTTTTATTAGAATAATGAATCACGGGCCCGGGATGATAGTTAATTTTAGGCAGATTAAAATAACTCTATTTTTACTTCTTATTATTTTTTCATCTCTTAATGTCACTAATAACGCTAGTTTAGGTACATTACGTTCGATTACACTGATTAGAACAGTGAAGAGCGTGCCAATAGGTTTGTAATGTAATAATTCGTTACATTACGAATGCTCATAGGTACTCACAGTGACATAGACATAAACATAACTTTATTCGACATCAAAAAATACACTGACTCTTAAACCAATACAAGAAGTTACTAAAATTATACTTAAATGATGATGTCGAAAAGGAATTTGACTCAGCATTATGCTGCAGTAGGTGCCTGCTACAGCGCTGGTTTTCAGGCAAACCCTTCACATCCTTGCATCAAACGCGTTGGACCGGAATCAGCACAAATAAGTTTGCGTAGGAAAAGTGTGTGATAAATAAATAAAATAAAATAAATAAATAAAATAGCTAAATAAATAAAATAAAACAAATAATAAATTTATTGGTTTACCAAAAAACAGCAATATCTTATATTACATACAGCCATATTTTCTTAGCCTGAAAGAAAAAATATAAAAAATATGAAGGTAGTCGCATTAGAGGTAAGACGAAGTAGCCTTTCCGCCTACGGGCAGTGCTTGTTGTAAATTCAATAAATATTTGCTTAGTTTAATCTTTAAATTACTAATAGCGATAATTTTTTTGAATGGCGGAGGCAGATTATTCCAACACTTTGTGGCAGTGTATTTAAAACTACCTTTAAAAGCGGCAGTTCGGTGATACGGAACCGCTAGTTCATTGCTAACCTCTCTGACCCCATGTGTGCTGGATCTGCTTTTACGCCATCTTAATTTTTGGAACAGGTATTCAGGTACTCCAGTTTTAACAATACCAAAAAGCAATGAGGATAAGTGAAGTTCTCTCCGATATGCCATCTTTAAAATGCCAGCGGAGTTTAAATATGGCGTTACATGCGTACGCGAGGGAATTTTAAAACAAAAAAGAGCACAGGCATTTTGGACTCTCTGCACTACACAATCTGTGCGGGAGAGTAGCCGAAGACCGTATACTACATCTGCATAACCCAATTTTGAGAGTATCAGAGAGTCGCACAACCTAATACGTAATGCAACGCTGAGAAAGTCGCGAATGCGATACAACACTTTGAGTCTGTAAAAACAGGTCTTAGCGACTTCAGCTATGTGACCTTCAAAGCGCAACGACTCGTCCATCAAAACTCCCAGATTACGCGCCTCCGACACTCTCTCCACTTGGACTCACGAAATCATTATGACTGGGTTGTGGTCAGTTATTCGATTTATTTGCTTAGTTGAACCAAATATGACCTTTGACTTACCCGGATTTAGAACTAGACAATTTGATTCAGACCAAGTAGTGATGCGCTCTAAGTCTTCGTTCATTCTAGCCACGGCTGATTCGGTGTTCTTAGGGTGAAAAGAGAGGTAAATTTGGATATCATCTGCATAAAGATGGTACTTGCAATTTTGTACTACAGTACGAACGTCTGCAGTATACAATATAAAAAGAAGAGGTCCCAAAATTGATCCCTGCGGCACACCCCTTGTCACAGCAGACGGGCTAGATCGCACACATGAACCATTTGTGGTATGGAGATTTACCACTTGTGTACGTCCACTGAGGTAGCTCGAAAACTATTTAATTGCCTCCGGCTCAAATCCGTAATATTTCATTTTGGATATTAACAGACGTATATTAATAGCATCGAATGCCCGTGAAAAATCGAGAAGTGTCATAACTGTACCCTCACCGTTATCTTGTGCAGATAACACATTGTCAATGACATCAATAAGGGCCGTCGCAGTACTACGCGACTGATAGAGATTATGATAGATCTATACTCATTACTTAAATTAATCCCCGGCCAAAAGAAAAACTCGATCGATAATGAAAGGCTCGTAGCAAAAACCATAAGTGTAAAAGGGGAATCAAAATAACCTCTATAGGAATCCGATAAAATCGATATTTTTAATCAAATGACGGGAACCTATTACGTAGACGATGAATATTCCCGCCAAAATGATTTATTGTGATATGGCCGGTAATTGGAACCACTGGATTCGCTTGTTGCGTCGGAAAATATTTTGAAGCAATCCGGTCGTACTCATTGCAATGAGCGCGAGTGAGAGGTCTATATGTCAATTTCCACTAATCACTAAGCTTATCTCTCATTGCCTTCATTGGTGGAGAAAGACAGATAGATCTCACTCGACACCTGTGATAATGGCGGATTTTTGACTCGCTACCGCCCTCATTAGATCAGACACGTTTAGAAATCGTGTAAGGTACTTACAATAAACCTTATTTGGGTAAATTTTATTTTGAAAGTTTGTCTCCTCTAAAAAATGTATCACTTTTCCACAGTGACACATTCCTCATGTCCTGTAGTGGTAGTGGGACATTAAAGCCCATGAAAAAGTTTATCTTTTTAAAACAGGACTTTTTTAATAATGATAATAGGGATACAATTAACTGTTAGGTACCTAAAACATTCGTGTGATCTTATTATACATAAAACTCGGCTTCGCCTTGTTTCATAAAACCACGCTCGTATTTTAAGGTTTCATTATGTATATGTAGAGTTGCATTGGTACATCACTTTATCTACACATTATAAGTAGGTAAGTTACTCTAAGATGGGTTCAGATAACAAGCCTGTTACGAATTTGACAGTTTTTTTTCATCGTACATCGTACATCGCACAGCTGACGTTTCGTATCTTAGGCCTATTTAATTGTATTGGTTGTTGAAGATGTTCCTTATTTGAAATATAATGACATTACATTACTAAAATGTTCATAGTAAAACTGAGGGTCGTAATGCTGGTTTCTGAGCGCCTAGTGTAATCGCCGACCAGGCCAAGAAATTCGTCTCGATCGCGTTTGTGTTTAACAATTCTCATGCTATATGACACTTTAACGCAAACGCGATCGAAACGTATTTTGTGCTTTTTGATTACACTAAGGGCACTGAACGCATCACAGAAGACTTATGATATGTGTGTAGATAAAGTACTGAATACCTAATTAACAGTGTTTCACACAAACTAAGTAGGCACTTAATTAGTATTTCGTTCTCATTATGCACTTACTACAGTTACAGAGTATTTGTGATGATTTAAATTAAATAGGTAGGTACCTACTTATTTATAAAAAAATGCCTTCTTCCGGAATAAAAAAAAGTTTGTTACTCGTTCTTCCTTTTATTTAGACACACTTAAACACAACAGTATGTTTTGTATGGATTATTATACATAATAATAAAATCATTTAGTACCTAGGTACCTACCTACCTACCTAGGTAGTCATTGTTCTTTGCAAAAATCTCAGCTATGCTATTCTCTAATACCCTTGCGTTCACGGCTGTGTCAGCGCTGACTTTGCGCTGACAAACGAAATCGGTATTCACTAAGTACCTGTAAGTACCTTAATATGACACTACCGGGCAAAATTGTATGTATTAAGATGCTGAGTCATCTGTGTGGTTTAAAGCATCAACCACTTCATACAGTGCCCGAGACACAGAAACGTAAGTGTTTATGCTTTTTCCAATACTATTCTGGCATCCGTTTGCACAGAACGCCAATGTGCACAATATCTGTAATAAAAATTACCTATGTTTAAACCATAATCCCAGTAATATTATAAAAAATTGTGCGAGTTTATTTGTGTGTGACGTTACTTCCTATAAGTATAATAATAATAATGATTTATAAAGAATAAACCACAAAATTATACTTAATATTCGTTCAAGGACAAGATATCAACGTACAAACCTTGTTGTGTTGTCCTTTTCCAGCAGGATATTGATTCATTATTCAGATAAGCGCGGTAACTTTGCGGTAATGTTTTCTCTGTCGACGCTTCTTAGTGCTGTTGTAGTCTTTTCTGCCCTCGTTCAGCATTTTAAAATTCACCGTAAAATTTAATGACAGCTTTCGAAAAAATACATTGTCATTGTTCACAGCACAGTACGCATTTGTTTTTCAAGAAAGATTGAAATTGTCAATAGCGCGGGAACATATCAGACTTACACCTATGTTAATACAGGGTGGCCAACTTGAACGTTACATTTTTTTGCCGACATTTTTGTTTCGGCGGCAAATATGACAGTTGTTTCATGAAAATTATTTTGTGTAGACAGGGCAAATTGGTTATTGAGCGCTTTTCGCTTTAACAATTTGTTTCAAATAATGACTTAAATGTTCTTCGAAACATCTTGTGCTGCGGAAACTCTGAGAAAATATAGGTCAATTTTAGGTTAGAAATCAGTTTTCCGCAATCACTTATGGCAGCTTCTATCTATTTTTTGTGAGGCTATCTAAAGGAAACGTGTTTTAGTTGCTAACAAGCCGATAAATTTTCGACAGTTAAAACAGAATATCCGAGACACAATTACTGAGATAACTCCGGAAATAAGCGAAAATGTGATGAAAAACGAAATACGCAATGAAAAAAAGGCTCACATTTGCCATGCTGCTAGACTAGGCTAAACGTAACCCTCCTTTGGCAGGCGGGTAATTGGGTATATTTCGTGTGTAGGTAATTGCCAACCCCGAAAAACATATTTCTGAAATAATACTTCATAATTGTAAATTTCATGTAATATAAATTTAAAAACAAAGCGTGCCCGCTAAAACCTATTGTTCAGCCTGTACTTCACATCCGTTGCCAGAGTTATTTTTTGTCAAGGGTAAAGGAAATTAGGTTCTTCTTAAGTACCTAAGTACTTGTTTTTTATTTATTTATTGAAATTTTAACGAATAATTTATCAATCACTAAAATACTAAGTAGGTAGTCATCAATTAGGTACCTGTACGTAACTTGAATTACCTATCCGAAAAGAGATGATGGAACCTTTTCAATTCTCATAAAACCCGTAAAATATCGATTCAGATTTGACAAAGTGGTCAAACCCCTAACTCGCCTAAAACCACAAGAAAATGAAGTTAGAGAATACCAATACAAATACCGCTTGGTATACCTAGAACTCAAAGTTGACTCAATGCTGCGCTCGCAGTCGGCCACAGCTGTGAATTTATTCCTTAGAGCATACCTACTTAAAAACACCCCAGAAATTACTTATGACGTGGCCAGCGTGCGACCCGTGCAACCTTTTGCCATACTTAAGCCCTATATCTAATAAGAAAATATAGGTAGGTATTTATTAGATTAGACTCACTAGACATTAATTCGAGACAAGTACACATACTTACAATAAAAATTAATATTAAAAAAAATTAAAACCAACGATAAAAAAAATATGCCGAGTGGAACTATAAGGGCCACCCACAGCATGATGCTGCAGCAAGACGCAGCGCTCAGGCTTTCAGTGTGACCCTTTAATGGTGAATGTAGTAAAATTAATGTTATTTATTTTACCTATTTGTGTAAACATGCACTTGTTATAACGGCGTCGTAACTATGAATATTTGTACTTTTGCAGATCAAAGTTAGAACCCCGTACAAATTGGAATAGGTACCTACAATTTTTTAATTACTGCAATCCATGTAGTCAAAATGATCAGAAATTTAAGATAAAGCATTCGAAATGTAATTCATTAAGTACATTTATCAAAGATCTACAATACATTTCTTCTCTAAACAGTGTTCTGTCGGTCCCCGGGGAAATAATAACAAATTTAATCACGCTAAAGTGGTAAAAAAAGCAATCCCGCTTTCAGCTTGTGGAATTTTGGCCGATTTCGCTCGGGTTATTTTACATTCAATAACATACAAATACTACTTTATACGCCTATAAAACCAATTTTGGAATGAGATTTAAATTGGATTGAGAGAAAAGTTCAACATACAATGACAATGCAAAGAAAAATTCGTTAAGCAGCTGGACTTGAACCAGCAACCTCGGTAATCCGTACCACGCTCCACCAATTAAGCTATACTTAACGTTGGTGTACCTAACGAATTTTTCAATGCCTTGTGTCATATTTATTTGGAAGATCTCTCCTCAGCACCATCTATGAATAGCTTAATCAAGCAGCTCACCCACTACGGAACTTCTACAGTTACGCATTAGTGGCAAGAGATGGAGCTATTTTCTGAATCAATGAAAATAATCGATTTATTGATTATTTTTGTTTTTATTTTATGAAACATTCATAGAATGAAATTCAACATACAATGACAATGCAAAGAAAAATTCGTTAAGCAGCTGGACTTGAACCAGCAACCTCGGTAATCCGTACCACGCTCCACCAATTAAGCTATACTTAACGTTGGTGTACCTAACGAATTTTTCAATGCCTTGTGTCATATTTATTTGGAAGATCTCTCCTCAGCACCATCTATGAGTAGCTTAATCAAGCAGCTCACCCACTACGGAACTTCTACAGTTACGCATCATCATTGTATGTTGAATTTCATTCTATGAATGTTTCATAAAATAAAAACAAAAATAATCAATAAATCGATTATTTTCATTGAGAGAAAAGTTTATGGTATCTGTATGAAAATAGAGTTATTGTTGATGCCGACTGATTTACCCACAGTTGTTTTTTTTATATTCACGACTAGCTTAAGCCCCGCGGCTTTGCACCCGTGAAATATTTCAAAATCGGCTAGTTCCCTATCCCGTGGGAATTTCGAAAAACCCCTTCTTAGTGCACCTCTAGGATACTCAAGGTATATGTTTGCCAAATTTCAAGTCTCTAGGTCCAGTGGTTTAGGCTGTGCGTTGACTGTCAGTCAGTCAGTCAGTCACGGTACTGTTTTATAGGCATAGAAGATTCACACGGAATTCAAAGCATAAAAAAATAAAAACTGTTTCTTTCAGCAGCTAATGATTAGTAATCTAATCAATCTGATCATACATACAATACTACTTAATCACGAAAGCGTATCACAGTATTGTTAGGGCAGCCAGTTATTCCAAAAAGGCGGCTTTCTTACAGTTACGGGAATTATCTTGTACAAAACGAACTTCACACCGCGCATAAATTATTTACGCTCACTTCCCAGACAAGGTACTTAAGTATTTGCAAGTCAGAGGGTCGAGTACGACTTTACGAATGTTGCGTCACGTAAAATCGAATAGTAAACGTTGTCGAGTTTGTATGACGTTTGGAACAGCGCCCGCCCGTGACCGTATTTGGAACTAAAATTTAGTATGAGGTGTCTCGATCTCGATACGATAACCGTAACGTTACGCAGCATTCGTAAAGTTGTGCTCGACCCTCTGACTGTCAGAAGGCAACCTCTCACAAAATATTATTGTGATGAGGCGCCGCAGAGTGCGAGAAAACTACACCCCGAGGACGCGCACTTCGCGACATGTTGCTCCTAGTAATAAGGTAATAGCATCGTTCTTTACATACCTAATGCGAGGGAGGCCGAAAGCTGTCGCTCTGCTCAACGACAGCGTCCGTTTTATGGGTAAGAGACTAAAGAACAGAACAATATACTATTATTCTTTGGGCGTCGTGTAAAAATAAGCGATAAGTCATTACTTACCGCGAGGAGGTATCGCGAAACGGAACTTTACGAGTTTACTAGCTTATGCCGCGCGGCTTTGCTCTCGTGAAATATTTCAAAATGGGCCAGTTTCCTTCGAAAATTCCCTTCTTAGTGCATTAGGATACTCAAGGTATATGCTCGTATAATGTTTGCCAAATTTCAAGTCTCTAAGTCCAGTGGTTTAGGCTGTGCGTTGTCTGTCAGTCAGTCAGTCACGGTACTGTAGGTACAGAGATGTTCAATCCTGACAAATTCATTGTACGTAAGTAGTACACTTTCTCGCTATTTTAAGTGTACCTAATTAATAATTACTCTGGTGGTATCAGAAAAAACCGGGGCTCTGACACTTTCAGTGCCACATTCAATAATTCATTAATCACTTTCAGAAGCGACCAGGTAGTTAAAAAGAAATACTTTATTTACATAATAAAAGCAATTTACAACGACATTAAATCTAAGCTTAAACTAAATAAACTACAACTTAAAACTAAATTAAATCTAAATAAGGCCCCCGTGGCATAATGCCCAAAAGGCTGGCAGCGTTGCCTCGCTGAATAGCGATGCTGATTCTTTGAGAGAGAAAACTGCCAGCCCTTTGGTCACAAGTTGCATCAACTAAGTGCTTTTGTAACTCAGAAATAAGCTTGTAAGCGCTGGGACCCCATGGACCCAAAGCTTCAAACCCGACAAGAACAAAATTATAATTCGGACCGAGAGATTGATACTTAGATTTTTTTCCATTTTCGGCTGTTTCTGCCGCCGCACCAGCTTTTTGTGTGGTTCCCTGGAGATGTGAGGGTGCTACTGTATCGACACAGGTCGCATCCCAAACCAGAACCCTACCCATTCTCCAGGGAATCAGAGACATACCGTCCGGCCTTTTGCCATCGTTGCGGGCAATGCCGCTTGGCTCCAAAATGGCCGGCACGTTTGCAGAGGCAAGAGCCCGGCGGATAATGTCATTGAGCGCGGCATGACGGGAGAAACGGCCGGCGCTCTTTTGACAGGAAAGACTATGGTGTCACGTTTCGTCCACATTGGTGCCACAGAGGCAACGGTGTGGTGAACACAGCGCTACACCCAGTCTTAGCCGGACTGCAAGTCTCAGTGTTTCAGGCTCAAGAAAGGTTCCGGTGTTAAAGGAAGGATAAGCATGAAGCCAGTCACCGGATTCCTTTCTTGCCACAGCCAAAAGCCTTGCGCGGTCTGGGCCTGAACTGGAACTGAGAATATTAGAATAAGTTAATTTGGATAGTGTGTCATCCCAGCTCCGTTGGAAATTTGGATAAGCGGGAGGATTTTCACCCGGACAAGCCATAAGCCAAGCATTCCTAGCATCGACCAAACCCGTCGTCTCGTAGTTTGAAGGACAATCCTTTAGGATTTTACCTACGAGGGTGGACGTGCTGTGGACAGATGATAGGAACGCTGGTAAAGCAACATTAGACATTTTGCGGATACCTAGCCCACCATATCTGATAGAAAGGGAAGCCTGGGTCCAAGATTGCTCATTGAATTGTAAGTTAAGTATACGAGGGCTGTTTGATAAGTACCCGTTTTCTAAATATATTAATATCACTGGCCGCAAATAAGTATACCACCTTTTTAAGCCATTTTTCAGAGGCGGGAAAATTAAAAAAAAAAAATGGCATTCTTTTGTTTTTTTTCTCATTTGACAACGATTCAGTGAAGGCGTGAACTTAAAATTGTTAAAATGGAGGAAGAACAGTATCGGTCTGTAATTAGATTCTTATTTTTGGAAGGAAAAACATGTGATGAAATAAAAGTAAGAATGCAAGCGGTTTACCATGAATGTGCTCCTTCTATGACAACCGTCAGATATTGGTATAACGAGTTTAAGCGGGGGAGAACAACCGTCTTTGATGAGGATCGCCCAGGCCGGCCAGTTGAGGTGACTACAGACGATATGGTTAAGAAAATTGAAAATATCGTTTTAGCCGACCGCCGAATTAAACTTCGAGAAATCGTTGATGCTGTAAACGTTTCAATCGAGAGGGTACAACACATATTAGAAGAAAAATTGGGTATGAAGAAAGTATCGGCGAGGTGGGTGCCGCGTTTACTCACGGAGGAGCAAAAACGGAACCGACTGACTACTTCGGAGCAGTGTTTGGCCGTGTTCAAACGTAACCCGAAGGAGTTTCTGCGTCGTTTCGTGACCGTGGACGAAACGTGGGTCCACCACTACACCTCGGAAATGAAAGAGCAGTCGAAGCAGTGGATTTTACCGGGTGAACCTGCTCCAATGAAAGCAAAAACCGTCCCATTGGCTGGAAAGGTCATGGCGACCGTTTTTTGGGATTCGCAGGGTATTATACATATTGACTATTTAGAAAAGGGAAAAACAATAACAGGGCAGTACTATGTCAATTTATTGGATGAATTTGACGCCGTGTTGAAGGACAAACGACCCCATTTAAAAAAGAAAAAGTACTGTTTCATCACGACAACGCCCCGGCTCATTCGTCCAGAGTTGTGACGGCTAAATTAGCACAGTTACGCTACGAACTATTGTCTCACCCCCCGTATTCTCCAGATTTGGCCCCATGCGATTTCTTTTTGTTTCCCAACCTAAATAATGGCTCGGTGGCAAGCGATTTGGATCAAATGACGAAGTCATTGCCGCCACAGAGGCCTATTTTAATGACTTTCCAAAATCATACTTTTTGGATGGTTTATTGAAGCTTGAGTATAGGTGGAACAAATGTATAGAGTTAAAAGGTAACTACGTAGAAAAATAAATGCATATATACAAAAAAAATGTTTTTTTTTTTTCCATAAAGGGGTACTTATCAAACAGCCCTCGTAGTTCATTCTCGTACTTTTTTGGAGTGAATATGCAAATCATGTTTAAAAAATACGTGAAATTTTAATTGTATTTAGAAATGGCTACTCTTCGCACCAACAAGCGTCGCCATTACTATTTTACAATTGGATTTGAATTTCGGTTTTATACGTTTTATAATTAATGGAAGTGAATTAAATACGTAGAAAAATAAATGCATATGTACAAAAAAAAAATTTTTTTTTTCCATAAACTTATCAAACAGCCCTCGTAGATTCCTAAGAAGTTTTTATAAGGGAATCAATTGAGGTCAGAGAATTTTGATGTTTCCAAAAGGGACAACAACGAAGCAAATAAGTAAATTTTGGCACAAAAAGGCAAAATTTTAGAATAGTGATAGCAGTGTGAGCACTGATTTCCAGCAGCCGTTCTGCAGAATTTTGAAATTTTGAAACAGTTTTTGCGATTAAATCTGGAATGGCATCGTCGAAGATTGGTGACCCTAGGAGGCTTAAGTTTTGCTTATCGACAATTTTGATATTTGGACAAAGTAAATTAAAATGTTGGATGAGATCGGATCGGATCGCGTTGGTTATGAACAGTTCGCATTTATTAAAGTTTAGATCTAAACCAATGGCCTTATATTTATTTATAATTTCTGAGAGATCTGAAAGTACCGTAACTGCATCACCTCCTAGGGAACCATCATCAAGATACCATACGTTAAATTTGGACTTAAAATTTTGAATGATGGGGTTAATGGCTAAACTGAAAATGGCTGGTCCGAGGGGATCACCCTGCTGACAGCCGACTTCGGAAGATAATTCGTTGCCTTTGTACATTAATTTAGAAGGTTCATGATAACAGTTAAGTAGGTAATTATAAATTTCCGGAATATTATTCCTAATTTCTGTGAGCAAGGTGTCCCTGTTTACCGAATTAAATGCATTTTTTACGTCAATTTTGAATAAAACCTCACACTGATCGTTATTAAGGTAGGTGCGCAGGGCATGGACTGCCGCTTCGCACCCACCTTTAGTACCGAAACCTAATTGAATTGATAGTTAAAAAGTAGGTAGGTACTTAGTGAATTTGGTATTAAAGACTATTTTTTACTTAATTAATGATTCTAACCATTACAAAAATCTAACTAGCGATGCGAGAAGCTCTTTCGTTTCCTCCCTCCCTGTAGGTAAGTATATGACTCTATTTTATAGGTATAGATGGTATAGATGAAATATACTTGTGCAAGATTGCACAACTTTTTGGACCTATTCAGACTTTTTTTTTATTGTATGATCTCTATGGTTCCAAGGCCAGTGCCTGCCTGATTTTTTACTAATATTTATAATTCGAAATAATACTGACCAAAAACTACAAGTAACTATTTATGTCAAAATAAACCGGAAATATTTATTCCTACTTTGAAATTTGAATAGAAAACAAAATCAATGAAAATAATCGATTATTTTCATTGATTCAGAAAATAGCTCCATCTCTTGCCACTAATGCGTAACTGTAGAAGTTCCATAGTGGGTGAGCTGCTTGATTAAGCTACTCATAGATGGCGCTGAGGAGAGATCTTCCAAATAAAAATATGACACAAGACATTGAAAAATTCGTTAGGTACACCATCGTTAAGTATAGCTTAATTGGTGGAGCGTGGTACGGATTACCGAGGTTGCTGGTTCATGTCCAGCTGCTTAACGAATTTTTCTTTGCATTGTCATTGTATGTTAGAAAACAAAATGTTTGCACGTCAGTATAAATTAGTGATACGACGACAAAAAGCACAAGAAAGCGCTTCGAGCCATTTGTTATTTTACTTCCTTATGTAACTTCTGAAAGTTACATTCAAAGTTATCGAACATCTTTGTTTTTGTTTCATGATCTATTTATCTTAACTTAGTTATCTTGAGGTTACTTTTGTTTTGCATCTCAAGTTACTTTATTCCTACAAAGTGGGTAACCGTGTTAAATTCATCAAAGTAAGTTAAAGTTGGTTGAAGATAGGGGCGAGGTTTGAATGGACGTTATTAAACTTCGGTTAGAAAATAAAAATCTATATTTATTTACTAACCGAAGTTTAAAAACGTCCAAAGTAATAAGTAAGTTATGACTTAGTCAGTTCAATGTTCATGTATTTATACGTTTTTTGGAAATAATTACGAGGGGAGGCTGAAAAGTAATCTACCTAACAATGAAACAAAATACTGTCGTGGCTAAAATTTTTTTTCTATATAGTTCCCTGCTAGTAAAATGCACTAATGAAATTTTTCAAATATTGAATTTAAACAAAAAAGTCAGTAACCGCAGCCTTAATTTCGTCATCGGTCATAAACCTTCGTCCCCTGAGGTCTTTCTTGAGAAGTCTAAACAGAAAATAGTCACAGGGGGCTAAATCTGGACTATAAGGGGGGTGGTCAATGGTTTCGAAGCCATTGTCTTTAATTGCTATCTTCGTTGTGCGGGCTGTATGCACTGGTGCGTTATCGTGCAAAATCAGAATTCCTTTGCTTAGTTTACCTCGCCGTTTTTCTTTTATTGTCTCTCTTAGTTGATATAGTAAGTTTGAGTAATAATCAGCATTCATTGTAGTTTTCTTAGGTAAATAATCTATGAGCAAAATCCCTTCTGTGTCCCAAAAGATTGTAGCCATAAGTTTACCTGCCGATGGACAGACCTTGAATTTCCGAGGCGGCTTCTCATCCTTAAATTGCCACTGTAACGACTCTTGCTAACTTTCCGGGTCCCATTGTCGAATCCAAGTCTCATCACATGTTACAATACTAGAAATTATTTCTTCCTCTTTCCCTCGACTCATGTCAAAAAACTCTTCGCAACATTTGACACGTCTCTCCATGTCAAATGCAGTCAACATTCTGGGGACCCAACGTGCACTAACCTTGGACATGTTCAAATGCTCATGAATTATTTCATTGACTCGCTCTATACTGACGCCCATATCTCTAGCTATCTCCCACTGCTTCACTCGTTGGTCCTCTAATATATTTTTTTCACCCTGGCTACATTTTCATCGGTGACGGCCGAAACTGGTCTTCCGCTACGAGGATCGTCTTCCAGGCTCTCACGACCTAACTTAAACTGCTTTGACCAAAACTTTATGACAAATTCCGAAGAACACGAACTGCCAAACACAGGTAACATACGCTGTCTGATCTCCGAAGGCGTATTCCCTTATTTAGTCAAAAACTTAATCACCGCACGCTGCTCGATTTTATACATTTTCACTTTTTCTACCGACATGTTTGAAGCAATTGTAGGAGACAAATAAACGTGATGCAATAAACAAATGAATGTACATTTACTAAATAAATAACTAAATACATAAATACTAAATAAATACATTTTGAAAATAGAATAACAAACGAATATAAATCCATACCAGCCAGCATTATTTTTGTATATATTTCTGACCAAGGAGATTACTTATCAGCCGCCCCTCGTAGGTACTTATCGTGAAACAATCGACAACGATCAACCTAATCGTAACCAAATTGAACTTGAGTAAAGAATACAGACTTTCGTGTTCATGAATACGTAATTCTCCAATGTTGAACTCTTAACTTAACAACATTAAAAAACAGCCCCCGAGATTCCTAAATAAAAGAAATGCCTGAATGAAGCCAATTACAGTCAATAAGGATTTAGGAAGCCTTTTGCGGCTTTCAGGAATTTCTCAACTTGTTTGCGTATCGCACAATTAAAGGAACTTTGCAATCACTTACAGTTAGTGAAACAAACTTTTACCACGGAACTTGGAGCGTAGACTGAGTTTTGACTTGCATGAAATGAAATCAGGCTTTCTATTGAGTAGGTATTAAGTATTTATACCTAGTTATTTCAATAGAATCCCGTAAATGTTTTTAGAGAATTTAAATTTCACCGAAAGCAATTTTTTTTGGCAAAACGAAAACGTGATGTGGCGAATTCTGCACATGATATTTGAAGCAAAGGCATAATATCTTACTTTTATCTGAATTTGTTTATATTAAGTACTTAGTCAAAATAGGATAGGGAGATAGATACAGTAGCCATACTCCTATGGCCCGAAATATGCTTCATATCCTGGTAATTTGTTGCGTGTTGTTTCTGTCATATAACCAAAGCGAACCCTTGGGGAACACTTACATTTTACGACTTACTGGCTTACGGCCTTATGTCGTTTTATGACGAACAATGTTGTGAGGATAGCTGTTTATCTTATAGCAGACTGGAAAACTCCACCCTGTGACCATATAATTAACATGTAACGAACCTAACAGGTTAGATTCCGATATGTTATTTATCACCTCCGACCCAAAAACAGCATCTCTGTGTCTGTTTGAAGTGGCTTTTTTTATCGAAAGCTGGTTTAATCGGAATCATCCATCGAAATAGAAACATTTTGGAAGGAAAAATTGTAGGGAAGCAAAGTTGCGGGTGTCTATGGGCAGTGGTGATCATTTACCATCAGGTGACCTACTTGCACGTTTGCCCTCCTTGTCGTATAAATAAATGTCCTTTACTCTCAAATCCTACTTCATTCACGGATAAATCCTTCAGTGTACCTCATTACTTCTCATAATTGGTATAAAAATGACACAATTCCTGCCAGATCATTAGGCATAGTAAGCGGTTGGAAGACCTCAGATGCGCTGGAAGGACGACATCGGAAAAGTGGCAGGGATGAACTGGATGCAGACAGCCCAGAACAGAGCGAAATGGAGGAAGTTGAATTAGGCCTACGCCAAATTGGTCGAGGAAGGCTTGAGATGATGATGATGAGTAAGTAAAACTTGGGAATCGCCGTCTACTTATTCGTGTCAAAATCAGATACGGCATTAAACTGAAAAGTTGCTGTCTGCCCCAGCATCGAATACTTTATCTTGGCGAATGGGCAGATTTTTTCTGGTACATTAGGCGCAGCCATAACTTGGTCATTACCTCGCTGACAATTTTATTTGCGGCATCCGCAAATCTGTGAGAATATCTGATTTTTAAGGTTCTGTACCTTAAAAGGAAAAAACGGAACCCTTATAGGATCACTTTGTTGCCGTCTGTCTGTCTGTATGTCAAGACCCTTTTTCTCTGGAACGTGTGGAGGTAGCATGCTGAAATTAATATCAAATAGGACTCAAGCCTGCGGTCCCTTAAAGCCATGAAAAAACCAACCTTCTAAGTCAACGCAATCAAAAGATACAGTCATTAAAAAATCTATTTTCATACAAATTGCCGAAATCGGAAAACCTACAGGGTACTTCCAGCTGTTCTAGAAACTTGAAATTTGGTATGAAGGTAGCTCTTATAGCACAATCACTCCAAAAAGTCTCAAAATCTTAAAATTTTATGTCGGTCTGTAGATTTCAAAGACCATTATATGTTGACCCCACACTGCGTACATTTTGCTTAGGAGCAGGGCTCTGCTAACACTGGACTTCTTAAAACACTGGGGAAAAGCGTTAAAATCTTTCTACGGAACCCTCGTGCGCGAGTCCGACTCGCACTTGGCCGGTTTTTTAAGTATATTTTTAAAACTTCTTAGGTCTCAAGTAGTCGTTTTGTCAAGTCGTCAAGTCGTTTTAGGAAATAAAATAACGAGTAGTACTTTTGCGAGGAGATACAAAAAGATGTGATTGACTGATTTTGTATTATTTTGGTTTTATAAAGAATTCAACACAAGAAATTGCATGAAAAAATTTGAAATATAAATTCAATGTACCCTGAATTAATTCTGTCCAGTGTCAGCTACATTACAAATAATGTATTTAATATTTAATGTGGTAGAATAATAAAGTTAAAAAAAAAACAAAATATATATTAGGGTACTCTGTAGGGTGTGGAGTGGGGTTGGATAGATCTTTTAAAAATGTTGAGAGTATGTAAAGTCCATTTTGTTGTTCTATTTAAGCTTTGTAATTACGTCTGTAATGGAATACGACGCTGCATAAGTACCGTTTCAGATTCTTAATCTGTTTAATCTTCCGTTTGCTTACTTTATACCATTTAACGGTCGTTTGAACGGTTTCAAAGAGAATAATTACCAAGCGGTTTACTTTGTTATTCAATTGTTTATTTATTTTAAAGGTACTTAGTATTTTTATACCTTAAACGAAAACAAAAACTTTCAAAGTAATTCGCTTCATCTTTCCTAATGCTAAGGATTTAATTCACTCCCGTCTCATACATTTAGATTTCGTGTTAATTTAGGGCCCTGCCGTCTGCAAGGCTAGTTAGAGAGTGAATAGACTGTCAGTGAACTAATGAGAGTCTGTCTCGGCCGCACATTCCATTAGTTAGGTGATATAGGGTGATAGGTCCAGCGGAAAAGAAAAGTTCGCGTTAAATAATTCACGTAACCACTAAATATAAATTCCATCAGCTTGTTTTCTAACTTACAGTTCTATTCTATGTATATAGTTCCTAACTGTCGAAGCTCGAAGGACACATACAAGGGTCATGTTGTAACAGAAAAAATAAAGGTCCCCTCGGAACCGATTTCAAACCCATTAGGACTCTCTGTGTGTGCATGACGCTCGCATTTATTTGGTATTCACGACAATAAACGCTAATTAGAAACCGCATACTGTCTCTTTCAGTTCCACGGTAAAGGAGTGTGACAGGCTGATAGCTTATTTTGGTTTCGTGGAAGGGTATTTGTAATACGAGGTCGATGTAATCCCTACTCGTCTGTAGGATCCGGTCGAACTTTCGTGCCGGCTTGTTTCGGAAATGGCTATGTTTTAGTCACTGCTTTCAATGAATCGCAGGAGAATATATTGTGAATGGTGATACTTTACAGGGCAAGCATTCTCGGAAGGCCAGTGAAAGGAAATCGGAAACAATAAAAGACAGTTCGTCTGAGTTATTTGTTCTGTGTAACGACGATGTCAATTTATATGTTTACAGAGTCTACGAGTAGATTAAATTTGATACAGAAACTTTTACACAATACGAGTTAATAAGGTACAGTCGAGTTCTCCAATATCTATGCAGTCAACAGTTCAAAAATATCTATACACAATTACACAGACCTTATTGCCAGTTACATAAGGTCCATGTTTAGATATTTATGAACCGTTGGCTGTACAGATATTGGAGAACTCGACTGCAAGAGACTGTCGTTAAACTTGACGTGTAAGGTAAATGTCCCAGTACCCGGCACTGCCCCATAATTGGCGCCTTCAATCTTAATTCATAGCAATAAAGGTGACAGACAGGGTGTCAATTACAACTTACTTACCTACATATAAAATTCAAACCTATTCCACAATAGTGCTTCTAAAGCGTAGCACTAAAATTGCAGCGCTACGGCGTAGAGCTCTTAGCTTTCGTAGCATCAGCTAGGACTTTGAAAGATCAATTCTTGATACTGCAATCTCAGAAACTGTTTCAAGTCTTGTGACCACGGGCGTTGCAATATTGAAACCTCGAGGTGGATAACAGCGTAGCGATTTTCCGGAATTAAATCCACTTTTCCTATCTGATAATAATATTTTGATGGCTAGAGCGGAAAACTGAATCCAGGGTTCAAGATGCTTAAAATACAATCTACATTCTATTATTCATACGTGATAATGATAATAAATCAATTCAATAAAACTCTTCCGTTACTTACCTACTGAGTGACTGACATCGCACAGCCGAAACCCTTGGCCTTAGAAGGCAGAAATTTTGCATAGAGGTTGCTTTTATGATACAGACAAACACACAGTGACGGATTTGTTGAAATTCCTACGGGATAAAGAATAAAACGTCCCTCTTCCGTTTGTCTTTAACTTTTTTTGCGTATGTTACTTAAACTACAAAGTTAAGTAAACACATAATTATATATTATGCAGTCAGTAGGTATGCAAAAGTGGAATCTCTAATACGAGTCACGAAGCGCGCCGCTTAGGTATGTGCGGTTCGTGCTTGACCACGCTTCGTTTGTAAACTTTATAATTAAAATTAATGACGTGTGACGTCGACGTAATTACCGTCAAAGGCGAATTTAAAAGGATTTATAACGGCTAAGGTCTTGGAATAGTTAATTATTTCAGGGTGTTACTTTGCGGAGATCCATATTATTAATTATTTTATGTTGAGTTTGTAAATTTAAATTCACTTTTCATCATCATCATAACCAGCCTTTTTTACGTCCCACTGCTGGGCATAGACCCTCCTCTCAGAATGAGAAGGCTTGGGCTATAGTTCCCACGCGGGCCCAGTGCGGATTGGGAACTTGATGATGATGATGAAGTACAGTTTTAATTGTTTTATGTTGAGTTTGTAAATTTAAATTCACATAAAATTTTTAGTAAACACTTAATTTTATCTAGGTAAATATGTACACAAGATCATTGCTTCGTTATACTTAGGAAAAATACCAAAATTCTATACTTACTCCTTAACTTTGAAAGGGCAGTGAACGCTAAATCTCCCTTAAAAGCTTCATCATTATCATCGTGTCAGCCGAAAGACGTCCACTGCTGGACATAGGCCTCGCCTCCCCCAAGGCTCTCCAGTCAGACCGGTCTTGTGCTTAAAAGCTTAATTTAATTAATTAAAAACTGGACAAGTGCGAGTCGGACTCGCGCACGAGGGTTCCGTAGAAAGATTTTAACGCTTTTCCCTAGTGTTTTGATAAGTCTATTGTTAGCAGAGCCCTGCTCCTAAGCAAAATGTACGCAGTGTGGGGTCAACTTAAATTGGTCTGTGAAATCTACAGACAGACATAAAAATTTAAGATTTTGAGACTTTTTTGAATGGTTGTGCTATAAGAGCTACCTTCATACCAAATTTCAAGTTTCTAGGACAACTGGAAGTACCCTTTAGGTTTTCGGATTTCGGCAATTTGTATGGAAATAGCCTTGTTAATGACTGTATCTTTTGATTGCGTTGACTTACGTTGGTTGCGCTGCTTAACACCAGGCGATCCGCATGCTTGTTTGCCACCGACGTGGTATAAAAAAAAAAACTTAGAAGGTTGATTTTTTCACAGCTGAAGCTTGTTGGTTGAGGGACCGCAGTATTTGATACTAATTTCAGCATGCTACCTCCACGCGTTCCAGAGAAAAACGGTCTTGACAGACAGACACACAGACAGACGGACAACAAAGTGATCCTATAAGGGTTCCGTTTTTTTCCTTTTGAGGTACGGAACCCTAAAAAGAGCCTTTGTGTAGAGTGACAAAACAAAACTGAACGTTTGACTGAAGCTGAATTTGGTTGCGCTTCGGTTATTGTCCTTACATAAGGGATTCCTTCAGTAAATATTATTCTGCGGCAGCAGGCTGTGGAATAATCCCATTGTTTACCCGCCTTTGACGAAACGCTTTATAGAATAGATAGAGCCACTAATTTTAAACGACTCTTACAAATTGTATACCCACCTACTGTAGAGTAAGGCCACATGCAACATGCACATAATAAAAGCAATTTACAATTAGACATTAATGAAAACGGGATATTGACCGCGATTACCTTATAAGGTTCGATGAGCTCCCGATATTTCGATGCAGTTATATGCATGCATCATGATCACGGGCAAACTGGTGCGTGTAACTGCATAGAAATATCGGGAGCTCATCAAACCTATACGGTAATCGCGGTCAATATCCCGTTTTCATTATGTCTAATGCAATTAACTGCGAATTATTAAAAACTGTTATTTACAATGACATAAAATCCAAACTGAATTAAATCTAAATAAGGCCCCCGTGGCAAGGTGCCCAAAAGGCTGGCAGCGTTGCCTCGCTGAATAACGATGCTATTCTTTAAGAGAGAAAACTGCCAGCCCTTTGGTCACAAGTTGCATCGACCAAGCGCTTTTGCAACTCTAATTTAACGTGTCATCATCATCAGCCTATATACGTCCCACTGCTGGACACAGGTTCCTCTCAGAATGAGAGGGCTTGGGGTATAGTTCCCAAGCGGGCTCAGTGCGGATTGGTAACTTCACACACACGATTGAAGTGCTCCCCAGGAGTGTGCAGGTTTCCTCACGATTTTTTCCTTCACCGAAAAGCTCGTGACAAATCACAAATGTAATTTCGCATATAAACGTAGGTATATAATATGTAATTTACCGTGTGACCGGTTGCTATCTAGTCAATACGCGTGTAAGAGGTAACACGACGTGACCGACATTTTAGCACGCTTACCTAAAGGGTACTTCCAGAATCCAGTGCCCTAAGCACGACTTGTCGAATCCTGCGTTACGTTACGGTTATCGTATCGAGATCGAGAAATCTCATACTAAATTTTAGTTCCAAATACGCTCACGGGCGGGCGCTGTTCCAAACGTCATACAAACTCGTTATAGTTTACTATTCGAGTTTACGTGACGCAGGATTCGACAAGTCGTGCTTAGGGCACAGGGCTCTGCTAATACTGGACAACTTAAAATACTCGGGAAAAGCAGGGAAATCTTTGTACGAAACCCTTGCGCGCGAGTCCGACTTGCACTAGTCCGGTTTTTACCCGACTGCGAAACGCAAGGGAGGGTAATGTGTTTAACAGCCTATGTATGTATGTATCTACGTATGTTTGTTTGTTCCTTTGTGGCAGATCGAACGCGTGTGCCGAATTTAATGTTTCTTATTTTATTACTTATTCCTTTCGTCCTATAACCATATAAGTATATTATAAAGAATCCTCTTACTGAAACTAGCAGATGAAAAGACGTGTCGCTTGTTCACGTCACAATCAAATTCTGAAGACGTTGCTAAGCATTCAAGAGCAGATAATACTCGCTTTACAGGTATAGCCTATAATATCACCTCTACAGTAAACCCGGGATTATAATACCTTTTCACGTGCTCACGCCGAGGCAACCAATTTTAATTGCGTAATCCCGGAATCGCGGCATTCCCAGATAATCCTTTCCCGCAAACTGTGGATTTTCTATTTCACCCTGTTTGTTGTTATTGCAATGAAATTTGAATACCTGAGTTGGGGTCTTAATAATAACGGAATGATGCTGAAACTCACCGAAAAGGTACTGTAACCGATAAGTAACGAAACTAAAATCTGGAAGTGATAAAATATTGTTACTCTTCATGTTTTCGCCTTTTGTTTCGTTTGTTGAGCAATTCAAAAAAGTATTTCACAATTAAGACATCAATTTAAATGAATAAAATAAATAAATAAAATAAAATCACTTTATTTCAGACCAAATTCGATCCATAATTTTGTTAGTTATAATAATAATGCTTATACTTAATGTTGGTTCAATTGGATTGGATAATATCGTTATCTTTAGATCTACTTACATCTAATGCCGATTCAACTCACCGGCGCAGAGTGCAATCAAGTGTAGGTGCGTGCACTCTGGTTCAGTGCAGGATGAGGCGACTGTCAAGTCGGTCGGCTGTAACAGACAGAAGGCTTTAGACTTAGGATTTAAGACATGGATATTTTTTTTTTGTTTTTTAACCATTTTTTTTAGTCATGTGTATCCTGCGAGCAATGTGCCCCGCCCACTGCCACTTAAGTTTGCCAATTATCCGGGCTATGTAAGTATAAGTAGGTATATGTTTGAAAGCAGTCAAATACACAACCCAATTTACTTCTTTTTAGGTATTTTTGAGCACCTCGGCCATTATGATATACCTATCTGATGATGATTGTTCAACATTAATGCAAAATGGGCAATCCTAGATAGACGGCTACACGGGTCATAACTGCCCCTGTGAGTGTGTTAAATTTAGACCTAATGGGTACATTGGGTGCTTGTCATAACCATATTATTTAACCTTTGTCTTAGTGGCTACAGAGTAGCTGAGCCGCGAATAAAAGTGGGTAGAGCGCCTGTGGATTAAAGATTACACACATACGGCATCATAACTAGTTACTAACCCGAAGACCTGTACCTACTGGCTCAATAATTCGTTGTGTCATAAGCAAAGTTTAGAGTTGCAAAAAAAATCGTGCAAGTTGCAATGCATTTCTGCAGCGTTCGATCGACCACTTCCAACACGTTCGTTTCGCGGCTTATCAGCGTAATGCCATTTGCACAAATTTCATAGACCATAGACGTTGTTCTAGACATGTTATCAGAAGAGTCTTCACGCAATCTTTTTTGTCTGTGAATCGTTTTCTGGACCGGACAGCCTAACAGCTGTACTGTAAGTATTCATACTTATTTTTTGCATATTCAGCGTCAGGAACATATGGAACGGAGCAGTATAAATACACTTCACTTCTCATGCTCTTGTCACTGTCACTCACATTCATACTTACTCTCGATACTACCACAGAAGCAATCCTGGCAGTCTCTAATGGCAGCGAGACTAGCAGCTGCATGGAAACTAGGTAGGTATAATATTTTTGTAAAGCTGACCGAACTCTCCAAGATGGCGTCCCCGAGTTGTTAAGGCTTCAACCAAATCCTATTGAACAAAATTGACTTCTAGCTATCCAAACTACTGTGACATAAGTACGTTCATTAAACTAAACGACAGGCCATTAGGCCTGGTCATAACACATAGTTCCTATCTAGGTACTCTGTCGTTAACAACGTGCAAGGTAAGTACATTGCAGAACCTGATTAGTTAATTGTCTAAATTGTAGTACTCTGGGCCTGTGCTGTCAAAGTAATGACGTACCTGCATGTTCCAGGGCACAGCCATTGCACGCGCCGTTGTTACATTTATTATTATTAGACGGACGTGTACTGCCGCAGGCGGCATGGGATGTAGTACCTAAGTAGTTAATCTGGTAACGTTTGATGTTCCTAGGAACCGAAATATTGTTAGCTTTGATTTTTCTGCTATGGTTCCGACCGTAGTCTACTGGGAACCCGATTATCTGATATATTTAGCATGAGGTCTGTCTGTGTATTTTTTCATATTTCTTTTTTTCTGTACTGACATGAGATAAACGTTCCGATGATTGTCACGTTAATTCTAATAATTGACACACTGCTTATTACCTTTATTGCTACGTATTAATATTGAAGGGGCCAACGGTTGAGACAATGTTGGCCACAGGGACCATTTCAGCCCTTTTATGCGTCGAATTATATAAATCGATTTTTGTGAAATGTGTCAACGCATATCGCTTTGAAGAATTGAATGTAAAAAAAATGCAAGAAAAGAAAGCTGGAGGAACGCTTTATAATGAAAAGTTTCGAAGATATTTCTTAAATTCCTCGTGTAGGACAAGTTCTTTTCTTGGCCGACTTTTTTTACTTGATTTTACTTGATGACAAAACATAGAGATGAAAACTACTGTGAAACTCAATTATAGTGCAATAAATCGAACCACTTACTCGAGGCTAAAAGCTAAATCCAACTTGGATATGTACGTGAGTGGTCCGTTTTATTTCATTAAAACATAATAAGTAAATATTATTATAAACTTTGTGATTTTGAGGCTCCTGATGGTTATTATTTTACAGTTAGCTCTCTTAGTTACCTATATTTTTAGTAAATTGTATGAATAGTAAATATTTTGCTTATCATTCACAGGCAATTCGTTAATTAAATATAGGTACTCAGTATGTTTTTTTATTCCAGTCGAAAATTAGCAGCAAATAACTTAGGCACATTATGCGGTACTTAAGCAGAAAACTAAAGCTTTCTAGCATAGTGAAATAAAACGGATTACTCACGTATATAAGTCGAGTTTAGCCCAACATGTTTTTGACTAATGACTCACTATGACTCACTACGATTGAGTCTCGCGGTAGTTTCATGTTTTTAAAACATTTCTAGTCTCTATTTTTTGTCGGAGTTTTACTCAACATACCTATGCACTTGTAGGTACTGTTGTGTCTTTGTACAACCAATTCTTCTCTAGTGCGTAAGTACATAGATTATAACCCCCGAGAGTCTGCGGCGTGCAGTCATTCAAGAGAGTTTTACGATTCAGTCTCATCGACCATTCATTGCGGGTCGCGAGTAACATTTGAATTGGTAATCCCTCTGGATGCCACCGTACATGTATACTGCTCTGCTATACTACGTATATTTGTCACTGAAATACTTGATACTTTAATAAATTCGTGTTTCCTCTGTTTTGTTTATAATTAACATGTTCACTGCGATAAGAGGTCTAAAGACCTCCTTCGAGTACTCCCGCGCTGTGCGGGTGAAAATACTGTGGTTTCGCTCTGGTGCGGAACTCGTAGCTTGTAGGTTTTGATACGTATAAAAGAGATAACTGTACGGTTCGATTTCTATTTGAACGTAGAACTATTGAGAACCTAAAAACATATAAGAGGTCTTTAGACCTTCCATCGCACCCTGAGAAACAAACGAGCGTTCAGTGCGAGAAGGAGGTCTATGGACCCCCATAAATGGTACGGGCCTATCCGCCCCCTACCGCACCTGTTTGTGTCTATGATAGTTGAAATTTGACCCAGTGATGCGCAAACGTCTATAAGTAATTCAAATTTTCAAATTCAAATCATTTATGTTCAAGTAACATGACTCATTGTGTTAGTGGACAGGCTTATTTCTAGAGTTAGTAAAATACAATTTAAAAATATAATGAATTAGCCAGAAGTGTGGAGTTGCATCCATTTTTTGAAAAACGGTGAATCCCACCGATCAGTCAGTGCGCTTAGGATTCTGTTTGGGCTGACGCGGTTTCGGGCATGGAGCGATGCGCACCTCTTACGCATGATGGCTGCAAAACCATCAACTTGCACCTCCGCCAGCATGCCCGACGCACTGCACAGAAGGTATTGCAATCGATCAGTGACGCGATAAGTTTTAATATAAGTGATCGAAAGTACTTTACTTACTTACTTACTTACTTACGAAGGTTAACTGGTAGAGATCCCTTTAAGGGATAAGCTCGCCTTTGTACATTGCTTTTGTTCTGTTATCTATTACTTCATGTTGTATATGCAATAGAGATATATACATACATACCTAAGTACATACCTACTATTCCCAAGTGTCGATTTTGTATGAATATTACAGTTGGTCAGTAGTAGAAGTACTAATAAGCCAACAAAAATGTGAAGAAAATTAAATCTTACTTCCGTGATTGTAATAGACCAATGTGCCTCAAATGTTTTAAGACAGTCATATGAAACTTAATTACAGCTTATAATACATGTTTTTGTTCTATCGATGTCTTTGCCTTTTTTATTAGGGACATCACTAACAGTCGCTATAACTGTACCTGTAATTCAGTGCTGTAAGAGGCCTAAGTGCCTCCAAATTATTTTCTGTTATTTTGCAATATCCTGACATCAGATCTTTGGGCGAAGCCAAACCAAGATAAAGTAATTCTCTAAGAATAATATGATATAGGATTCATTTGAAAATTTGTGAATTTCGCAGAAAAAAATGCATTTGAAGTATCTAGTAGAATGGTACAGTGAAGGCGGAAAGACCTCTTATAGCACTAGTTGAAAGTAAGCAGAATTAATCACCGCAGTGAACGTGTTAACAGTTTTATGGCGGGGTTTCATTGAAGCGGAATGATGGTGATGTGATGTCCATTACGACGTATATGTTAATATCCATCGACGGCGAACGCGCTTCTAGGTACGACCTAGGTTCGTCTCGGCTCGTGTGAGCGAAAACGTATAGGTGTACTCGCAAGCCCAAAATTTGTTAGAAAGCTGCCCGGAAGACTTGTAGGTGGTCGTGTGCACAGGTTTGGGTAAAAATTTCCACAACTGGGTGCTTAGCGTCAAGATCTTCAAGACAAGTTACCACCTCTAAGCGAAGGTACAGAACAGTGCAACAGCTGAGAGGGATTAGAACAAATTCGAGCATGTTAATTGGACTTTATGGTTTCATTCCACGCGAGACAGTGACCGAAAGTGTGCAGTATTTTGCTAATTTATTAACTGTCGGCCCTTGCAATTAAGGCGATAATTAGTAGCTTGTTTTCATCAAATATGCATCACAGGGAAAGAAGAAAAATTGCTTATAAATAGCCCGACAGGCTGTAGCGAGCTTGTCTTGTTTGGTATTAAGTAATACATAGTTTTTCAAGTAATGTAGTAAGCTCCTGTGCCCATCACTGCCCCAATAATTTGCATCTTCAATCTTAATTCATCATTAGTAATTATTGTGATTAGGAGGGTGTCAATAATTGGAAGTAAGGTATCAAACACTGGGACACTTTGTTTGAACGTTTTGAAAGAAAACATATTTTTAGGGAAGAATCCAAACCCAACAAAATCTACTAATTTGTTGACCTATAAATTTGATTTAAAAACAAAACATAAAACCAACAAAAACACATCTAAAAATACATATTTTTCCTATTTCGAATACAGACAGTAATAATTAATAGGAAAAAGAAAATAATAAATGGCGAGCATTGCGCTTCCCCCGAAACAATAGGGAGTGGGCCTAAACGTTAATTAAAATGGTATTAATGAACAGAACTTTCTACTTCTACGAATCAGAATGTGTAGGTACTTAGTAAGCATATTATAGTTAACAATGGGACGCTACTGCACTATAATTCAACTATATTAATATTTCATCGACCACGACGTTAAATACGACTGAAAGGGTCTGGCCGGAATGCCATAGTAAAATCGCCCCTTGCTGAATATGAAATATTCTTATGCACGTTTATTTGTCTTATTATTAGATATATCTGTAGCGAATATTAAGCCTTAAATACATACGGTTTGCGAAAAAAATAAAAAAAATGAATTCAGTTTTAAATTTTTATAGCCAAACTACGTAACCAATTGACTTGTTATTCGGCTATTTTATACATTTATTTAAGATACATTATTAAAAAAAATGAGCGTCCTAACGTTTTTTGAAGTGGACAATTTTGCCTATTAAAGTAAAAAAAAAAATTTTACTACTTGCGAGTCAGCGACACCTATCATATTTTGTTATAATATACGCAATTTTATATTCTACATGTGTTTTTTTCAGAAATATTGGTTTGGATCAACAAAGTTGAAATAATTTATTTGTATAAACAGGGGAGAGATAATTAAACGCAACGAAAGGCAACTACCTACCTACCTTTAATAATGAAAAAAACTAAAACCGCCTTAAAAATAATCCTCTTAAATAATAATAAATAAATAAAATACATTTATTTCGGACAACAGAAACTAAAGCCTAAAGTTTTATGGCCTGGCACTAAGTAGCAGAAATATGAAGTCGGTGCGGTGCGAGCGGAATATTCTTTGAATGAAGCACCGACTTCATATTTCTGCTACTTAGTGCTGTTGTCCGGAATAAATGCATTTTATTTTATTTTATTTACTTATCATTATTTTACGTTTTTTTTCTAAGGTTATTTTTTGAAGGCAGTTTTACTTTTTTGTTAAAAGATTTCTATTATACAATATTACATTGATTTAACATTCTCAGAATTATCCTCCAACTATTCTATTACCCTCTAACCGTATTATCTATATCTAATTATCCTAGTTAGGAGGATGGAAGGTATTCCATCATCAGCTCATCAACATGAGATGATGACTACCAGACGCAAATACTTGAGTAGCTTTAGGAAATACGTATATGAAACATTTAATACGTGCCTATAAAATTTGAGGGTTGCCACCGATTTCCCTGGGATCCCATCATCAGATCATGACTTGGTGACCTCGGGAGTATACCCTTTCGAATAAAAAAATAATTTTGAAAATCGGTCTACAATACATACAGTGGAACGTAGAACCTCCTCCTTTTTTGAAGTCGGTTAAAAATAGCCAATTATATGCAAAGGAAACTTACTTTTATTTTTGAAAACATTAAATACTGCATTAAGCGATTTTTTTAATTCGCTTGCATTGGCCGGGAATCGAACCCGTCAAATAAGACAAAACAATTAAGAAGAGTTTTATGGTACAAATCTGCTCTGGCTGTTTACATTTGCTTATTTTGATATTTTACTGGTAATTTTATATATTACTTACGTATAATCTTTCAAAAATATTAGTTTAGGTGAATACCGTGTTTATTGCTCTTTGAGTTCTAAACCCTATTTCAATGTAACTAAGTAAATAAAATAACGATGCATCATACTCAATTTTATACGGGGTTGGGATACGTTTTTGAAATTAGTTTTTTTATAGCCATATTTTTATTCATAAGTAATTTCGCAATGTCCGACGAAAACATTTCTCGCGATCCCGCCGTTAAAAAACGTGCATATATATAAACCATAGATAGAGTCACAGAGGTGCATTCCAATAATAAGGTAAGTTGCCGCTCATAATGTCCGAAATTCAAAAAAACTTGCGTTTCGCAATAACGGGTCGAAGTATAGAATCGATTTGATATTTAAACAAAAAACTTATTTCGACTTTGTTGATCCAAACCAATATTTTTGGAAAAAATACATGTATTAGAATATCAAATTGCGTATATTCTAACAAAATATGGTAGGTGTCGCTGACTCGCAAGTAGTAAAAAATTTTTTTTTAAAACTTTAATAGGCAAAATCGTCTACTTCAAAAAACGTTAGGACGCTTATTTTTTTTTTATTAAATGTATCTCAAATAAATGTATAAAATAGAGGAATAGCAAGTCAATCGGTTACGTAGTTTGGCAAAAAAAAAAAATTAAAACTGATTTTTTTTTTCGCAAACCGTATGTATTTAAGGCTTAATATTCGGTATAGATATATATACCAATAAAACAAATAAACGTGCATAAGAATATTTCATATTCAGCCAGGGGCGATTTTACATTCCGATTTTGCATTCCGGCCAGACCCATAAAACGGTGTTTAAGTAATAAATAATTTTCCGACAAAAATTTTCCAGAACCCTAAAAAGACACACTTATTTAAATACGGACCCCTATCCTGGGCGTGTCTGACAAGCTCTTGTCCGGTTTGTTTATCTCATTGGCCACATTTCGATTCAGTCCGAGTCTAGAATAAATAAAGTTCAAACAAGGCTGAATAAATACAACATCGCGCCCGGGACCGCGCCCGAGGTTCATTAGTGTCGCGGCAGTATCAGTTTCGCGTAACGAAAGAAAAGCCCCAATAGAGCGACAAAGATGAACGTGCCCCGCTGTCGGGCACAGCGCAGCGGTCCGTGACCTCTATTACTCATCGTTATGAGAGACGTTATAAATTCTGTCGCCCCGCGGGTACTATTATTTCCGTATTGCTTTCCAACTAACGACACAGTGCTTTTATTCTTTGTGGTGGTGGGGGATTGCGCCAAAGCGTGTGTAGGTTAAGAATGGTTTGTGGATCCCGCCAAGTTTGCATTGGATTTTGAGAAGAATTTTGTTCCTTTTGATTGTCTTACGTTCAACGTCACGTTTTAGTTTCAGCCTGTCGTAGCATCAAACATTTGAACCTACCTACTTACAACTGTATACATCCTAAAATCGTTTTTTTTGTAGGTGGATAGGTATTTTCTCAGCATGGAAACGTCCGCTGGCTCGCCAAAAGTTAATTAAGTAAGCGCACCTCAGTTATTACATTTTAAATTCTAATCAACCTTCAGAGTTCCAACGCCCTTTCATTATAAATCTTGGAATAAGGTAGAACAAAGGTACCAAAGGTATTTTTTCTAACGCCGTGATTAATTTAAATATCGTATTTTCGTACCATATTTTATTACAAAGTTATTGCTTCCCTATGACAACGATTTCCCTATCGTTCTTTTATTCCAATTTCCAGGGTAGAATCAAAACATTGCCAATTTCATTCCGTTGTTGGCAGCTGAGTTGGTCTTTATCAGTAAAAGGTAAAACACTGGTAGGTACCACTTAACTAACTAGGTTAGTTACCGAAAATAAGTAGGTAGAGATAAAATTTAAGATCATGGGAAAAAGTTACAATAGATTATAAAATACAAGTAAAGAAAAATCAAAAGCAATAAAGATTCATTTAACACATTATGAGCCAATCTCTGTTTTCTTATTACGAATCGAGTCCGTGTTATTTATTACTCACGTCACCACAACTAATATGCGAGTGTAACCGCCCCATCTTGTACGACTTAACCAACTTTTGTTTTGTTTATTATATTACTTAATGGTTCATAAATCCGAGCTGGTTGTAAATCTTGTAACGTCTGGTACTTCATCATGCCGGATTGACAGCTAGATCTAATTAAAGGGAACTTAAGGGAACCATTACAGTGGCCTGGTTTTGTACTAGGTACTGTTAAATTTAAATTTTCATTAAGTATATTTAGATAACAAATTAAATCCATACTAAATTAAAGTACCTGATGTGTACAAGAGTTTGTAACTTGCCTATTTTCTGTACAATAAACCGTTTACTTACTTATGTAGTAATTTACTTTTATGGTTTTTTTGTATATTATGCTATATATAAGGACAATTAAATCAAGAGGACTGTCAATGTCTACATCTAGGTAACATACAACATCGCGTTCCTTTAAAATAACAAGCCTGCTGTAGCTGTAGCTCGCAATAACGCCATCTTTATTAGCTTTGTCTTTTAGTTCATAGACGTCACTATTGTGTTAAGTTGAGGTCTATGCCACCAGCCACAAAATGCTTATTATTTTAAAGGAACTTATATTGTATAGACATTTGCAGTTCTCTTAGTTTTATCGTCCTTGATAACTACTTATCTTCTCCTAAGAACTCCATTTTTCCCTATAATGACCGGTCTCTGGCCAGGGTGTATGCCACAACCACTAGCCAGGCAGTCAGTCTTACAGCTTGTCCCGAAAAAAACAAGGAAATACCTACATCTGAACTTTGGAAAGGCCTAGGTATTTCGACAATGGCAAAAATAGGCTCCCTTCGGGATGAAACTTCTTTGCGCAACTTTTTCTTATAATCCAACCCCTTGAGTCTCAAAATTGGCATGCTATCTGCCTTCCTCAGGGCTTAACTTGTAGACTCAATGCTAATAGATTATAATTATAAACTATATATGGAATATTATATTAACATCCGATAAAATTCCTACGGGATGAGGATTATACTTCCTGTGTATAATATCGTATTAAAAATAAATTTTAATGGGGCTGTACTAGTATGAAGTAATATCTCTGCAATAATAAAAAACCGGACAAGTGCTAGTCGGACTCGCGCAAGAGGGTTCCCTAGAAAGATTTTAAAGCTCTTCCTCTGTGTTTTAAGTTGTCCAGTGTTAGCAGAGCCCTGCTTCTAAGCAAAATGTACGCAATGTGGGGTCGTCTTATATTGATCTGTGAAATCTACAGATAGACATTCAAATTTAAGATTTTGAAAATTTTATGAGTGGTTTGGTATAAGAGCTACCTTCATACCAAATTTCAAGTTTCTAGGACAAGTGGAAGTACCCTTTAGGTTTTCAGGGTACGGCAATTTGTATGGAAACAACCTTTTTAATAATTTTAAACAATCTTTTGATTGCGTTGACTTAGAAGTTTTGATTTTTTCACAGCTTGATATTTGATATTAATTTCAGCATGCTACCTCCACGCGATGCATAAAAAAAGGGTCATGACAGACAGATAGACAGACGGACCACAAAGTGATAAGGGTTCCGTTTTTTCCTTTTGAGGTACGGAACCCTAAAAATGTGTAAAAAGTGAATGTCGTAAAGAAATGAAGACTTCAATGACGTCACGACCAAGATGAAAGAGACGAATTTATCACAAGACAGAAGCACGACAGTGTGTTACTCTTTTCGGTGATTGACATTAATTAAAAGTAGAAAATAGCTTCCGCTTGCCGCTATATGTATATGTATATATGCCCATTTTATATGAAGATATAATTATGCTTGTAGTTTGTCTAGCTAAAAGAAAAGAAGAAAGAAGTTTGATCATATACATGTATATGTCACCTATTTGTTTGTATAAAATTCAAAATCTTTGACATCTTTGTACCTACACATATTTTTGATCACTATTGTGTTCAAGTATTCATTTATTCATTGATAAAGTCATGTACATATACATAAAGATGTTACATTGGTATTATAAGTCAGTCCATGATTCCCTGTAGGGGCACATAATAATAATTAAAACTAAGTTTATCATTACATGCTGTTGAGATTTTATGATTATAAAATTACATTAAATTATTGGCATGCATTGATATTATTAAACTTTCTGTTACTATTCTATATTGGAGCTATTAAAATGTGATGTGTTAAATAATAATTATACTGTATTATGTCAAAACAAATTTGGGGATTTATAATTTTAATTATTTAATTGTCAATGTATCTATGTCTAAAATTTACCTAACTAATATTTCTTTACACTTTCATAATTTAAGAACTCGTCAGTAATTACATGCACTCGTACATATATGACATGTGTGGCACTTGTTCAGCTATTTCATGACCTTCACTATACCTCCAATCTTTCATCTCCAAATTTTTATCTTTCGCTGCTTTTACGTTTATTGTTGTTTGTCTAAGACGTTGTTAATTAATTGTTACTTGACTTTTCAAGGTTTTTTATTAAATCTGAGCAAAGTTAATATGCCGTTGAAAGAGTACCTAACGTCGATAAAGTTGTTATGAAATAAGTCTGTGTTTTTGCAACTATTTTGAGGAATTATTTTCTTTTTAAAATACAGATACGGATAATCACAACTCACCATTTCCTGTGATCAGCAAAAGTCATAGGTACTGCAATTTATAGCTCTAAGCGAGACATAGATACAATTTTAGATGGTATTAATTAATTCATTTATGTACAATAGGTGTATGAAAAGCTCCATCCCTTTAGACGATAGTAATTTTTTATCAATTCTGTCATTAAACAGCTCTTGTTTGGTTTCAAAACTACTGAGACATTCGGAACAATGTCCAAAGAAAGGCCTTCACTTTCACACGAATAAAAATTCTATTATATTAAAAAAAACCTAGCCCATCATGTTTTCAGCCGGCTATAGAGGGCTGTACTGAAAAACAGCGCTGTGATCATGCGCGCCCGCACGCACGCACCCACAGCACACGCTGAGTGCAATTCTTTTGGCACAATTGGTTTGTAAATTCAGAAATTATGCGGTTTTATTTGTTAATGTACGTTTGTATTCCAAGAGTGTCAATAAAGTATTATTCTATTCTTTTCTATTCTATTCTATCATAGAAAGTTTTCACAGTAAACGATTCGAACGTCATAAGGATTTTCCTTGTGTTGATTTCACACATTATCATGACACTCGGGACTTAATCACGTAATTAAATATGTATTACCTATTTTAACCACTCAATTGCTTTTGGCAACTAGAGTTGCCTGTCAACGCTCTTATTTTGTTATAAATAGAGTTCAACTCAAAATTCAAAGCAAGTGAGTGGTTAAATACCTCGACGTTTCGGACGCGACGTTGCGTCCATGGTCTCGATGGAGTCCCTTTTTTATTTTATTTTTAGGTGATTAAGTCCCGAGTGTCACGATAAGGATTTCCCTTGTTGTGATATGGTCCCTATGACGTCAACAGTGAAAAAGTTCTGTGATGAGTCAAGAATCAATTGGTTCAGATATCAGAAATATGCTTTTTTTTTTAATACATGCCATTTTCATTGTGTCGCGTATTTAGTCAAGTTAGTCATAATAATGACGTGTAGGAAAATGCTGTAAATCAATAAAGAAAAAAAAAATTTCATCAGCAACTAAATAACTCTAGTTCCACATAAGTAATCAAATTTCATATTTAAATCATAAACATTAAAACAATAATTTATTAAAACACATGTCAATAGACCTACTAATGCATTTCTAATTTTCTATCGTGGTTGTCACCGTAGGCCCAGCACGAAGTTTACGAATCCTGCGTAACGTTACGTTATCGTATCGAAACCGGGAAACCTTATAAAAAAATTCAGTTCCAAATACGCTCACGGGCGGGCACTGTGGGTCAAGCACGACTTGTCGTATCCTGCGTAACGTTACGGTTATCGTATCGAGATCGAGAAACCTCATACTAAATTTTAGTTCCAAATACGCTCACGGGTGGGCGCTGTTCCAAACGTCATACAAACTCGACAACGTTTACTATTCGATTTTACATGACGCAGGATTCGAAAAGTCGTGCTCGACCCTCTGTTCCAAACGTCATACAAATTCTCGATAACGTTTACTACTCGATTACGTTATGCAGGTTTCGAATGTTCGTACTCGGGCCTCTGGGGGACGAGTACGAAATTCGAAAATCGAAGTTCGTATCGTATCGTCCCGCTCGCTCTCGTATTAAATCATATTAGCGTGAGCGGGACGGCACGACACGAAGTTCGAATTTTGCACTTCATAGTTTAGGGCCTGTTCATTTCTGTGAGTCGTCTCTACTCTCTGCGGGATATTTACCTACGCTAGGTACAGTATATCTAAGTATCGCATCGCGTGGCTTGATGGCTTCACGGGCCATTAGGATGAGAAACGGGGTTTTATGTATGAAACGTGTTCGTTTTTCCATTTCGAAACGGAATTTATACAGCGATTTGCGAATGAGATTATATCAGAAAACGTGTGATGTTGGACCATTTAGCGTTACCTAAGTATGTATTCCACCGTGACTGGGAAAGGCTCGCGGAAAATCGGTCAGATTGGCGCAAATGTGTGGTTCGAGACACTTGCTGACAAGAGAAGGAAACAACATCAAGGCGGCTCAGCAACAACCACCGCAAACTTCTCTTGTCAGACCTGCGGTAGAGTGTGTCGCTCTCGCATCGGTTTATACATATAGCCACAGAGGGCGTTGTCTCCCAGACGGAACGCCATAAATCGTCTGTAATAGACGCAAAGGCCTATATATAAGTATGTATAACCGAGACCCTGATATTTTGCCTGCGTTTTGTTTTCGGCCAAGACCCCAGGTCCATGGGGTCCCGGTGCGCACGCTTTATTTAGAGATCAGTGCCCTAAGCACGACTTGTCGAATCCTGCGTTACGTTACGGTTATCGTATCGAGATCGAGAAATCTCATACTAAATTTTAGTTCAAAATACGCTCACGGGCGGGCGGTTCCAAACGTCATACAAACTCGTTATAGTTTACTATTCGATTTTACGTGACGCAGGATTCGACAAGTCGTGCTTAGGGCACTGAAAAAGCGCCTGGTCGACGCTACTGGCGACCAACGGGCTGGCAGCTATTTCTCCCAGCGAATCAGCGTCGCTGTTCAACGGGGGAACGCCGCCAGTCTTTTGGGCACCATGCCACGGGGGCCATATTTAGATTTAGGTTAGTTTTAATTATTTATAGCTAGTTTTGTGATTTGAATTGTTTTTACAAGTATGCACTTATTAATGAAATGTTTCCTTATCAGTTAGACGGTGTCGAATTCTTTAGTATTTTCTGTGGTTTCATGTTTTGTTTTTGTATGTGTATGTGTATGTGCTATCGAATCAAATAAATTCTGACCTACCTTGGAACCGTTTAATAGAAAATGTCATGGTGACATCGCATTGCCTGACAAGGAAAATCATTATGACACTCTCTGTGAGAACGTGCTGCGGTGGGTCAGGAATCAAATATGGTTTGACTGTACCTACACAAATTTTGAAGAAATATTTCCCACATTTAAAGTATTTTTAACCGACTTCAAAAAAGGAGGACGTTCTACGTTCCACTGCATGTACTTTTTTTTCATTATTATTTTTTAATTTTTTTTTATGTATGTTCATCGATTACTACGTCAATTGTAGACCGATTTTCAAAGAAGTCGGTGCTTCATTCAAAGAATATTCCGCTCGCACCGCACCGACTTCATATTTCTGCTGCTTAGTGCTAGGCCATTAAACTTTAGGCTTTCGTTTCTGTTGTCCGAAATAAACGCATTTTATTTTATTTTATTTATTTATCATTATTTCAGAGGATTATTTTACGTTTTTTTTCTAAGGTTTTTTTTTAGGTCTCTTGTTAACACTTCAATGCAGCATGAATCTGCACATGTAGCACGGCGCGCCATTTTGTAGCTTGTCGCGCAGTGCGTCCCTTTCTGACGGAATCAGTGAAGGACGCTGTTCCGTACTTCTATAAACCTAGTATTCAGCTGGCACAAGATTGTTATTTGTTTTTAATTATTTTAATCTATCCAAATCGATGGCAGATTTGAATGTGGATACGAACAAAACGCTTTCCAAAAAGCGTTAACAAAACGCAACACCAGTACAGTGTTGCCAACGTCTTAGAGACATTCATTCTCTTCTCTCGTAACGAATCTCGTACAGTGTGCAGCGCTACCGCTCCGCTCAAACTTCAAATTCAAAACCTTTAAAAGCAAGTCAAAATCTTAGCAACGACACATTCACCATCAGCGAACGCCAGCTATAACTCCTGTGGACTAACATCAATTGGGGGCCCCCAAAACCAGCGTTGCGGAATCCTCAAGTAAGTGTCTGCATTTCTCTTTGCTATCGAAGTAAATTTCCCAACATCTCATTCGAACCGGATCTACTGATTGTTTGATTATATCTGGTAATTAGCTTAAACTGTTTTGTGCTAACGATTAATTTAATTTTATGCGCTTAGCGCCGGGATCTACCGCCAGCCATAAATATTAACATCGACTTTCCAATTATTTAGCGTATTATTCTGCGATAATACCGGTGTGTACAGTCAGATCTCAACGAGAACTTGCTAAATATATATAGTTTCGTAAGGTTTAAACGATTTTTTCCGAAACTATATTGCATATTTTTTTCGTAAAGTCGTGCGGTAGGTAGTAAGTGTGGCTAACGTCGCGCGCTCGTTCGGCGCCTCGCTAGGCACGGCAGAAACACAATGTTTGGAATACTTACAGTTAAGCTAGTGGTACACTTGTAGCAAATTACTATTTGTACTTAGGAGGTATTTCATGCTAAGTATATTTCTTAACGGTTAAGGTATTGCGTACCGAGCCCATTTCCAACGGTCATTTTAATTGCGTGCATGACCCACTTCTAGCTGTTCCTTTATTTCATGCTTGAAATCGAACACCCAAATTCACTTATTTACATTGAATATTCTCGTTTAGTCTGCAAAACCCATAACCCGCCTTCGGCAGTCGGGTAAAACTATTTTCAATTCGACCTTCAATTTAATTTTACGAATTCTAATCAATAACGATGGAAATCGATCAACTAACCTTTGAGCGTGATCTAGCCATCAATAGCATGCAACGTATTGTTGATTGTGCTAACAACCCTTCCGAATTCCGAGTTAGGGTTAAAGAATTAAATTCAATTAAAAAGACGTTCTTACAAGTACAAGCTAAAATAGAAAAAATAACAGTTAAACTCGGAGAATTTAACAAGGACCTACATTTGGCTACACGGAATTAATTCGATTCGCTGTACTACGAAACGCAAATAATTTTAGATACAGTGAAAGAAACGCGTAGACAAAGTACCGCCAGTGTGTCACCACCCTGCGGGCATGACACGCAGGAACTTAGCAAGATTCACGTCAAGCTACCTACTTTATCGTTGCAATCATTTGAAGGTAAACTAACCGAATGGAATTCCTTTTATGATTTATACAAATCTCTTGTACATGATAACAATTCTTTAACGAACGTTGAACGATTCCGTTATTTACTACTCTCATTGAAAGGTGAACCTTATAACTTAATAAAGTCCATTCCGGTTACGGAGTTAAACTATGAGAACGCCTTGCAGGTGTTAATGAATCGTTACGATAATAAACGTATTATTGCAACCAAGCATTTAGATAACATACTTGACGTTGAACCAGTTAATGATAAAGTCATTGAACCAAGCTTACGTAATTTGTTAAATACCTACCATGAAAATATTACCGCCTTATATTCTTTAGGGTTTCCAGTGTCGGATTGGAGTTTCCCTTTATTAAATATTTTATTGCGCAAAATTACGCCTAACATACGTAGACGTTTTGAACTGTCATTATTATCGTCAAGTGACATTCCCAATATCAAGGAATTGATAGTTTTCCTTAACAAGGAACTATCGACGTCCGAGGTGATGTCGTCCGCGCGGCTGACGAGCGCGGCGCCGCCGCCTGCGCCGGTCGGCCCGCCGTCGCGCCCCGCGCAGGCTGTGCACCGTGCGTTACCGTTGTCTCGCGCGCACTCCGATGCGCAATATTACAAGCACAACGTGCCGCGTTCTCCGGATTCTTTTGTTTCGCGTCCCGCGCGAACCATGAGCGTTCATGCTGCAACGGCGGATGATTATTTAAATAAAGTAAAATGCGCGTACTGTAAAGACAATTCTCACCCATTATATAAATGCGATAACTTTCAAAAACTTAATCTAAATGAACGGAAACGCTTTATAACAGAAAACAAAGTTTGTTATAATTGCTTATTCATCGGTCACGAAACAAAGGACTGCAAATCACGCCATAGCTGCCGCGTTTGCTCTCAGCGGCATCACTCCTTATTGCATGAGGAAGTTCCCGCGAGAAACGTCACACTCACGACGGAATGTTCCACGTCCCCCGAGTTGCGCTCGGTAGCGGATGCTTCATCTTCACCCACTCTATTACATAGTGATTCGGGGCCTCAAAATAATAAAAATTGTACGGTTCTTCTAACCACCGCGCTGGTTAATATTCGTTCAACGGATGACGCCCGCCGCCCGGCGCGTCCTGTGCGCGCGCTCGTTGACCAAGGCTCGCAAGCCACGCTCATCACGGAGTCGTGCGTGCAGCGGCTCGGACTACCGCGGCGCCCCGCGCACACCAGCACGACTGTCTCGGGCATCGGCGACAGCAACGAACGACCGCGTGGTTACGTGATATGCGAGGTTACACCCCGCGACAAACCAGAACCAAAATTGTACATAGAAGCGCTCATTTTACCAAAAATTACGAGTTACATTCCGAACATTCCGAGTTCCTTTGAACAAATTACACATCTTCAAGGTCTTACCTTAGCGGACCCAGAACTACGTTCTGCGCGTCCAGTTGAGCTCCTTCTAGGGTCTGATTATAGCGATAGCATCCTTCTTCACGACAATATTATAGGCCCACAGGGCACTCCTGTAGCTATGAATAGTATCTTCGGCTACCTGCTAAATGGTAGAATTTCACACAATCATCATGGTCGAGTTAGCACGAACCTGAGCACCAGTTCATTAGACGCACAATTGCAACGGTTCTGGGAACTGGAATCAATTCCAGAAGAGACTCAGCTTTCCAAAGATGACGCTTTATGCGAAGCTATTTTCGTGAGTAACCACAAACGCGAATCAACAGGTAAATACACAGTTGCTCTTCCCTTTAAGGAGAATGCGCCACCTGTGGGTGAATCTCGTGATATTGCGCTCTCACGTTTACACAAAATTGAGGCTCGACTGTCACGTGATCCTGCTTTACGAGCAGAATACAACAAGTGCTTCCAAGAGTACCTAGACATGGGCCACATGGAGCTCGTCCCAGATTCAACAAAGGGTGATAAACCTCCTTATTTCATTCCTCATCACTTCGTCATTCGCAAAAAGGCTGTCACGACCCAGTTACGTATAGTGTTCGATGCTTCGTGTAAAACGACCTCAAGTCGTTCTCTTAACGATAATCTTCTTACGGGGCAAAAGCTTCACCAAGACACCTCTGAAGTTCTTTTAAAATTTAGGCTTCACAAAATTGTATTTACTGCTGACATAAAAATGATGTATCGCTTCATAAACGTTTGTAAAGAACATCGTAACTTTCAACAAATTCTTTGGCGATTCTCGCCTCTTGATCCGGTGAAGGAATACCGCCTGTGCACGGTAACTTTCGGCGTTGCCTCTGCGCCATTTCTGGCCTTACGGACACTTCGTCAATTAGCTATTGATGAAGCCGCCTCATTCCCACTTGCCTCGCAGGTGCTTCTCAACAATGTCTTTGTAGACGACATCGTTACCGGTGCTGATACATTAGACGAAGCTTTAGCTCTTCAACGTCAACTAACATCTATTTGCAAAGCGGGAACTTTCGAACTGCGCAAGTGGACAAGTAACAGTTCCGAATTTTTAACCGAAGTCTTAAACAATAACGAGACCCAAGACGAATCTCTTATAATTTCAGCGCTTGATACTGACACTTCAGTAAAAGTACTCGGACTCAAATGGAATCCGAAATCAGATAATTTTACCTATCAAACTGACATGCCCCTGCGTAAATGTACAAAGCGTTTCATGCTTGCAGAAATAGCAAAGATCTACGATCCGTTGGGCTTCCTTAGTCCTATAACTGTATTTGTAAAACATTTAATACAGCTGCTGTGGGTATCAGGTGCAGGATGGGATGAAGCTCCTCCCCAGGGTGTCTGTGATTTGTGGTATCAATTTCTAGACGAACTTCCGTTACTTCAAAATATCGCGTTACCTCGTCTCGTTCTTCCGAGTAATCATAACGTGCAACTTCACGGTTTTTCGGACGCATCAGAAAAGGCATACTCTGCATGCGTCTACATTCGCGTCGCTGACCCCAATGGAGCGATCACTTCTAATCTTCTTCTTGCCAAGACAAAAGTTGCACCTTTGAAACGGCTCTCAATCCCACGCTTGGAACTGTGTGGTGCTCTGCTTTTATCAAAGCTCATAAAAAGGATAAACACTGCCTACAGCAGTATTATATCGTTTGACGAAGTCTTCGCTTGGTGCGACTCTTCAATCACGCTTGCTTGGTTGCGTTCATCCCCTGAAAAGTGGCGAACCTACGTTTGCAATCGCATCGCAGAGACTACCAGCAATGTACCTGCAACACAGTGGCATCACGTACGCTCCGCCGACAACCCCGCGGACCCCGCGTCCCGAGGGGTTCTTCCCTCACGTTTGGACCATCAACAATGGTTTCATGGACCCTCTTGGCTTACTAAGCCGCAACCAGATTGGCCGATATCTCGCGTGAATTGTCACACTGATGAAGAACGCCGCAAACACATTCTTGTCACTCACAAAAGTGAACCCACTCTCGAGTTCCTCGAACGGTTTTCCTCTCTACCTAGGATGTTGCGAGTCGTAGCACTAATCTTTCGATTCTATCATAAATGCCGAAAGACGCACTCGTACTCGGCAAAATATGTAACGGTTCCAGAGACCAAGCAGGCTCTTAACCGCATTATTACACTTGTGCAATCGGAACATTTCTCAGAAGACATCTCTCGACTCAAAGACGATGATAGATGTACTCAACGTCTTCAAAGACTCAAACCATTCGTAGATGACGCCGGATTGCTCAGGGTCGGCGGCAGACTAAATCGTGCAAATCTTCCGTACAATGCTAGGCATCAAATCATTCTACCTAAAAGACACCATTTTACCAACTTGCTCATAAATTTTTATCATAAAACAAATCGGCACGTGGGTCCTCAGACGTTACAGTGTATACTCGCACAGATCTACTGGATCTTGTGCGCCCGCGACGCAGTTCGCATGCGCACTCGCCGCTGCGTGCGCTGCTTCCGCGCGCGACCGGTCGCTCCGCAGCCACCCATGGCTCCACTACCGGCCGCCAGAGTCCGCGCCTTACGACCGTTTCTACATATAGGCATAGATTTCGCCGGACACTTTAATCTTAAATCTAGCACGTTTAGAAATACAAAAATATTCAAATCTTATGTTTGCGTCTTCGTATGCATGTCAACCAAAGCTATTCATCTGGAATTAGTTACTGATTTATCCACTGACGCATTTCTAAATGCTCTACGTCGGTTCATATCGCGTCGAGGGCTATGTACAGATATCTATTCTGACAATGGTCGAAACTTCGTCGGGTGTAATAACTATCTATCCGAACTCTACTCTTTCTTACGGAGTGAATTAAATGAAGCTTTCATTAACAAACAACTGACTGACCTGTCCATTACATGGCATTTCAATGCGCCTAGCGCTAGTCATTTCGGTGGAATTTTCGAATCGGCCGTAAAATCGCTTAAAGTTCACTTGCATCGCGTCATAGGTACACTTACTCTTACCCATGACGAATTTAACACCTTAATTTGTCAAATTGAGGCAGTTCTCAACTCAAGACCGCTCAGTAGTCTAAGCAACGACCCTTCGGATCCGTTACCTCTCACACCCGGACACTTCCTCATCGGGGAACCATTGAACTCACTCCCAGAATTAGACTTATCTAACGATAATCCAAATCGCCTCGTCAGATGGCAGGTCATTCAACAAGCTGTTCAACATTTTTGGAAGCGCTGGAGCGTAGAGTACCTCCATCAGTTACAACAGCGAGGTAAATGGTTCCACGATGACCCTCGCACACCCCTCCGCGAGGGTTCAGTGGTCGTGTTGATCGACAACTCGCTACCGCCGCTACAGTGGCGCCTAGCACGCGTGCAGCAGCTGCACCCGGGCGCCGACGGTGTTGCACGCGTCGTGACTGTACGCATCGGTAATACCGTAACCAAGCGACCTGTCGTCAAGGTCTGCCCATTGCCTGTGGAGTAGGCATTTCATTACTATTACATTGCATGTTTTAGTACTAAGTTAGCATAAGTAATCTCTCAATAAAATAAGCATTATTTTATGGTCGGCGGCATGTTCCGTACTTCTATAAACCTAGTATTCAGCTGGCACAAGATTGTTATTTGTTTTTAATTATTTTAATCTATCCAAATCGATGGCAGATTTGAATGTGGATACGAACAAAACGCTTTCCAAAAAGCGTTAACAAAACGCAACACCAGTACAGTGTTGCCAACGTCTTAGAGACATTCATTCTCTTCTCTCGTAACGAATCTCGTACAGTGTGCAGCGCTACCGCTCCGCTCAAACTTCAAATTCAAAACCTTTAAAAGCAAGTCAAAATCTTAGCAACGACACATTCACCATCAGCGAACGCCAGCTATAACTCCTGTGGACTAACATCAATTGGGGGCCCCCAAAACCAGCGTTGCGGAATCCTCAAGTAAGTGTCTGCATTTCTCTTTGCTATCGAAGTAAATTTCCCAACAGACGCACTGAGCGACAAGCGACCAAATGGCACGCGTGCTGGCCTCCTAGCTGATAAGATAATAATAAAAGCGAGAGCCTACTTGCAAGTCTTGCAACATATTCATGAATATGGTAACGCAAAGTGCTACGCGGTAACTACGGTGCTACGCGGTAGCTACGGTGCTACGCGGTAGCTACGGTGCTACGCGGCGTAGGTATAGTCTGTAGCGATAACCAAATCTCTGTCAGAGGGTCGAGCACGACTTTTCGAATCCTGCGTAACGTTACGGTTATCGTATCGAGATCGAGAAACCTCATACTAAATTTTAGTTCCAAATACGCTCACGGGCGGGCGCTGTTCCAAACGTCATACAAACTCGATAACGTTTACTACTCGATTACGTTACACGGGTTTCGAATATTCGTACTCGGCCAACGCCAGTGGGGGCACAACATGACAGTATAAATACCTAGAAGGAATGAAATTACTGTTATTTCTGGATTAACAAAAATCATATCACAGGATTCAACTGCTCTTTTTGTACTGCTTAAAGTAGTTAATTAAAATGACATGTGATAAATACTTTATTACGAATAAATGAGTATGAGTAGGTAGTATTAATGAAATTTGTTTGGTATTATCAGGAATGAAGGTGAAAAAAGTTTAAGAGCTACCTACATTACCTACTGCGTCAGTGGCATATGTAGGTACTCTAGGTACATGTACTGTGTCGCCGGCAATGCGACGTTTATATACCTGCGGTGGCGCTCAAAGGGAGAGTTATGTCATACTGGTATGATGATTAATAATATAGGTATAATAGGGACACAAACACGTCAATATTTTTTTAGTAGATAGGTAAGTAGTAGAAAGCCGTGATAGCCTCTAGTGGTTTGACCTATGGCCTCTCAAGCAGAGGGTCGTGGGTTCAAACCCCACAAACTCGTGAGTTTTTCGAAATTTATATGCGGAATTACATTTGTAATTTATCATGAGCTTTTTGGTGAAGGATAATATCGTGAGGAAACCTGCACGCAATGAAAGAAATTCAATGATGTGTGTGAAGTTCCCAATCCGCACTGGACCCGCATAGGAACTATAGCCCAAGCCCTCTCATTCTGAGAGGAGGCCTGTGCCCAGCAGTGGGACGTAAAAAAAGGCTTGTGATAAGATAGGTAAGTACATACGTACATACGTAAAAGTAATGAGTTTTCTTTTTATTACCTATTTTATGAACAATCTGTTTTGTATACAGCTACAAAATGTTTAGCCTTTAGATGTCGAAAATTTACTTGTATTTCACAAAAGCCTTGACGTACAAAACAAATATGAACATCAACATACCTTCATTTCATAGGTACAGTCTTATTCAGAAATTAAGTACGTACATTGCCACCCGAAATTCACCTCTAACGTACCTCTAAATATACCGGGCAAAGTAATAGAAAAGTAATAAGGAAAACAAATGCAATTTACCTGTATTCATATATCGGAAAGACACTCATATGCCTGAATGGAGGACGGTCTTTATAATGGAGCCATAACGTTTTTATTGGCGCAGTATAGTGGATGGCTCCATAAAAGTTCATACTTATTTATGGAAGTGTCCCTGGGGAGTTCATAACCTTAGAAACTCGAGACTGTTTGATACCTAGCTGGTACCTTATTAAAGCGATGATTAAAGTGTTATTCGTTCAACATTTCTGGAGTCGCGACTTTCTAAGGAATAAAATAGTGACGTTACGCAGGATTCGAGAATTCGTAGTTGGGCCTGTGTGGACGTCAAAATAATCGATTAATCCTGTAAAATAATCGGTTCCAATTTCAAATCGTCGAACGTTTTTCAACCCCGAAGCTGTTTACGCCACAGGCCACAGCCACAAGCGACTTCACGAGGAATATTCAGGAGTTACCAACTCCGCTTATCTCGAGGGCCGTTAGACCACCGAGCATCACTTCTGATTACACTTGATTCGTAATTATTGCGGAATAAAGGAATTATGGCGGAATATATTATGTGGGATACACGTCATAGTACTTTCACTTGCAGAGATAAACAATGAATACACTGAGTGATTTGTTAGTACTTTTAACATAACATGAAACTACCGTGAGACTCATAGTGTAATACACGAATCACTCCTCCTCCTAGGCCTTCCTCTGGGCGCTTACGTCTCGATCGATGGCACCTATTTCAAAAAGACATCTGCAGCGATGCGAATATTAATATTATTCAAAGTCGTGCACGTAGTTTCGATTTGACTTGACTGCAGAGTGCAGAAACGGTGAGCTAACATTGTACAATAGCTCCTAGCACAACTCGATCTGTAATGGACCTCATGTCCACTTGCTAACATTTGAAATGTTAACCTTCTCAACTTAATTTCTGGGTCTGATTTAATAGTATTGTCTGGAATAGACTTATGACCTGTTGGATCTCTTTTGGGTCTGAACTCCAGCCATTCACGATATCCAGCCATGCGAAGAAGCCAGCAACGAGGAATCTAGTTACTTCAATCGGATTACAAAGACAGTCGAGATCAAGACTATCTGGACAGCCACATGGCCGTCTTTCACCTCTTGAGGTAATTGGCAGAGTAGCTTATTATACTTATCTCCGTCTTTCACCTCTTGAGGCAATTGGCAGAGTAGCCTATTATACTTATCTCCGTCTTTCACCTCTTGAGGCAATCGGCAGAGTAGCCTATTATACTTATCTCCGTCTTTCACCTCTTGAGGCAATCGGCAGAGTAGCCTATTATACTTATCTCCGTCTTTCACCTCTTGAGGCAATCGGCAGAGTAGCCTATTATACTTATCTCCGTCTTTCACCTCTTGAGGCAATCGGCAGAGTAGCCTATTATACTTATCTCCGTCTTTCACCTCTTGAGGCAATCGGCAGAGTAGCCTATTATACTTATCTCCGTCTTTCACCTCTTGAGGCAATTGGCAGAGTAGCCTATTATACTTATCTCCGTCTTTCACCTCTTGAGGCAATCGGCAGAGTAGCCTATTATACTTATCTCCGTCTTTCACCTCTTGAGGCAATTGGCAGAGTAGCCTATTATACTTATCTCCGTCTTTCACCTCTTGAGGTAATTGGCAGAGTAGCCTATTATACTTATCTCCGTCTTTCACCTCTTGAGGTAATTGGCAGAGTAGCCTATTATACTTATCTCCGTCTTTCACCTCTTGAGGCAATTGGCAGAGTAGCCTATTATACTTATCTCCGTCTTTCACCTCTTGAGGCAATTGGCAGAGTAGCCTATTATACTTATCTCCGTCTTTCTCCTCTTGAGGCAATTGGCAGAGTAGCCTATTATACTTATCTCCGTCTTTCACCTCTTGAGGCAATTGGCAGAGTAGCCTATAACTTATCTCCGTAAGCTACTTTTATTTGTAAACATTGGTACCTATAAACACCTCGTCGTTACCAACTCTTGTTCCAATTCGATGTAGAAGAAAAACACACATTAACCTCGTGACTACTTAATATTTATCTTATGTCCTATACATAGGTCATAATCATAAACCGCAATTTATTCGTAAAGTAAAGAATAAAAAAATAATACGTACCTACCCAATACCTACTCAATAAATTCATACTTACCTACGCATATTACAAAGAATACGAATGTAGTAAGGATTTGGCTAGCCACCTGTAAATAAAGCTTTTTCGGCCCCGCCTAACTAATAGCCATCGATATTAATTAACCTTCGACTATTAAGATTTATTCTATCATCACCTCGATATACCTACCTACAATATCTGTTAAGAAATAATCCGCAAAATACCTAGCAAGTTGCCATCGAATACCGTACCGTAGGTCTTCAAAAAAATGTGTACCTTTCTGCGTGTGCAAAACCTAACTAGCGGCAAAGTTATAACCCATTTTGTGCCTTAGTTTAAAGCTTAAAATTCATTTGTTTCCAGCCAACTTTTAGTGTTGTTGTCGAGACTTAATATTGTAATTAGGTTATAGTCCTCGAGAGAGGAATCAACGGCTACGGGCGGTTTTATAGGTTTAAACGATTACTTAATGGTTTCTCGATAAGCTAAGATGGGATGCTAGACTACCAACATTAGAACGTATTTTCATTTGTACTAATTTCATTAGAACTATTTTTTATTCTCTAATTCATCGCTTAGCCTAATCTTCAGATGCACTAATGTTTATTTGTTCAAAATTTTAATTTATCTAATATTATTTACCCTAAGTATTATATTTCCTAACCATTATAAAACTAACAATCACTAGGTCTAATGAATATCTGATCAACTATTTATTTTACTAATATCGTTAAAGTTAATTTCGTTATGGCTACCAAACATTAGAAACTAATCATTACATATCATTTCCTAATAATTGTCAAACACATAACATACTAATAATTAAACATACAATATAATAATATAAAAATAATATAAACTACCCAGAAAAGAGATCTCCTTCGACCCTGTCACAGAAAATAATCTTCATACTAACTATTTATCAACCGTTGGCATAGTTACTTATACGCGCACTCTCGAAGGGGGTTCTAAAATTGAAATACGTACATGGATGGGCGGAATAGTAAAGGGGGGACGGGGGGCGGAGCCCCCCGCAATAAAAAAAACATAGAGCACATGAATGCTCAACTAATCTGTAGGTTAGGTTAGGTTAGAATTGTGGCAAGGCGCGAAGCGCCTCTACTAGGCGGAAAAGGAGCTCCGCGAAGCGGAGCTCCGTCGACTTCGCCTCAAAGTCGTTAACTTCATATGAATATTTGTTTTCTAGACGTAACATTTCTAGAATGTAGGTAATCAACATGACAGGTCATGAAAAATAAATAAAATAAAACAGGTTTTAGAAATATTCGAAATAACATCGTTACATCTATAACACATTCTACAAAATAGCTTCATATAAAAAAAACCTGGCCAAGTGCGAGTCGCACTCGCGCACAAGAGTTCCATAGAAAGTTTTTAACGCTTTTCCCCAGTGTTTTAAGAAGTCCAGTGTTAGCAGAGCCCTGCTCTTAAGCAAAACGTACGTAGTGTGGAGTAGACTTATATTGGTCTGCGAAATCTATAAACAGACAAAAATTTAAGATTTTCAAAATCGGAGTGGTTGTGCTATAAGAGCTACCTTCATACCAAATTTCAAGTTTCTAGAACAGCTGGAAGTACCCTGTAGGATTTCCAATTTCGGCAATTTGTATGAAAATAGATTTTTTAATGACTGTATCTTTTGATTGCGTTGACTTAGAAGGTTGATTTTTTCATGGCTTTAAGGGACCGCAGGCTTGAGTACCTATTTGATATTAATTTCAGCATGCTACCTCCACACGTTCCAGAGAAAAAGGGTCTTGACATACAGACAGACAGACAGACAGACGGACAACAAAGTGATCCTATAAGGGTTCCGTTTTTTCCTTTTAAGGTACGGAACCCTAAAAATCAGATATTCTCACAGATTTGCGGAAGCCACAAATAAAATTGTCAGCGAGGTAATGACAAAGTTATGGCGCCTAATGTACCAGAAAAAATCTGCCCATTCGCCGAGATAAAGTATTCGATGCTGGGGCAGACAGCAACCTTCCAGTTTAATGCCGTATCTGATTTTGACACGAATAAGTAGACGGCGATTCCCAAGTTTTACTTACTCATCATCATCATTAGTAAACAAATCTAAATTAATACATTTCATTTGTCTATAACAGCGGGCGTAAACTCAGCAGAGTTTATCTGCTGCTGGCAGTCACTCACATTAGTTACTTAAAATTAGTTATTGTTGCGCTGCGTTACAATTTAGATATAATGATTTAACAGTTTTCTTACATCTATTAGGGTTGGCACACACCCTATTATAAATTTCATATGGTAACTCATTTAGTACACTCGGTAACATATACTGCCATGTGCGTTTACCGTATACATTAGTGCATTTTGGAAGAATATGTTTTGGCAAGTATTCCAATTTACGTAATTTTTGAGGTCTAACGTATTTTTTTAAGCTATCCAATCTATCTATTTCACAACTAAGTACTTCAATCTTAATGAGGTTATAAACATGTGTTACCCCACAATACCCAAAGAGCATCGCCTCATCACCATGCATCTTTTTTTTAGCTGATTTATGGTTGAACTTAGAAGGTTGATTTTTTCACAGCTTCAAGGGACCGCAGGCTTGAGTATTTGATATTAATTTCAGCACACTACCTCCACGCGTTCTAGAGAAAAAGGGTCTTGACAGATATACAGACAGACAGACGGACAACAAAGTGATCGTATAAGGGTTCCGTTTTTTCCTTTTGAGGTACGAAACCCTAGGTACTTACCCACTTAAGTTAGGCAAACCTATTTAGGTTAAGTTACAACTGCGTATAGATATCATAATATTAGTTGTTTAAAAAAAACGTCTAAATGAAAATAGGATTACTGAAAATTAGGCCTTCATAAAATAGGTAGTAAAAAAATCGTAATACTAAAATTAGTCATAATGAATAATACGGTAAACTAATAATTCGGATAAATGATATTAGTTTTAACAGAATTAATTTAAATGAAATTAGGACATAAATTCTTAGTTCTAACGGAGGGGAACTCTCATGAATAATAGTTGTTATAAACGTTAGATATTATAATATTAGTTGTTTAAAAAAAACGTCTAAATGAAAATAGGATTACTGAAAATTAGGCCTTCATAAAATAGGGAGTAAAAAAATCGTAATATTAAAATTAGTCGTAATGAATAATTCGGCAAACTGATAATTCGGATAAATGATACTAGTTTTAACAAAATTAATTCAAATGAAATTAGGACGAAAATTCTTAGTCCAAACGGAGGGGAGCCAGCTAAGATAATGTAAGTTATTAAAAGGTCTATATTAGCACCAGCAATAAACACTCGGTAGATCTAAATAAAATACCCAGTATAATTCATTCACGGATCCCAACAAAACCTTAATATTTCCTTCCTCTCGCACATCCATTACCAACAAGTCTCGGAACGGGCCCTTTCCCTTTGTGCCGGGTTGTATTGGGCTTAGCAAGCTATTACTGGCGAAACGAATCGCTCCTGTCATAGCTGCATGCAGCCCGGCATAATACAAGTGAACCCAGTAAAGCCAATGTACAAATGAGATTTTAATATGGACCCGGTAATTTAGCAAAACCCTCTACCGGCACCATGTAAAAAGAAGGACCATGCAAATAGAAAAAAAAAACAGCCACTCGAAGGACTCACCGAAGGACTCGCATGTTTGTAGGATTTTTTTCGTCGACTTGTGATGCGAGACCTTGCTTCGGGCTAAAATGATTCTAAGTTTCTACGTCAATGAGAAGTACCCTATATATTTTTATTTACTTGTGATTGACAGACAGACAACAAAGTGATCCTATAAGGGTTCCGTTTTCCCCCTTTGAGGTACGCAACCCTAAAACAGACATATTATGGAGGTGCAACGTTTTTATACCTCTTTTAAACTCGACGAACTATAGCAATCACTTAAGCACAGAAGCACACTTCTAGCGCGCTGCCTGGGTAAAAGGAATTTATGTTAGTTGCCAGTGCGTATCGGGTATGTGTAAATTCGATACGTTGTTCATAAATTTTTTTCAAGACATTTACAAAGAGACAGAAATGTGTGAACAGCGAGTGAAAACCGCCACCGAGTTATACTGTGCCAGGGATTTACATCTAAATGAAGCCCGTTTGATTGACAGCCCTCGTCGATATGATTGTAATAGGAATTCTAATCTGCTTTGATTGAATCCGGAATAGGTTCATGACGTTTAGCCCTCCGATTACAACAGCTGGAAATGTGGGGATATTCAAGCAGCTTTCGAAATTTGAGTAAAGCTCTTGCTACAAAGTAGTTTCGATGTTGCAACAGATGTACCTTGTTAGGAGCGAAGTTGCAACAGATGTACCTTGTTGGGAGCGAAGTAGCAACAAGTCGCCGTCTTCTTGCCGACGTCGTCTTGATAGTTAGGGCAAATTATGTACTATCAAAATCACCAAGGAGCCCGTCGAAGTTAAAACCGTGCTTGAACCAAGGATTATCGGAACGTCGAAATTACTGTTACTGTCTCGCACGTTTATTAGTATTAAGTGCAAAAATATGGATGCATAAAACTTATTCAAAAATGTGTCCCACATACGTAGGCGAATTAAAAAAAAAATGTTGTTGTGGTGGATATATCAATTCAATAGGTACAATATTTTTGCACTTGACCTATACGTAGGTATGTGTGAAGGCGATTCAAGTAATCCGCCAAATGAAAAGGCTTCGTTCTGTGATTTAGCGTGACGTCTGATTGGCGTAATTATATTATGTGCACTACAAATAAATGCTAATCATCATAAAAAAAAACCTTTTTTGCTAAAACAGAAAAATTAACCGACTTCAAATGTTAATTTGTTAAATACCTACCTATGCCACACCGCCCTTGAAATACCTAAACGGTTTCAAACAAAAAAATAATCATCGAAATGTATTCACAATTGGCGTAACAAACATACAAAAAATACATAGTACAGTCGAATTGAGAACCTCCTCCTCTTTTGAGGCCGGTTAAAAACAATTAACTTGTTAATTATTTATCTTTCAATGACTTGTCATACTTCTGCTCGGCCGACTTGTATCGCTCGTAATGTGGCAAGGTCCAAATATAGCGGCAGTAAACAGTATCCTAATGTTGTTGTTTTCTTAGGATAAGTACACTTACATATGTATAGGCAGGTGAGGGCAAATTGTATTGCATTTGCAATTTGCCCTCGCTCTCCCAAAGATACGTCTAAATACGTCGTACAGCCAGCAGCAGAAGTAGCTTAGCAACCGAAGCGGTCACAATGATCACGGTCCTATTGTTATAGACATACGAGCTTGTGCAGATCATTGTGACCGCTTCGGTTGCTTAGCTACGTCTGCTGCTGACTGTACAAGCGACACCTCTACTATTATAATAAATGTTAGCGGAGCTATTACAGAAATAATAACAGCACGAAAATAACGGACAACCTATTTATTTTAAATAAACAGTGTAACAATCATTTGCAAATCGCAAGAGTCAAAAAGCCGTAGAGCACGGCATGGCGACCTCTTTTATCCCCTTGGGTTCCCCCTCTACGCCGCCCCTCCTAGTCACTCTCGAATAGTGGTAGTGGCGCCACCGTAGCTTCCGCCGCGATAGATGGCGCTGCTCGCGGCATCTCAACATAGCAGTCTGTAGATGGCGCTTTATCCAATGACTGCCAACACGGCCATTCTGCAAGGTGTCTGCCCCAGGCACCACACGAGTTAAGATGGAATGCTGAAACAGTAATTAGTAAAACACGTTAGTTCATTGTTACAATATCTATCAACTTTTGTGTTCGCTTTTCTATGGTTAAATCACTATCGTTATGTTATTAACCATCAAATATTCTTCTACTGTTCTATCCAAGCTTAAACTTCTTATATTACTCACAAAAGGGACTATGCCACACTTTGAGAGTCACTTCTTACGATAGTCGCAAAAGGGACTGTGCCACACTTCGCGAATCACTTCATACTATAGTCGCAAAAGGGACTCTGTCACACTTTGTGAGTCACATTAACTACAACTACTTGCACTTAAAGGCGTTTCACCACTTAAGCGTTCCAAGTTAGTTTTAACCGAGTGAGTAAGCTTGGACAGACATAATAGCCAGAATCTGCAATGTGACAAAAAGCAAGCATTTTATCTTAACTCGCACGCATAAGACTTTGATGAAATTACAACAAATCTGTTAATCGACAAGACAGTGTTTGAAGTGTATAAAGCCAATACAATTAAGTACAAGTACCTATAAGATATGATTAAATAAATTAAATCAATTCGCTTTAGTAATTCTGTATTACACACTTCAATTACACATTATTACTATAATATATACATACATACATATTACTCATTTACTTTGCCTGCCAACACGGGCAATCATAAAAGTTAATCAAGATGTACATACTATTTATGAAGACTCCCAGTCATCAATCTTTATCCAGGGTTTCATATTTTCGGCTGACGATACCCCGCTATATTTCTTTAGGCTCCTTTCACTTCCTTTTATATCCGTCACTTCATATCTGTCATTTCCCAATACTTTTTCTACCTGAAATGGCCCTTTGAAAGCCGGTAGCAACTTTCTACTTCTTCCGTCATTGCTTTGGCTTTGAATTTTTATTAAAACCAGATCCCCTTTCGAATACACCCGTGCTTTGATTCGAGATCGGTCAAATCTTTGTTTTTGTGCAATTGCGTTAGACTTAATATTTTCGTCTACCTTCTTTCGCAACTTAGTGACGTCTAGTATCTGTGGCGCGTCATCCTCTGGGGCCAACCTATCGCCATCTGTACGCAATCGATAGCCTAAAAAAACTTCACTAGGAACCGCTTTTGTTGTTTTATGGATAGTGCTATTTAAACCCTGCTGTAAAGGTTTTATGTATTGATCCCACCTATCGTGGGTTGTATCGGCACCGATGGTTTTTAAAGACTCTAAAATAGTTTTATTAAAAATCTCTGCCTGACCGTTAGAACGAGGCATGCCAGTAGCCACCGTATGCAAGTGAATGTTTTTCTTCACACAATATTGAATGAACTCGTTTGAGGTAAAACATGACCCTGCATCTGTGATAATTCGTTTGGGGTTGCCAAATAATGTTGTAATAGTTTCCAACTCTTTTATAACGCATGAAGTTTTAGTTGACGTAACGGCCGAAATAAAAACAAACTTCGTAAAAGCGTCAACTACTACTAATAGATGTTCGTTTCCATGTTTAGTCTTTACAAATGGACCTAAGTGGTCGAGATGGAGTGTGTAAAATGGTTGTGCATATTTAGGCAACGAGTAAAGTTCTCCTTCTTTAGGGCCACTCTTTTTTTTGTAAAATATACAATTTAGACAATTTTTTATGTACTTTTTCACTACATGTCGCACTTTAGGAAACCAGTACTGACTACTAATTCGTTCTACCGTCTTGTCGACTGAAAAATGCCCCAGGTCGTCATGATTACATTTAATTATCTGCCAGATACAAGCTTTTGGTACTACCCATCGGCGACCGTGGGGCGTTCTTCTGTAAACTTTACCGCCAAGTACCTCATATTGCGTGAATATGTTTTTGTTGCTATCGGCTTCTCCTGCTTCAATAATCTTCCTAATTTTTTGTAACTCTACATCCTGTAACTGTACCGAAAGTAACCAATCTGCCTCTGTAATCGACATAATAATTTCACCTTCCGATTTTTCCCCGGATTGCACGGGATTGCGACTCAAAGCGTCCACGTGTCGCATTCGCGTGAACAATATTGAAAGAGAACTCTTGAGTCGACAAAACCCAGCGAGCGATACGGGGAATTATCTCTTTTTTCGTTAATGCGAACCTAACCGCGTTGCAGTCCGTTATAATTTTAAAGGGTGACCCTAATAGATATAGCCGAAACTTTTGCAAGGAACAGACAATTGCTAACAATTCTAATTCGAACGAATGCAATTTTTTTTCGTCCGATGTTGTTTGTCTGCTGTAATAATGTACAGGTTTTTCACCTTCGTCAGTTACTTGCATCAGTATACCGGCTATGCCCTCTCTACTGGCATCTGTATATAACACGTTATCTTTATTGGGATCAAAAATTGACAATATACTATCTGAGGTTAGCGTGCTTTTAAGGGTTTGAAATGTACCCTCATGAACCGAATTCCATTCCCAAACGGCGTCTTTTTTTAATAATTTTGTCAATGGGGCCGTAATAATGGCGCAATTTTGGATAAACTTTCTAAAATAACTGATGAGGCCAAGGAATTGCCTAAGCTGATGGACCGTCTTGGGAACGGGGAAATCTCTAATAGCTTCTAACTTTGTTTCGTTTGGCATTACACAATCTGGTTTGATTTTATACCCCAGAAACTCTATCTCACTTTTAAAGAAATTACATTTTTTTAAGTTTAGTGTCAAACCGTTATCTTTAAATATTTTCAGTACCCTTTCCAATAATATTAAATTTTCTTCGATCGTTTCGGTGACCAAATAAACGTCATCTAGATATAAGATAACGTTTTCAAATCTCAAGTTACCTAAAGTCTTATTCATCATTTGTTGAAAACAAGATGGTGCATTTGCCAAACCAAACGGGAGCCTAAGGAACTCGTAATGACCGTCTTCCGTAATGAATGCCGTTTTGGGTATAGATTCTTCGTTCATCATGATTTGATAATATCCGCTTTTCAGATCTAAACTGGTAAAACATTTATGACCTTGAAGCCTATCTACTAGCTCCTCGATCCGTGGCATCGGGTATTTGTCCTTAACAGTTATTTTATTCAAACCGCGGTAATCAATACAGAGCCTCTTCTCGCCATTTTTTTTATTGACAAGCAAAGCCGGACTTGCGTACGGTGAATTGCTTTCGCGTATAATTTCGTTTTCCAAAAGCTCATTCACAGTTTCACGAATTATTTTGCGGTCCGGAATAGAAGCTCGAAACGGTCTGTATTGAACTGGTTGGGGAGTAGTTACATTGATAATCATTTCATGATTGTTTACTTTGCCCAATTCTTTAATACTCGATGCCACGCAACCGTCATATTTTGTAAAAAGCGCTATCAAATCACTTCTATGAGAATCTGCATTCAGTTCAAAATCAGTCACATTATTACAGAATTCGGTGAACGACGCTGCGTAATCAAACCGAAGTAAATCTCCTACCCGCGAATACATTATATCGCGTCGTTCGGTCACATTTCGTCCTATCAGTATTTCGCAATCGGCAATGTTCCCCACAGCATTGTGGCAATTTAGTATATTATTATAGGTATGTTGATGATTTAATTTTATGTTGGAAGGGGAGTATGAGGCAGCTAGATTTGTTTATTAGTGCTCTCAATAACAAACATCCAAAAATAAAGTTCAAACGAGAATTAGAGGAAAATCGTTCATTAAATTTTCTGGATTTAACTATTACAAGAGTAAATAATAGGCACCAGTTTCAAATTTACCGTAAGCCTACGTACACAGATACTGTCATACCTGCAAATTCTACTCACCCATGGCAGCATAAACTGGCTGCTTTCCATTGTTATGTACATAGACTACTAACTGTACCTCTTTCGAAAGAGCATTATGATTCTGAGTTACATACTATATATCAGATAGCAACAACAAATGGTTATAGTACAGCAATGGTTAATAGTCTGGTTCAAAAGAAGCAGGGACGGATAGTGAATAGCATGCTTTACTCTGCGTTGCCATCTCAGCCTACTAACAAATTTAGATCTAGTATTACTTATGTTGGCCGGTTGTCTGACAAGATTTATAATATTTTAAAATCAAATAACATCAATGTTGCCTTTAAGACTACTAATTCTTTACGTTCTAGACTTTGTAATAACAAAGAAAAGGTGGATAAAGGGAACAGGTCGGGCGTATATAAACTCACTTGTGGCGACTGTAGTCAAGTATACATTGGACAAACCGGTCGAAGCTTTGATACTGGATTTAAAGAGCATGTCTCGTCATATAGGCATGATCATCCAGAGAAATCAAACTTTGCCAAGCATTTATTAGAAACGAATCATTCGTTGTTAGACTCAGATACGTACGAAATTTTACATTATTGTGATAAGGGTTTGCGGCTATCGGTTTTAGAACAATTGGAAATTATTAGGTACAACAACATGGGGTCTATTATTAATGAACAAGTTAATTTGGTTTCTTCGCCTTTGTTACGACTTGGTTCTAATTTTAATAATGTGTCATAGTAATAATGAGAACATGACTTCTCTTTTTACCGTACTCGGTTAAAAATAACGGGGTACCTGGCGTAGATTAAAAATAAAAATAAAAAGGGTAGTTTGGAATTCATTTCTTAAAAAAGGGTAGTTTAGGACTTACATAAAAGGGTAGTTTGGAATTTATAAAATATTAGTGGGTACGTTGGTTTTGTCATTAACTAAGTTGAGTACATGGTTTACATATGTCAGTAGTGGAAGTGGTGGCATGTTGAGCGGTTGTTGTTGTGCTTCGTAAATGGCCTCGTGGAGAGTGCCGAAACGCGTCAGCGTTTAGTATAGTGGTGGTGGTGATAGTTGGGTCTGTGTGGCATGTGTTGATTCGTGTAGCAGTGGAGGTGGAGGTGTTGCATGGAAACATACATTTGCCGCACAGATATAACTATTTGTCATTAGTGGTCGCGGGTGAGCAAAGTAATTGTTTTTTAGTTCATAGGTAAACTTATGGCTACAATATTTTGGGACACAGAAGGGATTTTGCTCATAGATTATTTACCGAAGAAAACTACAATGAATGCTGATTATTACTCAAACTTACTATATCAACTAAGAGAGACAATAAAAGAAAAACGGCGAGGTAAACTAAGCAAAGGAATTCTGATTTTGCACGATAACGCACCAGTGCATACCGCCCGCACAACGAAGCTAGCAATTAAAGACAATGGCTTCGAAACCATTAACCACCCCCCTTATAGTCCAGATTTAGCCCCCTGTGACTATTTTCTGTTTAGACTTCTCAAGAAAGACCTCAGGGGACGAAGGTTTATGACCGATGACGAAATGAAGGCTGCGGTTACTGACTTTTTTGACGACAAACCGAAAGATTTTTTTTTAATGGTTCAAATTCAATATTTGAAAAATTTGATAAGTGCATTTAACTAGCAGGGGACTAGGGGATAGAAAAAAAAATTTTGCCCCGACAGTCTTTTGTTTCATTGTTAGGTAGATTACTTTTCAGCCGCCCCTCGTACTTATATAGATAAATACATAATTAAATACATGTTAATCATCCAAGACCCGAGAACAAACATTTGTACTCATCATACAGACATCTGCCGCAACCGGGATTCGAACCCAGGACCTCAAGCTTCATAGTCAGGGTCTAGGGAACCACTAGGCTATTCGGTCGTCAGACAACGTCGTCGACATTATATGTCGTGGGACCAATAAACTGGTAGGACTTATAATAGTACCTAAATGATGGTGAGGTGATGGTGATGATGAGGTGATTTGCTATGAAAGGAAAGCTAGGAATTACTAATAGTTAAGTAATTAGTTTGTAGACAAAGTGCAAGCTAACATTTATGTCTATACATATAACTAAAGTAAGTAAGCAAGCAGTATTGAAGCAACGAATATATTGCTAAGTTCTCACAATACTTCTTTCTTGGACGAAACAAGGAGAATGTGCAGAAAAAAACACTTTAAACTCAACTGAAATGCAGGAGAAACAAGCAAGAAATAGAATAATACAATTTAGCCGGCGCCGTTAACATAGGATTGAAATAACAAATGTGGAACTGTGGACAGCTGGGGAAACATCCGAGCATCATGCATTAATCCCAAATACGATTAACTAGAGACAATACTTCTCCAGCTAGAGATTGTGAATTTCAAATGGAAATCCTCGTGCTTCGAGAGTCGTACCAAGTGGAATTTAAAAAATAATCTTGGTCCGATGGTTGAATTACTTAAGTGGAATTTGAGTGGAGTACAAAATTTAAGATTTTCTATTTGGGCAATTTGTCAGCTGTTCACACTTCACTCTCATATAAGTTTGTTCTTTTAGGTTAGAATTTGTATGCAAGTGACAAATGCCAAAACGGCCAAATAAATAATTAAATCTCTCACTGTAATCAAAAGGCACAGCCGTTAAAAAAGATCGTGCCATACGATACGATGCAATTAGCTATGGAGTGCGCACAACCGTTCATTGTAGACGCCTTTCGGCTAAGGCTTGATAATATAGGTACGTTAACTACTTATAAATAGCAGGGTCTAAAAAAAGAAGCTTAATAGCTTTAAGATTACCTATTCTTAGTTCTCTACGTAAAGTAAATGGCACCCGAGACGACTCGAGTAGCCACTCAAAGCACTTTAAGCCGATCTCCTGCCTGGGCGACCGTTTAAAATAACATTATACCAAGGGCGTTGCCAAGGGTGGGCAGGGAGGAGCAGTTGCCCCTCTAGAAAAAAATTGAAGATAAAAATCAAATGTGAAGCTTCAACAAAGCTTCATAATGTGCTCTTCTGCGCACCTACGTGACACTTCCCACAGTTCATATATTCCCCATTCCCATCAACTCGTGATTCTCCTCATCCATAGCAACTTGTCTCCCCAAAGGCTATCGGCTGGCAACACCCTTGCACCATTCAACCTTTCTAAGATTTTTTTCTGCTCAGTATAGAATTTACTGAAATACCTAGTATTGCTTTTGATGTTGAGATTTGGTTGGGATCTATAAAGCCTTTCTATAGGTACAAATGTTAAATTATGCTAAAAAGTTTTTAGAAATATATTCTGAGCCATAGGTCAAACCACTACGCTATCACGGTTTTTTCAATGCCACGTTTATAAAACTTTAACTATTTTAATTGTATTGTGTCTGGGTTTTGGCTGGGGAAAATGTTATTCTTCTCTTAAATGCAGCATCATAAGTGGAAACAAAACGAAAGGTGTCGTAATGACGTCAAAGGCCTATAGGATTCTTTGGAGCGCCGCCCACTGGGCTGCGGAGACGCAATCACTGATTACCAGCGTAGGCGTTCTAACGCAGCACTTCTCTTTCACTCACACCTAATTCGATTATCAACATCTCCCTTTATGATCCTAAAAACAAACTTATATACCCTTACAATTTGATAACCAACTTCGTAATGAATAGAGTCGACGTTTTTGTTTCTCATTTGTTATTTTGGCCTTTGTTGTTGGTAATTATACTAATAAAACTACCCCTGTTTTAAAGCTGATGTTGTTGTTGGTAACTTTAAACTTTTTGAAGCCTATCAATAACTCCATCGGTGCGCATGTTTTTATTCTTTACTTTTGTTTTTTTTATGTCAATAGCCACAGAAATATATCGGGGTAGAAGGAAAGAGAAAGCGTGCAGCACCTCGTGTGAAAATAAGGGCTCAAAGGGTCGAGCACGACTTTTCGAATCCTGCGTAACGTTACGGTTATCGTATCGAGATTGAGAAACCTCATACTAAATTTTTCGTTTCAAATACGCTCACGGGCGGGCGCTGTTCCAAACGTCTTAAAACTCGATAACGTTTACTATTCGATTTTACGTGACGCAGGTTTCGAATATTGGTACTCGGGCCTCAGACCCTCATTTCGTGTTCCATCTCCCGACCGCTTTAGCGTGCGACGTCAGGTTTTAAAAATAAAACACGTTGCTGTTCAACAACTGTTCAAACACCAACAAAAAGTTGGAGCTGTTAATCGAGTATTCCCTCACTAAATTACACTCCGTGACGTCAAAATACCTACGCAAATTGTTACACGCTCGGTTTCCATAGAAATCGATGAACTCTTTCCTTATATCCCGATATAATTCTGTGTCAATACTTATAATTAGGTATCATTACGTTTCCATCTTCCCAGGTTGTCAATAATACACTCGAGCCGACTCGACCCGAGGAATCCAACACGTTTTAATTGTTCTTGACCACCGTTGATTACAGTTTGACTACTACTACATTGAAATTACTGATTTCGAAATAAAAACATTTTACGTTTTCAATTAGTCAATCAAATTTCCGAAAACATTCATAAAGTCCCTTCGAGACCAAGGACGCAACGTCGCGTCGGAAACGTCGAGGTATTTAAATTCAAATTTAAACATATGTTTTTTACGCGATTAAGTACCGAGCATCATGATAATACATTCATAAAGGACCAATGCAAGCTGCAACTAAATAAAACGTTTTTTAATTTAACAAAAACCAATAAAAAAGGAGGCAGCTTGATCACTATGACTTGAAATTATGACGTCATATACCTATATACAATGTAATGTGATTTTGAATATTTTTTTTCTCTTTTTCTTTATGTAATTTGATTATTTGTAATTATGGATGTAACTATCTGAAATAAATGACCTATATACAATACAACACGTATTTGACCTTATATTTAGTTGAATTTACCAAACTATTTTTTAAGCGAGTTACTAACTTTATCTTAATTCAATTCCTATTTTTCTGACTTTGATTAGTTAGTAAACTTTATTTTTAACGTACTAAGTAGGCTATCACACTTCACTATAAACGAAAATAGAGAGCGTAGAAAACAATTCGTTGATGGACGGTACATTCTCGGCCGCCACGCGAAATGAGTGGATCCATTTTAACCTTTTAAATAGGTACGTCATGGGATGATATTAAAGCGGACACTCGGAAAGCGAACTCGTCAAAACAAAAAGAACCTCACTTATCTTTTAATTAACTTCTGGGCTAAATTAAGGTCCTGCACGAAATACGTGTCCACTGTCCAGCCACTTTTAGTTATTTTACAGTATTATTTATACCTTACTGCAAAAATGCAATACAGAGGCAGAGAGTTAAGTTATTTTTAGTTTACGTACTTACCTAACTACTTTAAGAAAGCGTTTAAACAATTTACTTCTGTTGGATTTCAAAAAATTATGTTGATAGGTATTTTATATTTCTTCATGGGATGACTTTTTACTGAACCCAAATGTAATTTACGTATCACGTGACAAATTAAATGCGAGACGTCAAATATGTTACAATTTAATTTGATATACAGTAGGTTTAAATCACAGCGAGAACGGAGGTAATTTTCTCGAGACCTCCATTCCAGATATTTCGTTATGAAAATAAACACAAATTGTTGGATTTCAAAAAATTATGTTGATAGGTATTTTATATTTCTTCATGGGATGACTTTTTACTGAACCCAAATGTAATTTACGTATCACGTGACAAATTAAATGCGAGACGTCAAATATGTTACAATTTAATTTGATATACAGTAGGTTTAAATCACAGCGAGAACGGAGGTAATTTTCTCGAGACCTCCATTCCAGATATTTCGTTATGAAAATAAACACAAATTATACGGTATACGTGAACAAATACTTCGGTATATGTATAATGCTTTGATCGTTGGTAGGTATTAACTTTTTAAAACGAGTGCAACGTTCAAGTCAAGCATTAAGTCTAGACTTACGTTTTAAGACTGTTTAAAATATTCTACGCTTTGTGTATATTTAATGCTAAGCTTTTTGTGCTATATTTGCTTTAGTGAGTAGGTACTTAGAGGATTAATCTATTCCGAAGTCACTTCACGTGTATGAGAGGAGACTAAAGTACACTTCGTTACTTTGAACATAAAATATTACTAATACGGGGTTTATCAGATCTAAAACTGAAATACGCATGCGTTTATATTATAAGATTATAACATTTTAATAAATCACTTGACATCTTGTACAGTCAAGGAAATTAATACCGGCCCACCATAGAACGTTTTCATATAACGTCATAACAATTTTCCTTGTCAAGCGATGCGATGTCTCTATGACGTCTACTGTAAAAAGGTTCCATGGTGGGTCAGGAATAAATTTCCTCGACTGTACTTACATCGGTCGTTGAAACTGTTTTGCGGTGCAACCATAGACCCCTTCGCTGCAAATTTCACATCGACATACACAACGTTGACAAAAAATATCAGGAGTTTCCTTTTCTGCCCTTTCAAACAAAGAGTCATCAAAATCCATTCATAATTGGCCAATACAATTTGCGGAGTAGCCGCGTAACATACACAGGTACAAAAAACATACAGTCGAATTGAGTACCTCCTCATTTATTGAAGTCAGTTAAAGATGATATAATTAACACAAACAAAACTGAGAACTTTTACATTGAACAACTCGGGAACTCATCATTAGCCTTCGTTATCTTGTGGTTGTAACCTTTGAGCAGCAAGTGCTCGTAGAAAATGAGCTCAAAAGATATTTTGAAAACCGTCAACGACATAATTTTTCACTCAAGGACAGGAACACCTGAAAGTATTGTTCAGTAAAACGACAAAAGTTTTTTCATCTCTCAGTGAGGCATATCTTATCCAACATACGGGAGGAAAGTTATGCATGGCTCCCCTAGGGAGTAAAAAAAAAAAAAAGCGCTGGATGGCTATGACTATGATCTATTCAGCCTATACAGCCTATGGCACAATTCTTATGTTTTTATTATTTTTCATTATTGTTGGCTATTATAAAAAAAAACATGCTTAGGTACCCAATAATTATTAATACTTACAACATTAACGTAGTTTTTTTTCTGCATAAATTACACTTAAATGAAAAAAAAAATACGAAAAAAGTAGTTTGCATTAATAAAAAAAAAAAAACACTCGTTAAATGGCAATGGTATTGTGAATGCAGCCTATAGAGTCAAACTATTTGTTTCAATTTTAACATTGTAACTTACTTGTTTTACAAAAAATGTGTACTAAAATACATACTGTTATAAATGAATAGGTATTGTCTAACTGCTTGATTGAATTTATAAAGTAAACTAGTTCTTTAATAAAATCTATTAAATAAAGACCAACAATAATTATTCTGACCAGCGATCAATTTAGAAAAAAAAAACGCTTAAAAAAAGCGTAAAATTGGCGCGAAAGCATTGTTTGTCTTTTGTTCTCTGTGGTCGCGGTGAGCAAATAAATATCTTTTTTGTATAATGTAACGCCGTGAACCGCCTGGCAACCCCAGCCACAGCCAAGCCAGCCCTACGTCATCACCCCCCCACCAGCCAAGCCTCGCCACGCCACTGCGCTACGGCCGCAAGCCAGGGGGGGGGGTGATCTTTATAAGGCAGCGCGCCCGCTCATTGGGGATCTTTTTAGATTAATACGAAATAATGTCGTTATGCTGCTCGAATAAATAATAAAGCTTGATTATATAGCAAATAACTTTACTTGCGTCAGCCTTTCGTATATTCAGTCTTAATAATAAATATTTTATCTTAAAAGATTTATGTTTTTTTTACTTTCCTTATAGCCGAGATGAAAAGCAGGGTGTTTAACTCTGGGAAAACGCCAATTTCAAACTCTAATTATTGGCACCCTCGCGATGCTCGGGTGCCAAAATATCTCGTTAGAAATTGGTCCTTTTCCTCCCTCGTTGAACAATCTACTATTCATGATGGCCAAGTCCCTGGCTATGTTGAGAGTGGTATGGAGATTGAAGTCGTTTATTAGCGCTTATTTTGTAGCTACTGTTATAAACATGTAGGTAGTTTATATTGCAGATCAGCATAATTCATCGAGTTAGTACCTACCGTAGGTGTAAGTGATTACTTTTTGCCATTAAAAACTGACAAAAATGTTATTTTTTTTGTATTTTCCCCCGAATTCATGATATGTATAAAATATCATCTTAATGGAGTTTAAACGGAACCATCTTAAAAGTCTGTCGTTCCACTTTTGATAAAAAGGTACATATGATGAATTAAGAACCCTTTCTTAATTATGAAATTTGAAATCTGTATTTTTTTTATATTCATATTTGTAAGCTTTAGCTCGGCTCTAGCTCGTCAATCTCGTCATCGTAATGCATTTTGTACAAGTGATATTCCAATTAGAGAATCCAGTTGACCATTCAAGTTGGAAACTAACCACTAGTCGAGCATTTGCTTACAAAGTGGCATAAACTAGAAAATAGCATCCAATTACAACAAACGACGCGTACAGATTCGCAATGCCCGACCACGGGGCTACGCGTCTACGGCGTAGCACTCTCGTAGCCGCTACGACCGCTACGAATTAACAACGATATTGGAATTCCTTGCGTGAAATACGAGGTGGTTTAGTTTCTTACTAAATACAATAAATTCTATTCGGAAATGTGTTTGTGTGTTGCCACTATTTTTCTAGGATGTAAGTATTTTGAATATCTGTCTAAATACCGACCATAGACACTGAAATCTACTGTTGTTTATTAATCACTACTAAATTAGGTACGCATGATCTAAGATAAATTCGACCATTGATTCGAAAAATATCGTAACTCAAAATAATATATTTCGTGACTTTTGTATCATAAGCTAATTAATCGAAACCCTATCGAACTGTATTTTTACTTTTTAAAATTTTTGATAAATAAAAAAGATACACAGTATGAAAACAACACAGTAAGGGTTTGAAGTAAAATGTTTTAACGAATAAAATCTGTTCGCGACTTACAAACATTTTGAGTGCCGTACAAACCGAAAAGGCGAAATATTATTGTGGGAATAATGTCGGATCACGAGTTACCATCTTAGTCCATCGAAGTTTTTGCAACTGTTCTAACTGTCGATACAATTTTACTTGTCAGCAAAACCTCGCGCTATTGGAGCTACGAGTAGCCACGAAAATAGGATTACTTCATAACCCATTTATATTGATAATTTTGTGCATTGGGCTTTATAGAATATTCGCTCAAGCATCATCAATTAATATTCACATAAACTTTTTTTTTAATTTTTGCAATGCATCTTTGGTTATGATGTTGTATTACTGAAAACAACAGTACTTCGACAAAATAATACTAAGGAGTACAGTGTAATTATAGGTTACAATAATGCTCCACCAGTAAAATACGTTCATATATGGAATGGTATAACAGGTTCTGCAGTTACGATAATACTCGATAAAGAAATTCTTGACATTAGTGGTCGTAACTCTTTCTAAAATCGAAATAAAGCATTTTTTAAATAAAATAACAATACTCTCTTATGAAACGAAAAACTCTAAAACATATGCCACATAAATATTCAATTATGTTTAACTAAGAAACCATAATATTAAGACGTAATATTAAGTATTTAAAATCGTTTTTGCGCTCTCCTGGATTTCATAGCTACGATTTTTTTGGAATCATCGGTCGAATTAGGCGTTGTTCATTTCTAGAAATAAAAATATTCACACATAGTGAAATAAACGGATCACTCACGTATGTCAGTCGAGTATAGACCGACATAGATACACATACAAACATATTCATACGGATAATCATTGCCTTTAATGATAAATGACATGAAATTTGGCATCATTCGGAACTTTAAAATTTTACCATCTGCGTCAGAACCGTTTCAAACCAAGATACGTGGAAACGTGTGCACCACAAATACAGACTTATATAGAAATATGGACAGGGCCTTGGGTACTCCATTTTTGTTGCCAGTTTTATGGCACCAATTAGTGTCAACGTCATGAGCCGCACCGCACGTCGCGCACGCATGGTGACAGGGCGACGCGCGCTGGGCTCAGCACCGGCGCTGAGGCCCTTGCTCCTCGGTTCCTGAGGGTCGAGCACGACTTTACGAATGCTGCGTAACGTTACGGTTATCGTATCGAGATCGAGAAACCTCATACTAAATTTTAGTTCCAAATACGCTCACGGGCGGGCGCTGTTCCAAACGTCATACAAACTCGACAACGTTTACTATTCGATTTTACGTGATGCAGCATTCATAAAGTCGTGCTCGACCCTCTGTGTTCAAAATGTTCGAAAGGGCATAACCTTAAGTTTATATCAATGACCCCAACATAATTTATGCTTTATATAACTTTGCCTACAGAATATTCGAATCCTGCGTAACATAACGTTATTGTATCGAAATCGAGAAACTTCATAATTTTGAGTACCAAATACGCTCACCGGCGGGCGCTGTTCCAAACGTCGTACAATTTTCTCGATAACGTTACGCAGGATTCGAATATAGGTACGTGCTTGGGCCTTTTTACCGTGACAGTCGAACTATGCCGTACCAATACATCCATTTTCTAAAATTTATATTGCAGTGGTAGCATATTATGGAGGTAGTCGCGTTACAAAACTAGTTTCAAGTAGAATCCCAAAATCTCAGCGCTTGTTGCTAAATCATGTTAAACTATTTCATCAATCCTCGTCATATGGCCAGCTACAGCGAGTGAGGTCATTATTTTAGACATGTCCTAACTCTAAGTGCCTTGGGATGGGTGTGGAAACTGAACTAGGGCTGCCATTATTAAATTTTAGCTTCAGGTTTTGACCTCAAACCAACCTAACCTATAGTTTAAATAAAACCGCCTTCAAAAATAAAACATCAGAAAAAAAAACATAAAATAATCCCCAAAAAGCCATGAGTTTTATGGCCTAGCAGAAATATGAAGTCGGTGCGGTGCTAGCGGAATATTCTTGGAATGAAGCACCGACTTCATATTTCTGATAGGCCATAAAACTCATGGTTTTTGTTGATTATTTTATGTTTTTTTTTCTGAGGTTTTTTTTGAAGGCGGTTTTACTTTTTGTTAAAAGATTTTTTATTTCACAATTTTCAGTTACGTTAATATTTAAAATATTATCCTCCAACTCCTAACCGTTAAGGAGTTGTACCTTCCATCATCACCTCATCAACACGAGATGATGACTACCAGACGCAAGTACTTGAATAGCTTTCGAAAATATATGAAATACATGATCCGTTCCTATAAAATTTGAGGGTTGCCCTCGATTTCCCTGGGATCCCATCATCAGATCCTGACTTGGTGACAATGGGACCAACTAGAAAGTATACCCTTTCAAACAAAAAAGAATTTTTGAAATCGGTCCAGCCGTCTTCGAGTAATCGGGGAACATACATAAAAAAAAAAAAATATTCCGACGAATTGAGAACCTCCTCCTTTTTTTAAAGTCGGTTAAAAATACAAGAACAACGAACTGCGATATTCCTGCTACGTAGTGTCGGACGCACAAGAAACTGAGCATGCATTACTTTTAAATGTGATATAACATGAAATTATTAATTATAAATGTAATTCGATACTTAGACATAATGAAAACGGGATATTGACCTATAAGGTAATCGCGGTCAATATCCCGTTTTCATTATGTCTAATGCAATTAACCGCGAATCATTTAAAACTGTTAATTCGATACTTATCTATAATAAACATTGTAAAATTCTAACTTAGAAATAATTAAGTATTGACATATGATATTAATTTTTCGTTTTAACAAATTGCTATGTTCAACAGAGCTCATGTTTTGAACTGTACTTACTTACCTTTAAGACCTTATTGTACAACATGAAACGCAATAAATAATTATAATTTGAATGAAATGGCAATATAACATAATAATAACTAAATAAGTTGTACTATTAGAGTAAAGTATAATACAGTGTCATAAATTTATATGATATCCCAATGTAAATAAATATTAATAAATTTCGGGTGCTTTCTGGAATAAGCTTGAAAACACTCGGTAATAGAGTGAAATAAATGGATAACTCACGTAAGTCAATCTCACGGTAGTTTCACGTAAAACGTGATTATACATATAAGTATGTTTGCATTCCTTGTACATAGTTTGACGGGATTATTGAAGTAATTTTCTTATGAATAGTTTATGCATGGGTTAAGCATAAGATAAGACCGTGAACGGTAAGCTGGCTGAAATCGACTTAAAAGCCGTAAGAATTTAATGAGATACGTGCCATAAATGCACCTATGTGTACCTACAATCAGGTTCATCTTCATCCGTCACGTGAAATAATTGCGCACTGACCAGTGCCCTAAGCACGACTTGTCGAATCCTGCGTCACGTACACTTGAATAGTAAACTATAACGAGTTTGTATGACGTTTGGAACAGCGCCCGCCCGTGAGCGTATTTGGAACTAAAATTTAGTATGAGATTTCTCGATCTCGATACGATAACCGTAACGTAACGCAGGATTCGACAAGTCGTGCTTAGGGCACAGGTAGCAGCCCTAACCACGGGTATCATCTGGCTAAAACTAAAAGCATTAATCTGAAAGTTTTCTTGTCCATTTGTAACCCAATCAAGCCCACCCTTTTAGTCAAATTAGAATAAACTTCACAGACCCGTTACATGTAATATTAATATTTGTATGAGGATTTATACAGTAGACGGTTGGGCGCGAAATGCGCCAGTAAATACCTACCTACCTATGAGAATTTTGTCACTGAGTGAGATTCAAAATTCACCCCCAGAAGATGCCGTTGTCTGCCGGTAAAAGAAGAGCGCGAGTGAAAGTAGGGTAACAGGTAGATACCGCCTTTTATTATAGACTAGCTGTTGCCCGCGAGTTCGTCGGCGTAGATTTCGGTTATCGCTGGCCTGCGGGAACTATACAATTTTCACGAATAAGATTTCTCAATATTCAAACTATTTTCTTACCAAATGTCATCTAGATTGGTGCAGCGGTTTTTCCGTGAAGAGGTAACAAACAGACAGACAGAGAGACAGAGCTACTTTCGCATTTATAATATTAGTTAGCATTTACTGGTTTTTTATACGACAAAGAAGGCAAACGAGCAAATATGCAAGTGATGGATCTGCTCTCATTTAATTTGATCAATTTTCGTGGAGATTGAAATAGGTAAAAGGTTCATTAGATGTACACATTTACTAACACACAATAAGACACGATTACAGTGTAGTTTAGAACAAGAACTTAGAAATAGAAACGCAACACAGACTAATTACTCTAATTAGATACAGGTATAAACGAAATCGCCCAGTTCACTTGTCCCCGTGTCGAAGAACGTAGTGTATTAGTGGCCGACCGCGCGGGGCGCGTGGCGCGGGCGGGGCACGGCTAGAGGTGTGCCGTGCCGAGACTAGAGTCCGCCACAACCTCATTCAGATAATGTATCGCATAAGTATTCCGTTCCTTTCGTAGAAACAGCCATTTACATTATAATTATACGTATACCTACTCTTCTGTAAAAGGCAAAAGTGTTTTGATGTTAACCTTAATTTGGGTAATATAATGCCATTTGGTATTAATATTATGTATATCTGACTTTTTTAGCTAGCACTGAGCACTGCCACTTAGCGAGTGACTTGAATGAATAAATTATAGTTCGTCTTGCAGGGTCCGTTCGGGTCGCCGCCGCATCTTACTCGCTTATGGTTATGTATATCTTTAAAATTAGAGCATATTTTTCTGATAAATCGAACTTAACATAATACTGTCTTATTGTCTATACATACACACATTCTAAACTAATAGATCAGCTTGCGCTTTAAAATATAGGTATTCGCCGATCCAGTACACTCCAACAAAAAATTACGCTTCTTCCGTGAGCTTGATAAATAATCCGCCATCGGCTAATAACGCATTTATCAATCACACGTTACTGCCAATAACAACAGCCGGCGCCCTCGTTAATTACGCCGATAATTGGATAACGCCGTGACGCCGTGCTTTGGGAATAACGTTGAATTTATTAAAACGTTATTGACTTGCCTAATCACTTTTAACGTTAATAAACAACGGTGGAGCATAGTGGGTGTTAGGTAACGAACGGATAATGTAGGTACCTAGTACCAAGTACTTAAGTGCGCTGAGCTGATGATGAGGGGGCTCCTTTGTCACTGTTTGTTTGATAAAGTTGGGTAGGTAGGTACCTACGGCTTCATCTGCACTGCACTGATGACTAATACTGTTTAAGTATTTGTTGGATTTAATTATGGTTAACTATTATTTGATTAACGCCTTATCTACTTCGCTAGGGTTTCTTCATTTTCAGAATTTTGCGGAGGTCCACATCAACACTCATAAGTAGGTACCTACTTAGATTTTTTTCTCATAAGTTAGAAATGTTGTTATTTTTCTAGGGCATTATTATTAATTATTAAAGATAAGATGACATAATTTGTTCAAGGTTCAAGTAGATCCTGTGTCTCAAGCTAAACGAGCTAGACCTAACTATACATGAGTACTTACCCAAAAAAACTAATGCCATTATTCATAAACGTCACTCAAGCCTCCATCAGGTAATTAAATAAAATGTGCTTTGTCTACTTCTTACTAACGGAAATGTCAATGTGACAAAAAAATTACAAACGAACTTTAACGGCATTTTAGTTAAAACAGGTTTATGAATAATACCTAGGGTAAGTATAAGTAGGCAGGTATTTTTAAGTTAATCAGTGGGATTTTTAAGTTAATCAGTGGGATTTTTAAGTTAATCAGTGGGATTTTTTAAGCGCGACGACGAAATGCAAATGAGCCCAATATTAATGGACGCTAATGCCTAATTGAAACTATGCAATGGAACGGAGAGGGGCGGAGAGGGGATCTAAGTAGGTTGTTTGAACTGAAAAGGTACGTAAGTCCAATGGCGTCAAGGGCATGGGTCTCCTTTTGACATTATTATCTTTTTCTGAGTACGTATTGGCGGTAGAGTAAAGGCGTAAATTTAACCCTGTTTATTGTCTGTAATACCTACTAACACATAATTAATTGATAGGTACATATTTTGCTATCACGATACGATGACTACCTGACATTACCTAAAACTCTACTATTATGCGAAAACAGTTTGTAATATTTTGTTTAAAACTGTATAAAGAATCGAGCTTTGGTTTAGAAACCATACTCCGAGGCGCGAATAACTACTAAACAGTCTATAATCATTTCCAAGGTTTCCAAGCATCCATGTTCGATAAATACCGATGCATTCACGAGATGCGTCGCTTGACGTCCAAGGAAAAATTCATTCCAGCTAGTGGTACGTTTTCAAAGAAGATTGATTCATACTTTTTCCATTACCGACCGTTTAAGACGAAGTTCAATCACCATATTTATCATCTTCTTTCACTATTGTTGCTGAACTTAACCTCAAAATTCGTCAATGTTATCTTAAGTGCTAACTTGAAACACTTTGTTTTAGTTGATTCAACACTAACATCAATATGTCAGAACGGACTTTTCGGGATTAGAAAGAAAACGTCGAAAGAAATAAACTAGGTCCCTATCTGGGCGCCACTTTAACGTTTCAAGTAAGCGCGAAGTAGCGAAGCGTCGTCGCCGTTTCAGCTTTGGCAAAAATGCTTTCGTATGTCCGGCTGCCCGGCTCCTCTAAAGGTCGCATTCCTCAACCGATTCTCGTTAAAATTTTGTGAGCAGGTTTGATATAATTACATGGATTTGTGTCGATAGTTTTTGGACAAAAATAAAACAAAGTTAAAAAATGAACTCGCGAGGTCTACAGCTCACAGAACCACTAGTAATTATCAGTCAAACGAGCTTACTTTTGAACATGTTATTGGCTGCTACTTGTAAAGGTTAGCGGTTTTATTTTTAACATGATTACCCATGTTTTCGTTAGTGATGTATCTGGACTCCTGAAAGACCTATTAATTACCATCTACCTCAATTACTTTGAAGCATTCGCAGAAATCTTTTTTGGATTTATTTCAAGAATGTGAAATATGAATGAGTCGTCCTGAGATGTCTAAAAACACAAGGTCTCTTCAAAGCGACATGGAAATCTCTGAATTCATACTTTTATAAATCTAATTTTATATTTCTTTAAAAGCATCTTGAAAAATTTCGCGACGTTTTTTTATTAAGTAATTTAGAGTCTTATTACGGATTTTCTTAAGAAAGCTACTTATAGCTACGTTTTAAGCAATGACAAAATTTCTACTTTTTTGCCCGAACTCAAGGCCCCTTCAATTAAAAGGCTTACATTTTCCCTTTTGGTTGCTGTGCTTAATTACTTACAATGAGACATTTCTTTGAGACATTTCCTATTTGTACACTCTGATTGAACCCACTTACACGTATCCGGTGTGGCTCGGCTCGGTTTTAAATGGAATCAACTGAAATCGGGTTAGCGTGAAATTAAATTTTTTTTTATTTTCATTTGATTTATTTTCGTAATATTCAACTGTTGACTGACAACAAATTATCTTATCATATCCAATTTGTACACAATGACTTAAGAAAATATGGCAACACTCATATTTAACAATAAATACGTGATGGTTACTGGTGTCATTATTTCTGAGGTTGTATAAATAGTCTCCCTTAACGCCGGGGAGCTACCAAGGGTTTCTAGCAGTATCTGATACAATTTATTTAATAGAATTTAATATACATGACAGGCAGTCCTTGACGACAAATTTCATTCACTTATTCGATGTAAAATTACTACTAAACGTCACAGTAACTTGTTTGTCTTTTTATTTAAAGTCAATCAAAGTGGCTAATCATAGTCTTACAATACAGCTGAAAATACTCTCATTGTTACTCAATAAAATGATTACAATCGAAACAACGACTAACTAAAAGTTGTTCAATCAAATTTATTAGAAACATCCACATCTCTATGATTAAATATTCATGTAAAATGGTAAAATCTGATTACAGAACTTTAAGTGACAAAGATAAAATGAACAGCTATTAAACATCACAACATCATTGTATTTATTTCAAGTTTATATGAATTAAAGTGTATTTTACGTTTGATTTCTCGAATGTTTGATGACAAATGTTCTAAACGCGCAACAAACAACTATAAGTCTTAGTAAGAGAGCGGCTCGCCGGCTCCCGCTAACAACATCTTATAGAGATAGAATGTAACAACAGATAGACCAGCTACGTGAGCTTACCTCATTTCGCCGCTGCTTCCCACAAACCCCCAAAACGACCATTCGTTGAAAAACTTGACACAAACTCCCGAACGCACCATCAACTAAATTTTTAAACATCCTATAAACATTTTCTTAAACACTTGATATGAATCCACTATTCTATAATAGCGTTGTGCGCTAACATGCAAATACAAGGAAGACGATAATTCTTAGAGAAACAATTTGAATAAGCAAGTTTTTCAACAAATATCATCACCATAGACATCGAGATAATACGATTTATTCGTAAGTAGACCATGACACAATGGACGAATAAAATAGTAGTGCTCGAAAGACTGATTGGTGACATTTTAAATTACATTTAAATGAGATGCAAAAATATTTACACGACTTGCCCGCTGCGATAGACACTTATCGCATATTGTAGTGCCACTTGGGATATATCGATTTATAGAAATAAATAATCTCGACAATTGGGTGCTCGACAACGATACGTAAACGTAGCCTTATATGAAATTTTATTTCGTAATCAATGCATTGGCACTGCTTTGTGTAGCGTGGTGGCGTTTTAGGCTTTAAAAAAATATTTGATGTTGTCTCTTACAGTGCTCGTAATATTGCAATGTTGCCACATCACATCACAAGTGAGACTAACTGTGTTAAACACTTCACGTCCCTATGTATAGGTACCTCGTTTTTTTTTCAGCATTAAAAAGATGAACAATCTTGCCATGTATTTTTAATGAAATACGCTTTTTAAAAATAAGTAACAGTTACGTTTATAACCATAACAACACAAACAATTAAATCTCATTGTTATTAATTGACACTTGCTGTTACTTATATTTGTAAATGTAGTTTTCAATAAAAAGACTGGTCGTTATTGTTTACCTTTTTGCTAAAAAAAAAAAAAAGAAGTACAGGCAATAATAAAGCGCCATTAGTCGTTTATGAATTATGAAGCCCCGAAACGTGTCGGTCGTTGGTGTTGTAGCTGTCGTTTATTGGGTTGCGAGTCCAATTCAGAACAAGTGGAATACTACGTCGAGATCCTATATAAACAACTGTACAGTGAATGTAATACTGCAGCAGCCTTCCACGTCGCGACACTCGCCATCGGTCTGTCCCGAACACCTCAGTTAGCTACTGTGCTATATGTTTAACGTTTATAAATTTCGGAAAGTCCTATCTAATATTCTAAAAGGTTTCTACACTTACATTTATATTATACTGTTTCAACTTTTCAACACTCTGAACCAGTCATGTCGAATCTTACCCTCGTGTATACGTTGTATGTAAAATCTATTTTTCTTAACATCACAAAAACGATCAGTTCTTTACTAGCTGACAATCGAGTGACAGCTTTGAGAAAACAAAAATGGAAATGTATCTTATTTTTCTTAGGTTTTGATATATAGTTACGTAGCGATAAAGCATTGATGCAGCTTTAACTAACATTTATTTTATTGTACCGTACCTTAAAATACAACCGAATAAAAAGTTGGGTTTCAACTTTTGTCTAAATTTAAAGAAAATAAAATTTGCACAATTAAGATTGATGTTGTAGTAAGTGACACAAAAACTGAGCAAACAAACATTCATATTCGTATTGCAATGTCACGATAACATAATTATGCATTTAGCAGTCACAAATTAATATTACCGGGCAATTTTAACAAACTCGCAATAAAACAGAAGTGCCTGCTATATTAATCCAATAAAAAGCTTTTAGTCCCGGTTTGTTTGCACTAAAATATTCATAGCAAACTAAATTATTCTCATTAAAATACGGATATCGAATTACTTTAAGGTAACTTTATATTATTCCGCAATATTTCCACGCATTATAATACAAACATTTTAGCTAGCTTATTTGACCCACGATATACTCTTAAAATGTACTTTTCAGCAGGTCACGGAAAGTGCCACGCACGCGTGCGGTTACCTGGCTATTGCTTATAATCAGCCCTTTATTTCTCTGATAAATGCACTCTTATTTTTACGAGTTAATTTGTTGGGGTTTCCGAAAACAAAGGCTTACTTTCAAGCAATAACGAAAAAACCGCGTCACGTACACAACGCTTCCCGTCAAATGCTCTCGAATGGCTTGTTTTGAACATTAACATTTATGAAAATACAGCTTCAATTTTATTAGCAATAGACGAACTACCCGATCTTAGTTTATACAAGAATATCATTCCGTTTGCCGCAACACTTGCTCGCAAAGTAATTACTTTGCTTTAAGGTATTTACTTAGTAAGTTCGACCAATTCTTATAGAATGTGTATGAATATCGTTTCCACCCCTTTTAGTTACGATCTATCTTACAGTATAATACCAACTGAACCCGCCGACTCGAAGACAAGTCTAGTCCAATACTTAATGAATGTAGTACAGTTATGTTTAATAGGGCCGCCAGTCGGTGCTAGCTTTGGTAGGCCGGCGGCGCGTACTAGACGCTGACAGCGTCAAACCTTCACCATCCGGTTAATTAGACCTTTTGTTCGGCCCTCTTGCGAGCTCTTTGATGTTCCATTTTCCTGGTGCCTGACCGTTAGTAATTTCTCGTTATACCACTTGTACTTTTAATCGCGAGGCTGATAAGATATCGGTTATGACGGTCGCCGTTGGACAATCTTGAACGCGCAATATATACGTTGTCAAATAATATACATGCCGATTATTCCTTATCTGATGCTTTAGATTGTACAGCGGGCCGTTTGCAAACATGGGTTGATAAAACATGGCAAAGAGCTCGCAAGTAGATGCCTTACCCTTTGCTGTGGGTACTAGATCTTCTGGGACAGTGGGTTGGCGCTGCGTCTACGCATCCTCGTTGAGTTGCTTGAACAGGAGCGTCTCCTCGAAGATGTACTTCTTGAGGGTCTCTTTGGGCAGGTCGTCCAGCTCCATTGCGAACCGGAACGGCTCCTCTGCCACTGGCTGCAGGGGAGAATTAGCGTTAAATCTTGCAGCCTTAAATTTAAAACAGCTTTGAAGTTCTTTGGCTGACTTGCATCAATCTGGGTCAAACTTACTAACTCGGAGTTAACTCTACGTTAAGACTACGCAAATGCCCAGGTTGACCCAAATGGGCCTTAGACAGTTAGTTTGCGATCCGTAGATTTGCAAATTAATTATAATATTCTTGTTACATTTCGGAAATGTTCAAATATTTTTGACGTGTAGATAATGGACAGTGGTGTATAACGGTATATCAACGCCTCGTTGCCACAATTTCATTTCCCATTAGCGACGAGGTTGAATGTTATTAATAACGATGTTTGCCTGCATAAATTGAAGGCGCAAAATCCCACGGGTCTATACTGCTAATTTAATTTCTCAGCTGAGTGCCGTCAGGTCATCAACTAAGTTGATTACTCCACGCAATTTTAATTCAAATATTTATTTAGCGAACGTATAATTTAGGGTCCGTTTTCGGGACACTAATGACTTACAATTAAGTTAACGACGCGTCGCCGCAGACATGGGCGGAGAAAGGACAAATAATGGACTTACACATCACAAAAGTTAATTATCAATTAAAATCAAAGTGTATGGTTACAAGCGAATATTCTATTCGCTCCGTGGAGTTATCAAAGGCACAATAAATAAAGCCAAGGAAATATACGGGTATACATAACAAAAATATGTTAATGAATATTCAACAAAAAAAAAACAAACGACTGTCCTAGTTCAAAATTAACTTCTCATGAAAATAATGTTTAATTATTACAGCCCTGAATAATTTTCCGCTCGCGAATTTATTTCTTTGTTTTACGAGAAAGAGAAACAATCCAGTCGAACATTTCTTTAGTATAATGTAATGTTACAAATAACTTTTCCGTATTAATACAGTTACGATTAACTGCTGCTGAAAAGTCGAAGGACTCAAATAAATTTACACAAGTTATGACTATCTGAACAATAACGTCGTCGTTTCAGGTCTTTTAGAACTCGATCGGCTAGCTATTTACTTCCGTTCCTAAATAATATACAATTTTTTGCCATTCCATTACAGAGCTCACCGTAATACACAACGCCCAAAACCGACGCTTCTCACGAAAACCCTCGCTCACCTCATCATTGGGATCGTAGTACTGCTCCAAGTAGGGGTGCGCCAGCGACTCCTCGACGGTGATCCGCTTGTGGGGGTTGAAGGTCAGCATGCGGTGCAGCAGGTCGAGCGCGCGCGCGTCGGCGCCCGGAAACAGGTCAACCCAGGGCACGCGCGGCTTGAACGGCAGAGACTCCAAGTAACCGCGGGCCTGCCGGGAACACGACATTGTACACTTCTAAGTTCCGTGACAAACAGGCACATAAATATGTAGATTTGACTAGACTAAACATGAAAGTCCCTGTAATGTGCTTACGCTAGTAGGTGAATATCTACATATTGTATTCGCCATTGGTTTGTCATTCAGTCATTTAATAAACACAAAAATTAAAGTAGAAAGAAAACGCATATTCAGTTCAGTTAACAGTTCCTACGATAGCAAAACGGTGCGGGAGGGTGGCATTAGTATAAATAACACAGGAAACGTCATGTTATAAAATCACTAATCCGGATCATCACTCTCTGCTCTGCTATCTTAGAAACATACAATACTTACAATACAAATATTCTTTATTGAACACCACAAAACAGTACAAAGAGATTACAAAAAAAACTCAGTTTACCGCTAAGCCTATAGCTTAATTTATCTATATCGAAGGTTGATGGAGGTTGAGGATGGTTGACTCGATAAATCCATCCATCGTGCAGCATTACCCGTTAGCAATGCAGAATTTCATTTGTTTTAATTTCATCCCGTTTCATTCGGCATTAACGTCAAATAAGTAAAGAGATATCAATACGAATTTACCCGAACTCGAATCATATTCTCAATGCTCACAAACTGTACGCTCCACTGGCTAATGTTTTTGGTAGAAATGAACGCTAGCTATCATCACGTTCGTCAATGTTTGGTGAAGGGTAAGGCAGTTGATACGGCCGAATTAACACCCTGCTGATATAGCAAGGCGGGATTGGATGTGTCATTTACGTCAACATTCCAAGCTTTGCAACGTAGCCTGAATGCGGAGCTGGATGAACAATGATTTGATCAAGATTATTTCTTCCATCATATTATTAAGACGAAATACAGACGCCCTCTCCTAATAATAAGTAACAAAGTGGAAAGCCATAGTGAAATCTCTGTATACGAGATAAGTGTGACCTGACGTGTGCGGCGATTATTTTCGACCATATTGTTAGTTTCCGATAACGTTCATTTCTAAATTTACTGTTGATTAATAAGTATTTAACAAAGGCATTTATTGTTACTGTATAAACTGAATTCAATTTGTTAAAACATGGAGAGCAATGTTGTTAACATAATAATACCACCTACCTAGATGAACGAAATTGCATTGCCATTGTAGAAAACTTCATTAATTCATCTCTCCACAGTAGAAAAATATATCAACGTCTCGTACACTACTCCCATGTGAGAGCAATCGTGTCGTATTACTAGAATAAACATCAACTTTAATTTAATTTCTAGAACTTTATCCCAGGTCCGTGCCCAGTCGCGAGAAAAAAAAATCCATTGCCATCCGACCCGTCTATCCGATAAAAACAAAATGCGAAGCAATGTATTTCTAGTATTCCGAATGAATAACAATTTACTAACATAAAGTTCGGAGGACAATGCAATAAAACTTTGATCCGCGCTGTTTAATAATTCATTTATTCATCGACGGGGCATGTATTTTTTTTATTTATGTGTCCCAGCTTGTCCCGGGGACACTCCGTCCTTTTTGCTTTATATATATTTTTCATGTGACGTTTTAATCTTACAAAAGTGACAGAGGACTGACGCAGTTGTTTATCGGTCATTTAAGTGGTAGGTCTGTACTTATAAAGGATTATTTATTCTATTTGGGAATAATAATTAAACACAGGGATTTGGAATAGCTTAAGGCCTTAGGTAAACGTTGACAGGAGTTTTTGTGTCATTAAAATATATTTCGTAACTTATAAAATCACCAGCGCTATAGTGCTCTTCAGATGGTGAACTGAAATACCTAAATAGTTAATTTGTATAGTTTTGGACGCATTCTTCAAGTAACTCTAAAGTTGGTATCCTTGTATCTCCAGTAATGTCAACACAATTTATATTGGATGCCTTAAGCGTGACACGCCATAGAGCCGACCACATAAATCATAAAGCAAAATGACGTCATCGGCAGCTCCTCGCTACAAAGAGCATCACCCTATGATTGATGAGTGCGCTGTTTTCACACCCCGTGGAAAGTGAATAACAAGTAATCGTATTGAAAACAATTAATCGTTTGTGTTTTATCCGTTGTTAAGCTTTTGAATTGTTTTGTTTTCTTTAATTTAAGATGATCATGTTATTGCCATTTGGCCCCTATTTCACCAACGTTAGGTACAAGTGTCAGTTTTCAATGACAATTCGGTGTCAGTTGCTGACTTGAAGAGCTTTTGTTTCAGCGCGCTTTATATTGGCAAAGAAATGTAGTTCGAATTGTCATTGTAAACTGACAATTGTAAAGTTGGTGAAATAGGGGCCTGGATATGGTCATAATTTGTTTTGTCAGGGAGTTTTAATGTAAACTGTGTAATCCCGAAAAACAAAAAAAAAAACAATAATAATAATTTATAAGTTTATCTTTTGCTGAAAATAAAAAAACTCAGAACAAATTTAAAACTTTTGATAAAGCGAGAAACTCTGGAATCGGTCTTTTGTTTCAGTAAAAACTCTGTTGCTTAATATCGTACACCGAATTTAGAACAAAGTCACTTAACAACGGTTTTTAGGCTTACAACTTTCATTACGCGCGTGTCACCCGATGGCTTATCTTGCGACATTGCCCCCCAGCTAGTTCAAGTTTCCGAACTTGTTTGTCCCTTTCCAATTAGCCAACACAGACAAAGATGCACGTGAGAACCTGACTTGATTTGCAATCAGAGAAAAGGTTAAGGTGACCTTATCCTGGTAGAACCAACGCAATCAATCAAACGCAACTAATCGGTCAGTGTGAGCTATCGCCTGGCAACGCGATGAAATTGGATCCGTCTATTTGCCGAGCAAACTTTCACGCGTAGGTTTATAAAGTTTCGGAGTCATATTTATATTTTCGTGTTTCGACATTTATTTCGACGTAAACAGACACCTACTTATATTTATATTTTCGTGATTCGATATTTATTTCGACGTAAACAGATACCTACTTATTCATGTCTGGGAGGGTCAGATTGGTTGATTACTCTCGGTTTCGTAGAAGAATTTTACGTGGCAGAATATTAGTAGTTTTTGTCAGCTTAGCAACTGTTAGCGTTTTGTACGTTTTTGCCTAATTGTATTTTATAAAATATGAAAAGCAACTCAAAACAATCAAGTTAGTAACAATGTTTTTTTAATCATATTAAGTTCATTAGATCGGACTTTCCATTCTATTTAAGGTACGGACAGAGTTTCGTCTGGAAGTTAGTTTAAGAAAAATAATTAGGTAGAGGTAAAATACACTTCGAAACAAAAAACCACTATTCTTTTCGGTTCAAAGCGTCGAGAACGTAAAGTTTCGAAACTTTAATTGCTTTTGCTGGAAACATTTAAGGAATCTCTTTTGAGGTGCCTATTTCATTTACAGCAATTTTAGTTGGCCAACAGGAAGCCGCTTAAACTCATTTCAACATTAGTACCCGAACTAAAACTTAATTAAGGACAAACTTAGTTCGTTATAATATATTTATAGTAGAGTTTAGCTTCAGAAGTAATTAATATACTTAAGGAAAATATTTATATTATTGTCATGCGACGGCCTTTTGCAAGGGAGTACCCAAATTAAATCTAAGTTAATTGTATGTACTGTGTAATTAAATACTTAAATCATTTATATATCGGGCAATACAAAAAGTTAGTATTTTTGTGGCTCATCTGCATGTTCATGTTTCTAGGATTTGAACCATAGAGGAAATAGATGGTAGCAGCCTTTACGAGCACTTACTGAGGGCAATGAGGTACCTACATAAGTACAACACACTACTAAGCTCATGTCAATATTTGTTACATTCCTACAAACTAACACCAAAATAAAACTCACAAAAATGGTCGTCTGAAAAGATTCAAATCCAAGCATAAATACCTTTTCGTTGATGATGCAGTCCAGATCATCCTGGCTCGGGGAGCCGAGCACGCCCAGGATATGGTTGAGCTGGTCCAGGTAATGCTTCCCGGGGAAGATCGGCCGGTTGGAAAGCATCTCCGCCAATATGCAGCCCACAGACCAGATGTCTATGGACTTGGTGTAGCCCTGGACAGACGGATTTTTAGTAAATGCTATATTTATAAGAAATATTGGAGAAGGATGGGGGGACCTTTGTCCAGCAGCGAGACAGGAAAGAACCTGCTAGAACATTTTGTTGGGGCTGTCTTTTTTCAGCCTTTTTTGTTTATCAATAGTATTACCAAATGAAGGCGATGCAATGGAGTGTGATTATGATTAAGGTCATAAAATACAATGCTGTGGAATAGTTGGTGATTAATAAATGTGCCGAATTTTATAAATATAATACAACTTATCATAATACGCATTTTTGTTAACTGTACACAAGCTTCTTTCTTACATTACTTTTTTAGACAGCGTTGCTCGAAGAAGCAGTTGCTCGACTCATAGGTACTATTAGAGAATTCTAAAAGAAAGTACATCTATGGACCTACATAATTCGTGTTCTTTGTGCTTAGCTCCCTCGAGATAGTATTCATTGAAGAGAGCCTGTTGAATATGTTATACAAAGGATGAAGGCAGCTCCGAGCTGCGCCCTGCCGCGATTGAGCGGTCTTAGCTACCTATGTTCTGAGTCATTGTTAACCTTTCCTAAAAGACTCCGCGCAGTGATTTTTTTGGATGAAATCTTTTAAAATAGGGTCTGGATGGACGAAATTTTACTTCATGAGAGATCAAACATTATTATTCACTATATTCATGTATTAAAAATGCGGCAGCATTTTTGTATTTGTAGCACAATATGATTAGTCTCCGGCTTAGCCGACGGTAGACCGAAATGTATAGAAGCTCTGCCTCGAGCTATATTTTACGCAGGCATCAAAAGAGAAAAATATCCCCTTTCATACGCACACTAAAATAGAACGCCTCTATTAGTAATTTCGTCGATTGTCTTTTACCCCTCAAGCCAGAATACAACAGTGCAAGCATAGATGCTTAGGCAGGGTCAGGAAGTAAGACGGTAGTAGCTAGCTATCTGGAAAGACTTTGAACAAAGTCCTACCACCCGCTAATTAAAATGATAATATACAGTCCGTGAGTGTCTAGAATAGAATTCAGGTTCGGATGAATTCGTATCGAAATCTCTTTATTTCCAATAAGAATCGCCATTGACAGCCGAAGTATTTCTAAAATACGAATTCTATTCTATTATAAATGCTCACAGACCTTCAAAAAATATATTTCTTGCAATATCTGACTTACCTTGGAGTTGAGCATAATCTCTGGCGCGCGGTACCAACGCGTGGCGACGTACTCCGTGAGGAAGCCGGTGTGATCGTGGTCCGGGTCCGCCACCCGCGCCAGCCCGAAGTCGCAAATCTAAACAACCAAATAAGAAGTACATCATTAGAAAAGTTGAAAAACTCCCGACATTGTCATTTCAAAGTTCAATATTTCAAAAACGGGTGAACCAATTTTAATTAAATCCCGATTAAACTAGTTATCGATTGAAAAAAAAAACCGCATCGAAATAGGTCCATCCGTTTGGGAGCTATGATGCCACAGACAGATACACAGATACACATGTCAAACTTATAACACCCTTCTTTTTCGTCGGGGGTTAAAAAAAAGGATGCAATCACTAGTGAGGGTGTGTGGACCTAGCATATCAATTTCTGGAGTCTCACAAATTAAAATCAGTTCTAGTAGCATCCCCAATAATTTTACAGTTGTTACAATACTTAAAACACCAAATAATAAAAATAACATAAACCAAAAATTCAAGAGGGTCTCAATACCCGGAAGTTTTTTAATTTTCGTTTATTGCTCGATCTTACTAACGGTTATAGGTATAATAAACACATAAAATTTCTAATTGAAAACTAAAAAGGGTTCCCATACGAGAAACGTTGTAAAAATTATGTACTTAGTGTTAAATATGTAACGGCGTTAAATACCCTTCGTGTGTGGGTCCCACTCGTATTTGACCTGTTTTTTTATGGTTAGGTATAGATTAGTTAAATTAAAGTCGCTTGGTCTACTGATAATCTAGAATAAGATGCACTAAATTGCGATGTCACATAACAACCATATTATTACTCTTATGAGTAACTTGGGATAACTCAGGATAACTCAAGCAAGCTCAGTGTTCACCTTCTCGCTAATAAAGACCTCGTTAAATTGCTTCAAGATTGATCAAATCACAGAAAGACAGAACAAATTAGTCACGCAATGAAATAATCACATTAAATAAAAAGAAGCTCACAATTCACTGAGAGAGCTCTTAATTTAGCCCAAGAGATTAGACGCCCCTTGACAAAGTATTTCAATTTATTAAGCGGCTCAACGTTGGCAAGACAAACGGTTATTCAACTCTTTCTAAAGAAACCTACAAGAGCTACGAAGTGGGGGTGAAACTTGTGAAATAATATACTGTAGCAATATGAGTTAGAAACTCATTATTCGAAGCATGTAATAACAGTTTGTTTGGAAAACTACTTAGGTATACTAATGGCTCTGTGAGCTGCAGACCTCGCGAGCTCATTTGTGATTTTTGTGAACATTCTTTGATTTTTGTTTATTGAAAAAATTCTAAAAACTGGATCTACAAAAAAACCATATAATTATCTAAACTGCTCATGAAATTTTACGAGAATGGGTAGAGAAATGCCACCTGTAGAGGATAACTCGCAGAAAATCGGCGTGAAGCAACAGCACCCCTGTTGCGTTTCGTTCGGTCAATGAGAGTGCCGGAGGCCCAATACCTCCTCCCTCCCCCCCCTTTCCTCTTAACCCTTTTCCTTCTTAAAGGCCGGCAACGGACTAGTGACTCCCTTGGGGTTGCTGGTTCTCATGGGTGGCGGTGATCGCTTACCATCATGTGACCCGCTTGCTCGTTTGCCTCCCTCTTTCAATAAAAATAAATAAATAATAGCCGAACAGTCGAACCGACATATGAAAGCATTTTTTCCCCAAACTGAAACGAAGATGTTTCGCGCTCGCTAGGTCAATGAAATCTTTTTAATAGTTGAACCTGAGGGGACCCCTTTACTCTACATATATAAAGGAGACGTAATGTTTCTTAATTAAACTTAATTTTAAGCAAAGTTTCGAGACTATTTAAAAAAAAAGAGGTACATATTTTAATTTTCAAGATGGCGGCTAGCGGCTCCATCTCCCCGTCCAGATCGAAAACTTGGTTTTTCATTAGGCATTTATTAAATAAGCAATATTATGTCAAAATCGTTTCTACTCCATCTTGAGTTAACCAAAAACACCCACAGCCGTAGATGTACCTTTATTTAATCTTTGTATAAATAAAAATTTACCTTCTCTCTTAAACCAATAGCGTGATTAAAGTTTCTAATCAACAGACTTTCTATTAGATATTTATAATTTACTTATAGATATTTTGAGAACAATAAATAGAAAAAACTTTTTTAATCAACTACCAGCGGGAGCAATTTCAAGACATGTTTCCGAATCTTTGTTTCGAGAAAGAAATCGAATGTATAGAAATAGTGATAAGCATAACTTATATGCTTAATGTTTGATGGTTTTATAAACGATATCATTTTCGACTGCAAACCACAAACGAATCCATTGTGTGCCTTAATATAATAGGATCATAGCTTTGCCAGTCGGAGCGTACACATAATACACACACTCAAGAGCAAAAAAAACGGGTCACTTTGTATGGAATTGTTCATACAAAGTGACCCGTTTTTATTGCTCTTGAGTATAGTTGCATGGTATGCTAACTGTACATATTGATGGGTATTAGCTTGCAGGCATGTAGCTAGTTCAGTGAACACGACACATCCCACTTCTCGCGTACCTTGTTGAGAACGCACGAGTACACTACCCACCCTTCGTTGGCTTCGAAATGAAAATAACTTTGCGATTTAATTTCGCGTGTCCTAAATCTATGTATAAATCCTTTGAGCTTTTCCAAGCCGCATCGACATCATTTAAATTTTTAACCGACTTCAAAAAAGGATTCTTCTGCTATATGTATTTTTAACCCCCGTCGAAAAAGAGGCGTGTTATAAGTTTGACATGTGCACTTGTATATCTGTGTATCTGTGGCATCATAGCTCCCAAACGGATGGACCGATTTAGGGCTACGAATTAGTCGGAAAGATTTCGGGTTAAACTCGACTTTTATACGTGTGTAATCCGTTTATTCCTTAGGTAGGTTCCTAAGGAATAAACGGATGACATGTAAACGCTTGGTATATACCAAGCGTTTACATGTCATTATGTTGTCTAGACCTAAACGGTACTACACAATACGTATATCTAAAACTCATTTTACAAATGCAGGAAAAATCGTAGAACATTTCATTCCATTGCGGCGCGCAATCAATCATTTCTGAGTCGTAAACTCCACGGCCTCGGCCTCGCAATGTAATGCAACTTGTTCGATTTTTAACCCTCGACGCAAAAAGAGGAGTGTTATAACACAAATACACGGGTCAAACTTATAAGTTTGACCCGTGTATTTGTGTATCTGTCCGTGGCATCGTAGCTCCTAAACGGACGAACGGATTTGGACGCGGGTTTTTTAATCGCAAGCTAGTTTAATCGAGATACGGTTGTTACCCAAGCAACACATAGGCCAGATAACAGTACAGAAATTCACTTATAATCAGTTTAAAGCTTTGTTATACATGTATTAAAGCTGACGAGATAGCCAAATGCTGTACTGAATAGTTTTTGGGCTATTATAACACTTCAAGCTTAATAAATTTTGTACAGTACTAATTTTATTTCTTAAATCTTAATAAAAGTCATGAGCAGAACTATTAAAGATATGCTATTCAGTTTAAGGCAGACGAGACGGCGGAACGCTGCATAATTGCTGGTGTGGCAGCATTTCTTTGTACGTATAACTTTGGTATCAGTTTTCAATATACTGCTTGATGCTGAATAACCTATTTTCTGTACTCATCAAGCTGTATTGCAGTTCATATCATAACCAATTATTCAGTAGCTGAATATTTGTCCTTTTTTAGGTTTTGCAAAGCAGAACGCTGCATAATTGAAAATAAGTAAGCTCTTTCAACTAAATTATAGCGATTAAAGCGCAAGATATACACATTTATATAGCTTTTAGCGTCAACAAACATGAACTGAAGATTTTTATATAGAAAATAACTGGATATTGGAAATTCGTAAAGCTGTTATATTACACAATAGTCAAGAGTGAGTGGGACTCGCGCACCGAGGGTACCGTGTCATCATAATTATAATGTTACATGTAAATAAGTACGTAAAGTAACACAAATGTGCGTGTAACATTTCTGATACTTTATCTGGATTTACTTGTGTTAAATGTAACCATAATAGGCTGTTCAACAGCATTATGATGGGTAATTATAGAAATGTTATCCCAAATTGGTCTTTTTAAATCACTTTTAATCAAATTATAGTAAGACAAGTGCGCATATCGCGCATCCATTATGCAGAAATAAGCAAGGGAACGGCTGTATGAGCAGCTTATATTCAACATAGCCGTATCGCCATTACATAACCTCTAATAAAAATATAAATGATGCAATATTTAATAAAACACTGCGTTTTATTAATAAAAACACTTTTAGAAAAAGTTTTTATCATCAGCCACATTATTATTGCACATTGAAATACACAAAATCGTTAAAAATAATGGCTTGTCCAAGCCAGGGTATTATAAAAAAAATTTTTTACTTACTGAATAGTAGCTTAACCGTGCGGCGCTTGCAAATTTTACGGTAAATATATATGTAAATTCACAGTAAAATTAAATGCGCAATAAGAATTCACTTCCATTAATTATAAAATGTGTAAAACCAAAATTCAAATCCATTTGTAAAATAGTAATGGCGACGCTTGTTGATGCGGAGCCATTTTTCTGTTCACAAAAACATTATTAGAATTCACGTATTTTTTTAAATATGATTTGCATATATTCTCTCCAAAAAAGTACAGAATGAACTAAATGCTGAATATTAAATGAATAACTGAACTTGAACACGCTCAACCGGGTAAAAGAGTTTTAATAGCTGATTTAAGGTCAATCAGCATTTATACAGACGTTATTGAGCTTCTTGTAAATTTATTCAGCTACTATGTTGCTGTTATGTTGCTATTATACAAATTAAAACATTTTATTTTGTGCCCAAATTGCTTGAATAACGACTGTGGAAACGTTTATACAGCCGATAAGCAGCTAGTTTATCAGCTTGAAGTTTTCAGAAATGCATTTATACAAAGATTATACAGCCAATCTGTGTTGCTTGGGTAGCCAAGTTTCATAAAAATCGGTTCAGCCGTTTTTGAGATACTTATTACATTTGTCGGTGGGTTTTTGTCAAGTTCAGATCCCAATAAATGTGAAAGCCCGTATTTTGGAAGGTGATTGTAAAAAGTGACAAAAAAATTAAATAAAAAATTAAAAAACCCCCGACAAAAAAACCTATAAAAAGTGAGAAATAAAATATGTTTGCCTGGTCCTTTTTCGTGCGTACCGTAAGGAGGGCCTACAAATACAAAAATAAGGCGCGCGATAGCAAAAAAGTTAACATAGTTCCTAATTAAAGGACTGCAGGCCAAGAAATTTAATTTTATACTTTTTATAGGTCTTTTCTTCATACGTAAATTGAGTTTAATAGTACCTATCTACGTGACATTACCTTCAGGTCGCAGGTCGTGTTGAGTAGTAAGTTGGAGGGCTTGAGGTCCCTGTGTAACACGTTGGCCGAGTGTATGTACTTCAGTCCTCGCAGGATTTGGTATAGGAAATAGCAGATGTGGTCGTTACTTAATTTCTGTAACAAAATTGTTACATCAACCTTGTGTTAGTATAATTTTAAGCACAAAGACAAAAGTGAACGGTTATAGTAAAGTAACTTTGCAAGAATTGCGTTACCAGATTATGTCACATACGCATCACAGCTTAATAAGGCGAAAATTCGTAATTAAAAAGGCACTAGATTGACATAACACAACTTAACAAGAAAGCCAATTAATTTACCTGTGTTTTTAACAATTTGTATAGGTCTGTTTCCATTAAACACTGCACGATGTAAACATCCCTCATTTGATCGATAGAGTCAGCTCTTAAAATATCTCGAATGTCGATTATCTGCGAAGGAAACATATCATGAACTGCGGCGAACTTGCCAAAGACAACATTTTATGAAATTTAATATAGTAGATACACATTCTTTTCGATAAAATAAAACGTTTGCAGTGTTTGCACAGCGGGCGGACCGAGTTAAACGATCCCAGTGTTGTGCCAGCCGCTCAAACGATTTCAACTGTATACGTACATTCCTGTAACGATATTGTGGTTTCATCGGATAAATCGTTTAGAACAGTCGTTATTGGATATTTATTAAACTATAGCGTTAGCCATGAACAGCAGGATGCAAACCGATTATTCTTTCTATTACACACTTCAAAAAAATGGTAGCGTTCATTGCGGTGATATAAACATGGCGTGAGTACGGATTCATCACGCTTAATATTGACAAAGCAAATATATAAACTGTTTCCTTAAGCTTTTGAACAAAACATTATAATAAGTCAAAAATAACTTACGTTTTCATGCTTAAACCGAGTTAGGATTTTAATCTCTCTTAGGGTTCTCTGACAATAGGTCTGGTGCTCAAACGGCGATATTTTCTTAATAGCAACTTTCGTCTTCTTCACATTGTCGAAGGCCGACCTGCGGAGCAATAAAAACGATAAATCATCCAAATGCGAAGGTCTTGGAGCCTTATAATGGAATTACCATATGAACAAGACAATATTCCATAGTGGCAAGGTAATAACAGATGGCAATAAGACTTATTTTACACAATGTCTCGCCGCTCAAATAAAGCTCACCTATTGAGTTATTGTCTCAAGTACCACTTGTTTGAAAGCCTACTTCAGTGGATGCTAGCTGAAAATAATCACCAAAAGTAATTTCCAGTTGGGAATGGCCTCTAACAAAACAATGATTAATCGGCTTACAAATACGGCTTTTGGCCGCCACCACGGACACGTACAATTCGATTTCCATTACTCACTCGGGAAATGTGCAATTTTTAAAAATGACAAGCGTATTTACCTTAATGTTTTATTCTGGGATAAGTACCTATTAGAAACTAATTGCGTTTGAAACATAAATTTTGCGTATGTTGATTCAATACACCGTTAGAATAGTCCGATTCTCGAAAGACAAGATTTATAAATGAAATGCCTAGTGAATGTAAGCTTGTTCCGAACCTGCTGAAGGATAATGCAGATGAATATCTTGGTGAACCAATAGTTAAACGCCATTATAGCAGACCTAGTCTAACAAACCAAAATTAGGTACATTATAAAAAAAACCGGCTAAGTGCGAGTCGGACTCGCGCACCGAGGATTCTGTACAAAGATTTTCCCGCTTTACCCCAGTGTTTTAAGTTGTCCAGTTTTAGCAGGCCCTTGCTCCTAAGCAAAATGTACGCAGTGTGGGGTCATTTTATATTGGTCTGTGACATATACAGACATACATAAAAAACCGGCCAAGTGCGAGTCGGAATCGCACACGAGGGTTCCGTAGAAAGATTTTAACGCTTTTCCCCAGTGTTTTAAGAAGTCCAGTGTAAGCAGAGCCCTGCTCCTAAGCAAAATGTACGCAGTGTGGGGTCAACTTATATTGGTCCTCGAAATCTAGAGACAGACATAAAAAATTAAGATTTTGTGACTTTTCTGAGTGGTTGTACTATAAGAGCTACCTTCATACCAAATTTCAAGTTTCTAGGACAACTGGAAGTACCCTTTAGGTTCTCTAAAAACGGCAATTTGTATGGAAACGACTTTCTCAATGACTGTATCTTTTGATTGCGTTGACTTAGATGCTTGATTTTTTCACAGCTTCAAGGGACCGCAGGTTGAGTATTTGATATTAATTTCAGCATCCTACCACCACACGTTCCAGAGAAAAAGGGTCTTGACAGACAGACAGACAGACAGACAGACGGACAACAAAGTGATCCTATAAGGGTTCCGTTTTTTCCTTTTGAGGTACGGAACCCTAAAAATTGAGATTTCCAGAACTTTCTGACTCGTTGTACTATAAGAGCTACCTTCATACTAAATTTCAAGTTTCTAGGATAACTGGAAATACCCTTTTAGGTTTCATAGTACGGCAATTTGTATGGAAACAACCTTTTTAATGACTGTATTTTTTGATTGCGTTTACTTAAAAGTTTGATTTTTTCACAGATTCAGGGATTGAATATTTGATGTTAATTTCAGCCTGCTATCCACACGCGTTCCAGAGAAAAAGGGTCTTGACAGACAAACAGACAGACAGACGGACAAGACAACTAAGTGATCCTATAAGGGTTTAGTTTTTCCTTTTGAGGCGCGGAACCCTAAAAAGAAATACGTCCATAGGTATATCATGAATCATGATGTGATGATGGAATGTCAAATGTGTAATATTAATAGAACAGAGAGCCTTTCTATTTGTAGCACATTTTTAATATGAAATTTCAGGGTCGAGTAGGTTCTTGTGAGAACGTCACAGTCATGACATGTTATCTGGAACCGTCCCGGAGCCCTGCCCTCGGCCGCGACAGCCGCCCCGCCCCTCGTGGTGAAGAGTAATTTACGATCTACAACTTAAAAGCCTTACGAGACGATGTTAGGCTTTTTATTACATACGGAAATAGTTTTATGTTATGTTAGGTATATTTCTAGTTGTTTTGTATAATACGAAAGTGTGGTTACAGAGGCAATGGAAGCATTGTTAATACATAAATTAATTAACAACTTAAGAATGTGAACGTATTGTCAAATGAACATTTACAGCTTTGTAAGAGTATATATTTTACAGTAATAAATGTAGTGTGATTTTAAGCCGGCGTCGAATCGCACCACAAGCAGCGAAAGAACAACACAAACCCGTTCTCTCGATATAATTGAGAATAATATTCCCCTTTGCAAACAACGAACAAAATTTATATGAAGGGGCATATACCAACAAGATTTCGAGTTCAAACAAAATTCCGCTAACAATACATTTTCAAACAATGCAAATACAACCTCTACGTTACCAAATTTAACGGGATTCCGTCTTCAGTACTTACCTGAAAGTAAAAAAAAAAAACATAATTAGTTACGTTTGTTAGGAATAGATGTCACATTCTCCTAGGGAGATGCTATAGATACGTAACTCGACCAACGTGAATGCAATATTATTTAATCAGAATGCCAAATTAAATAACTACTTCATTCACTTATGATGGTAAAACGATATACATAACCACTGATGATATTGTAAGGATTTATAACCACGATTCTGTAATAATATTTAACTACTAATATATGTATTTCATAATACCAAGGTGTGGCAGTTAAGTAAGATAGACAAGCGGGAAGGAAACGAAATTTTCCTGTTCAATTTAGGTGTGCTATTAATTCCCAAGGCAACAAGGAGAACTTTGCTACGGAGAACCGAGACCTTATTTTTCAGATCACCTTTTAAGTTCCAATTAAGCGAGCCTTAATCAAAATGTAATTTATAGCAAACAACGTTATACCGTATGTCACAGGTAATTAAAAAGGCAAACATTGTACGGATTTACACATAACCAGTCAATCAAGTTTTTTTTTGTATATTTTATGTTTGTAAATCCAAATTGGCGAACCAAACTAAATAAATGTCGATCGATAATTTCATCTGGCGGCTGCTACAGTAATTCATCGAATTAACACGTATACTTGTTGCGCAGTGGGGCTTTAATTAACTGTAATGGATCTCAAACTTGTTCCATACAGGTCTAGTTGGTGTTCTTAGATCTACTAGGAATCTAATCTTAAACCGATGATTCTTAATAATAATATTATAACTATCGTCCCTTTGCGTCTTATTTACTTTACAAAGTTGATAAAGAAGCAAATTACATGCGACAGCGACCATAACTTATAAGATAACACTCCATTTTCTGTACCGCCTGTTTAAACACTAAACTTTTCTTTTAGTATGTAACGGCTAAGTTAGTTTGTAAAACTTGCGACCCCGGAGACTAAACTTATTAAGGGCGAGCTGAGCCTCGGGGGTGGTGATAAGATAAGACAATAGAAAACTGCGTAAGTACATCACGTAAATGATGGTGAACGCGATTAGATTACGGAACGATAGCCGAACGACCCTCTCGCTAACGATAATTTCATGTTAAATGATTTCGCAAAACATGTTAGTTGGACAGTATGAGAGGAGAAAAAAAATACATACAGTGGAACGTAGAATCTCCTCCTTTTTTGAAGTCGGTTAAAAAGTACGTGACAGCCGCGCCATCGTCTATGAAAAAGATGTACAGAGGGTCGAGCACGACTTTTCGAATCCTGCGTAACGTTACGGTTATCGTGTCGAGATCGAGAAACCTCATACTAAATTTTAGTTCCAAATACGCTCACGTTCGGGCGCTGTTCCAAACGTCATACAAACTCGCTAACGTTTACTAAGTTGCTTGCTAAGCAATCGAAGCGCTCACAATGATCTGCACAAGCTCTTAACAATAGAGCCGTGCTTAGATCATTGTGAGCGCTTCGGTTGCTTAGCAACTATAGCTGCTGACTGTACCTACTGAATACGGTTAAGTGTACCATTGCTAAATCAATTTTGCTTGTTCCATTGGAAACCATGTGTTCTCATGTGCAAGAGCTGATAAAAGGTGCACAAGCGCAAGCGCAACCTTTGGCCTAATCTACACTTTCCATCAGGGGATAAGGGTCAATCGCTTTCCAGTTTTTTTTAAAAACAAAAAGCAGCAGGAGGAGGAGGGTTATCGATCGGATCGGACACATCGTCTAGACGGAAAATCTGACATTTCAAAAAGCAACCGTTAATCCATGTCAAAATTTCCTTTTCAACCTGATCTGCTGATTTATTTTGGCTAAATGTAATAGTCCAATAAATAACGGCGACTAAGTAAAGAGAAGATTACTTGTGGGGTGAAAAAGGCTCGTAAATATTTCCTTTTATTATTGTTTAGATTTACGATATTATTACTTTACTTGTAAGAAAAAAGCAAAGCCATACTGTGTTTACAAAATATGGATTTTCGGTTTTATGGCCGAAAGGCTAGTGAGATGTAGCGACGAAAACAAAATTAAGGCTTTTGGATAAAAAACACAAATACTATGACCTAAAAAACATTTGTATGTCAACGAACATAAATTTACCTTCACGGTAAATACAAGAACACATAAGATCTAAAAATAAACTTACAAGTACATTCAGCAGCAATAGTTGCTAAGCAACCGAAGCGCTCACATTGACCTAAGCACGGCTCTATTGTTATAGACATAAGAGCTAGTGCAGATCATTGCGAGTCCTTCGGTTGCTTAGCAACTATTGCTGCTGACTGCACAATTACTGCCTTAAATATTTTTGGTCTAAGAAAACATTTAATACTTATTCCATTCTATTACCTACTAGGCAACTCATATACGAAAGGTTAGATCCTTCTCCTCTTAGAACAAAACTTGGTTTGGGTCTTACTGTTGAGTTGCATTTATAAAGAATTTCCTATTTCCCTCTAGGACAGCGCGTGCCACGCCACGACCTGTGTAAAACCATAAAACATCGCTTCACCAATACTTCCTCCGACATTTCCTTGACCCCATATTTTATTCCGCGATTTATGAGGGCGATCTTGCCCATTCATATCATATTGACAGAGAAATCAAGTATGCAAATTGAAATTGTCTCTTCGCTTAATCTCATTCCGTAAGTTTACTCAGTAGGTACTCCATTGAGCTTACTAAACTAATAATGGACTTGGACGTAGGAGAGTATTTGCTATCGTCAAATTTGTGTAGGTTCTCAGTTATTTGCCTCCGAGAGCGAATTGGGCATGTAATTGTGAGGGCAATTTATTTCCGAGTACATCGGGCCAAGCGAACGTGCTTGTTGTTAACATAAAATAGGCGAATCGCTTGCTAACCGAATGCATTACTCCGAAATCAAATTTACAGTACTATTATACCATATTCCTGAAGTTGAGAAAGCACAAATTTTACTGACAAGCATTTTTAACGATTTATGTGATTTGAAGAAATGTTTACCATATTCCATTATAGCCAGCAAAATATTTTACGTATTGGCAACCGCTACAGGACAAAGCACAAAAGTTACCCATACAACACTATAGAACGCAATCTCTAACTTTTATTTCCCTGGTCAGAGCAATCTTGCCTTGCAGTATACAGCTGCAACATAGTAGAAGGTATATATATCGAGGCGAGACTTTCAATTGTGCCGTAGACATTCAATTTCCTTGCTCAGCTTGCAACGATCTCTTGCAGCAGTTAGACACCTATATAAATAATAGATAGAATAATGTTTTATTTTTCCGAAATCGTTGAACGAATAGAGAACTAGAAAACTAGCAGTTGTAAGTACCTATAATGCCCCGCCGCCGTGAAGTCAATTTTGACACATTGCGCAGCTATGAAGTTTCTGATTATTGACAATTTTAACTAAAGAAAAAAATGCTAGACTTGTTTCTTTGCCACACGCAACAAGCAAGTTTAGCATTTTTCTCCTATCGTGAAGATTGTCAATAATTAAAAACTGCATACTTAGCTGTGCAATGTTGTCAGGATTGACTTCATAGCAGCGGGGAACTATAATCATTTTAAAAGTATAATTTACAACTGGTATCTTCGACAAATGGTAGAAAGCGACCTTCGTGATATACACTCATCGATCATTGTTAAATAAATTACAAAGTGCTGACGGAGCAAGGATTTATACTCCTAAATAAATATTTAAATTTTATTTGACGGGTCGATTTATCGCGTTAAACTGCCTTACAAATGTGTTACTCGGTCAGAATTCTAGTCCAATTGGGGCGCCATGAAATCTCCGGAGCTGCATGCATGCATTTATGATGAACATACGCCATGGTTTTTCGCTCGCGATTGCAAACTAAATATTTCAAGGGCAGAGACTAGCGAGATCAAAGATTCATATTTATTTTTTAGACTTAAAGAAAAAAATATCGATGATAAATATTAATAAAAAGGTACATACTAACAACATAATAGTTATTACAGATATAATTGCGTACACGCAAAAGGAACCTGATAATCGCTTCATAATGAGACTTAGCTGAAGATAAATCAGTGTTTTGTGTTGAGTCTGCGATATTCACATTTAGTACAGAAACAACACGTTCAAAGGAAACCCAGAGGGATCTCGTAAGTAATACTCTTGCTACTTATTAAGGAAAGGGCGGTTTTTATCTCTACTTAGTGGTACATTTAGTCGGAAAAACATGTTGCTTGCCAGAATTCGTAAGTATATACTTGCTGATTACTTCCACCTTTAATCTACCGCTACTACGCAATACCTACTCTTTGTCAGTGTTATCTTTACTTCTAGCTTTTCCATAACAATAATGTGAAATTCACCGAGGACTGTGACTTTTATGCGTACAAATCATTCGCAACGCTACTTAAAATAACAATTTAAGAGAGACCGTTACTCTCAAATCTAGAACGGTCATACCGTTTGCATATAAAGCTGGGGTTTATGTCATACGGAGTGGACGCGAGCAGTAAAAGCTTCCATCATGCTTATATTACAGTCATTCGTTATCCCTAATGAGCAGCGAACCCGACTCTACGACTAGCTTATTTACTATCTTCAGCTAGAGCTTAATTTGTGACGTCACAACACTAAACCAACTCGTTTCCATAAAACACGCCGTCCGTTAACTAGCGTGCCATGTTTAAAAATCTTATATAGCCTCAAAGGTAACAATGTATTCAGCAAAGCTGAAAGCTCGACGGGAAAGTTAGACTGGAGTGGAGACAGTCTGTGTTACTACTACCCCTGCAATTATAAACGTTTCACTGGAAGCCCATGGGCTAGAATCGTACCAACAATTGACTATTCAAAATCCGGCTATTCCAGCAATTCCATTTCAATTCAATCAGCTCGGAATTTTTATGCAGCTTTTGACCTCAATTTCCGATTCAGTCAGTTCACCATTTCCTTCTTTACAGCTCTTTTTTGAGCAAATATGGAGTCTGACAGAACTTTTATTTTCTTAATAACACTCTCACTTGGAGAGCAGGTAGGTACGCAGTTTTTATAAAGCATATAGCATATGAACCATTTGTTGTCGCAGCATTACCGTTAGCGTAATCTCGCGTTAGGGTAGGCGCGGTACCCTAAATGATCTATGGCAATTTAAGCAACGCGGCATAGCAAATATCATCATCATCAGTGGCATGTGAAGGCGTAACTTGGCAGACATGAGGTATACTATTATTTATTACTGCCTTCCCGCCCGTAGACATCGGTAGGCACTGCTATAGCTATATGGAAATTAGGTGTTATTCAAAGGCTGTATGATATGCCATAATCAGTCGTTTAAAATTGTGGGCAACTTGCCCAGTAGACCTAATTTAACGTAGTGCAAACAACATTTTGTATTCAATTCAAGTGACAAGATAAGCCAAAATGCATTTATAAATACGGTGGTTATATTTATGTATACATCATTAGGATAATTAAGGTGAGTCTGAAATTTGAAATGAGTTCATAAAATCTGGACCCGTTACATAGGGTCGAGCACGACTTGACGAATGCTGCGTAACGTTACGGTTATCGTATCGAGATCGAGAAACCTCATACTAAATTTTAGTTCCAAATACGCTCACGGGCGGGCGCTGTTCCAAACGTCATACAAACTCGACAACGTTTACTATTCGATTTAACGTGACGCAGCATTCGTAAAGTCGTGCTCGACCCTCTGCTATAATTAAGCGCATGCAATAGAAAATATTCCTCATTAAAATAATCTCAACCCTAACCCTAATTCAATTATAACGAAGCTGGGATAAAATAAATTCAAATTCTTGTTTCAATAATAAAATTCTAAAACACTTTATTATGAATCACTTTTATAGTAAGAAGCTCCCTCAAAATACTAAAGTCTCAAAATATCAGATTACAAACTCCAAAGGAACTAACTGTGTTAGTGTATGGAAAATATTATGGGAATACGGAAAATCTGTCATTATTTTAGGAACGACACAGTAGAAAAATATATTTATTTACAAAAAAATGTGACCTCCGCAAAGCCTTCTTGTATAAACAACGACGAAGCTTTTGTAGACACACCTTAATAAATATTAATGTCATTATAAAATATCGGATTATCTCTGCGGAACAGGCTAACGATTTTTTAAGGAAAACTACTCCAGAAACTAAATGACAAATTATTCCGTAAACTCACCCCCATAACTCATCTTTGTGCAAATTTCGACCCAACCCTACAACCACTTTCTTATCCAGCACCACAAAAGCAATAAGCGGAAGGATGCTAGAATTTAACTGCGCCATTTGAACGAACCATACTGCCAGAATATTAATTGGACTACATTAATTCCTCTGTTCGCTATTAATGTTAAGAAAAAGCAATTCAGACTACAATTAGCATGATTTATTGTATTTTTCGAACAATTTAACCCTTGTTAAAAGAGGGAATAAATTAAAGGATCTTCAAATAATAGAGTCGTAAACATCTCTAGGGGTTCGGTTTGTGTCGCTTGAATAATTTATACGGATTGTACTAAACGTAAGCCGTCGAAAATTACCTTTTTCGGAGTGGGTCAGGCGCGCTCGAGTTTAAGATAAAAATAAATCACAACCGTAGCAGATTGACACGATTGTTATAATAATTATCATTATCATGGGCACTCTTAAGCATGACACAAGCACCTATTAGAATATAATTAGGCCAATTAATCTTTAGTAAATATCTAAATAGGTACATCGACCCTTCAATTCCTCAAATGCCCAAAACACGTAGGTACTACAGCAACCTTTTGTGTATGGCTCCAAATGGCTTCAACACGTCTCAATAAATAATAATGGCCTGAATATTTTCATATTTGGAGTCCACTTATTTCGCTGTTAGTAAGGGTTGTCGCCGACTCAATATTTACTTACACATATAGAATAGAATGCTGAGACACAACAGTGCCCTACATTTAGAGATTAGTAAATACATTAGTGCCATAATAAACAATGGATATCGGAGCTCGGGCTCGGAATAAGGGTGTAACGTAGCGCAGAATATGAGGAAATCGCTGTTTGCAGAGTAATGTGGCTGTAATAAATAAACTCAGCGTAAATTTTTACTGGCTTACAAAATTGTATAATTAAATAAGCTTTGACGCGATGAACTTTGCATTTCACAAAGCCTATTGTATTGTTTCTATTTGAACAAAAAAGTAACCGGCAATTTACATTACCGCGCTTCTGACCTTGTGGATTTCTATGAAAAAGAAACCTTGGCCTTGCCGACAGACAATTCTTAAGACTTGTTTATGTAAAAGTGCTCTGTATCCTAAACCCGGTTCGTGCCAATGAGTTCTTTCTATCTCGTTATTGGATCATTTTTCAAGAGCTCGTTCAAAGAAAAGCTTTTCTTTAGCTCATCTTGTGAGGGGTAACCATGAATATTAATACTTGCGATCGGGAATAATGAAAATGGCTGCCTGTATTATAGCGATAGCTTAGGTATTAATTAAAATGATTTGACGCAGCGTAGTCATAACAAAATAGGGACTCCGTTTAATTGGAAACCAATATAGAGGCAGCTGAATCGAAATACTTTGATTAAGTCAGTTCACCAGAGCGTCAATTTTGCACAAGTTTAATTTGTTTTTGTTAACTACTTAGTTATTTTCTGTATATTTATTTTTGTCTCAAGTTAGGTTTTTACAATATTCATATAAAAAGTAATAAAACAATATTAATACAAAATATAAAAACATTATATAAAAACCTAATCTAGGGTGCCGCCGGCAGCGACGCGGGGCCTAAGCTATCGGTGGTCAGGGCGACAGAGAGAGGAACCTCCTGACTATCCGAGCCGTGTCCAGGAGTACCGCTTTCTGTATCTGACCCTTGACCCAACCACCTAGCGAGAGCCTTTTAAGGTGATGGTCAAGGCTCTTTGCTATTAGACCGTTCGCTGTTATTATTATTTGTTATTATTTTTAAGTGTAGGTGTTTCATACAAATGGTAACAAATAGCTAATCGTTTGTTGATAGTAAGCAGTATTTTAATTTTTTACATTAATATAAAACCTGATAGGTACGTGATGTCAACTACTATTTAATGACACATTTTTATTATGAGATATTAATCAAACCAAGCCTATCTTATACCTACACGAAAACATTCACATAGCTACCGTGATTATTGATTTGTACGCAGTTGAAACAATGGTATCATAAAATAATATTTTAGAGATATAAGGTAGCCGACCCATTTAATTATTCCTTCTCATAAAAAATTATACGAGTATTAAAAAGTAAATATCCGTATGATTCTTCATTTAATAATGAACAAATTGATAACACTTATGTTTGATTTTTTTTATGTTTTCTATTACTTACGCATACATTTTTTTTAAATGCCTCCTGGGCCTTTCTAGGAACACCATGCCCTAAAAAGGCCACACCTGGGCCTCTTCAAGGCATATGAAAAACTCAATAAAATTAACATGCCCCAACAAGGCCCGCGAAATACTTATTTAAATGTCCATGTGGCTACACAGTGCGGTGCCATTAGAGAATCGTAAAACAGTTAATTCGGAATGGTATACTACCTTTTCTTTGCCAGATGTTTTTGAGGAAATACAGAAAAACAACCAGCAACGCAGAATCATTCTTTATCATGACAGTGCCAGCTGTCACACGTCAGTCGAAACAACTCTGTTTTTGGAAAGTGAAAATATCGAATTAACGGCTCATCCTCCGTACAGCCCTGGTTGAGTGCAGCTATGACTTGTAGTTATTTCTTAACATAAATAATAAATTACGTGTGGTCAACGATTTTCGACCACAGAAGAAGATGTCGATGCATTTAAAAGTCACGGAGATACTTCAGACTCAGTCGGAATGGCAAAAGTGCTATAAAAATTGGTCACAACGTCAATCATCGTGGCGAATATTTTAAAACAGCAAAACCATGTTTGTCTCTTTTAGTTATTCCGGATACTTAAGTAGCAGCCCTCGTAGCATATATTTTTAAGCGAAAATAATGAACGGCCTTGCCGTAATCCGTGTTGGTATACACGCCAATTTAGCAAATTGAATGTGGGAAATTGAGTAAGCTCTTGTATTCGCGTACACGCAAAATAATTTTACAATAAAGCTGCGGGTTTGTCAGATAGGTAATTCTGGATAATTAGACGTCAGTCTTTGTGAGAAAATACAGGAATACCTACTCGTCAGATTAGACGGATAATACGTTTTTAATATAAATACTTAATAATATAATATACAATTTGATACTATTAATTTTGACTGATTATTATTGATATACATAACTTCAAACACAATGTGTATTGTTACTTAAAATAAATTGTATTGAATAGAATTTTGTAGGATCGTTAAATTAGAACAGAAAAAAATATGTACTTACCTATGTGTTAGACGAATTAGTCGGTCTCGTGTCAAGTGCATTTGAACTAATCATATGTAAATGTCGCAGTTAAATCCGGTTCAACGTTACCCAAATCTGTAAATCGAGACCCAAAATACCGCATACTAAAGCCGCAAGCAAAAGGTACAAAAGACAAATTAGGCGCGAAGCCGCGGCTAATAATTACGAGTATTATGAAACATTCTGGCACATTAAACGTCCTCATTAAATAAGCCCGAATTACCATAACTAGACATATGAGGCGCAGCTCGTCTTTGCACCCGCATCAAACCCCTGTCTCGGGCTCAGTTAGACCACCCTGTATAATTACACATTTCTCGCGCACAGGGTACTCGCACCAACAATATATGAGTATACAGTTACGTGATATGTTCTGTGTTCGGATAATACATTCCCGACATTCCCGCGGCTTGAGAGCTGGATCATTGTGTAAGCAAGTCGATCGTTCAAGTACACGCGCTTTATAGAAGACGTAGCTTCACTCTGGCACCAGAAAGAGTGCAGAAAACAGAAATGAGACAGGCGATACATTGATTAACAGAAAAACCATTTTTTTTTAATATTAGAGTCAACTGTTGCTTGATGGAAAGCAATCGCCGATGCCTATTGAATAACAGAAAAACTATTTTTTTTTATATATTAGTCAACTGTTGCCTGTCACACGAGAGGGATCACATGCGTTGCCAGCCCGTTAAGGTATAGGCTAGGCTCGTTTCTTAAAGATCCCTAAGTTGTATCGCTCCGGGAGTGTTGTTGCGGGAAGCCGATTCCATATCATCGTCGTGCGAGGGAAAAGTTCCGCTTAAAGACATGGGATTATTCAGGATCAATATAAATAGAATTACTAAGCTCCAGGCTCTTCATGATCATCGTTCAAGGCACGTAGGCTGCCATCCGCTAGTACGGATAAAAAAAAAAGCATCAGGAAAAACGTATTAAGATCCGCGACACTCGATGATGTAACGGTGCGGTATTGTGTCGCGTGAGTCACTTCACTGCGCTAGCGCACGCGTCAGACAACTTCCGTAACAGGCAAACCATTTGCAAGTTCGTATGTAACTGCGTGGCCCCAAACTTGGCACAGGCGGTTATGGTCCGTTATGGCGAAGTTCGTACACAATGTTTCGAGTTTTTACTGTCGTTATTCAGAAAGAGAAAGCGATCTTTTTATATTTGTTCAATATGACTACATGAGCGTAGGATCACTTGTTTACCCATTACTTCGATTATTTATACGCATGAAGACCACATGTATTTAACGTTTTTGCAATGGTAACGTGTCGTAAGGGATTATGACATAAAACAGATTGTTAAAATAATACCAAATCTCTACATGAATAATTGAACATTTAATTAATATGATACGAATTTAATATTTATGTCCTCATGCGTAACATGAGCATGACACAGTTTGATTTTTTAGGTTTCCATACCTCAAAAGGAAAAACGAGACCTTTATGGGATTCCTTTGTTGTCTGTTTGTCTGTCCTTCTATCAATTCGAAGTAGGTAAATTAAAACCAATAAGCCAGGTACTCCATACTGACCTATAATCATGAAATTTGGCACGAAGCAAGGTGTGATCACACAGGATACAAGTCATGAGAAAAATCCAAAAATCGATAGCCCCGGAACCCTGAGTGCGCGAGTCCGGCTCAATTAGCCGGTGTTTCTTTCCATCCGACTGCCTATTTTGGCAACAAATAATAGGGAGTTCAACATGCAAATTACTGAAACAAAATCGACAAAAAGACGTAAGTACTTCAATCAAATTTTCATTTGGACCATTGTTTTTATTTTCAAAAAGAAGAGTAAACATGAAAGGCAGACAGCAATAAAACATTCCCAACCTTTTCGCACATAGCAATTAAACGCCAGTTTGATTACGGTCCCCGCTTTGAGCGCGTCAATTTCAGCCCGGACCGGACAAAGGCGTCCGCACTCGGAACGCATACGGCGTTCATGGGTTTAATAAGGCCATTCAGCCGCTAATGGTACCCATTTGACGTCACTATCTGAGGTGAACGCTTCGCCAACATGACACGATAGTTTGAATTAGAACAATTAGAACACGAGCCAGAGTGAAGGACGTTGATTGTGCACAAATAAACGGTAGGTTACAGATGTTGTTGATTGCGCGTCTGTCGAGCTCCTAAGAGTACGACGATTGATGTTAAGTTGATTGATGTTGGGATGTTTAGTTGTAACATACAATGACAACGCAAAGAAAAATTGCAGAGACGTGATCTGAATCAGCATTCTGGAAACCACTAAATCATTTTGGTAAATAAAGACAAATTTTAATAAAACGTGTGTTTAGATTCAGTTAAATAACTCTTACTCTATTTGAAACGGCTTTCAAAATCCACGGTAGGTATGTAGTTACAAATTAATTAAGAAATTACCCTAAGGAAAACAGATATGTGTTATGTGATATGTCCAATTGTTATCTTTTACCTGATATCTTACGTTTTTCCGCTTCAATTTTTGATAAACGGAATTCATGGCGATTGCAGACTAAGTAGTATTTGTCGATGGCGTAGTTTTTCCAAAAAATATTGATCTAATTTTCATAAATAGAATAGAAAATGAACCATTTAATGAGATAAAATTACATTTCCGTTGAAATTGAAGGGAAACAGAATTTGATGGCAGGAGTGATTAAAAGCAACTAACGAATGACGAGCCACAGAACTATATCGGGTGTACAATCCAAATGGGTCAGTATGGAGAAGTCGGAAATTATGAGAGATAGCGAGATCTGTTCTTAGGAACCATGACGTCGATTTTAGATTTAATAATAATTACATTACATTGCAACACATATGCACTTCATAAAAATACGAAATTCAATCTTGCGATCGTTACCCAAAAGAATTAATCTTTGCATTCAACAGAATGGCTACCATTTTGAACATTTACTGAAAAAAATGTATGAGAGTTAATAAAAAAGTTTGAATGTAATTATTATTAAATCTACAATCGACGTCATGGTTCCTAAGAACAGATCTCGCTATCTCTCATAGTTTCCGACTTCTCCATACTGACCCATTTGGATTGTACACCCGGTATAGATATAGTTTTGTGGACGGAGCTTTAGCAGGGACTAAATAGGAAAGTATCAATGACAAACAACAAATCAATGTTGTTGCCAAGGAGAACCCTGAGAAAATCGAGCAAGATGAGATCTTTAATGGACACATGAGAGCTCCGGAGCAGAAACAAAAAAATCAAATTTAACAAAAACCTAAGATTCAGAAAGTTAAGTAATTTAACCTATACAATTTTCTCTATACTTAACTTATGTGTATGTCAAGTACGAACTCTCATAAAAGTTTGATCTGTTTGATTCCTATACACATTTTCAGAGATCACCACCGTTTTCGAGTCAGAGCAATATGTATGCAGAAGATGCATAACGAAAAGACCTAGACGAGAACCCGCAATGCAATCGTTTAATGATATACCCATATAGTATAATTAAATAAAGTAAACTTTGCGCCATCTCATCTACTGGATTCTATTGATATCTTCATAACAGAGCGCATGCCGTACATACCACTTGCTATACACTAAACTGCAATTGACTAGCGCAACGCAACATGACTCATCTCATGAATTACCCCAATTTCCAAGTTATCCAGATACACTTGGCTCCACAGGCTCGACCTTCGCTCGTTGATCCCCCATCCCCCCGGCCGCTTACCTTGATCCAAATTGTTCATTGTACCGTGAGACCCTAGCGAGCCTTGCGACCGCAACGCATCCGCCGAATCACCTGAACCAAAGTTCACAAAGCACATAAAAACGTGAAGGTCGGCCACCCATGCCCTTGTATCGATAAAAATTGAAACAAAAGAAAGTTAAGTCATAAATTTGTTACAAACACCGTTGGTCGGGCCATCGTCAAACTTGACTTCATCGTTGAGACGTCTGATGAAGTTTTACACTTCGCATTATTTATGCAAGAAAATGTTGTGCTATAAAGAACATGATCTATAAAGAAGTGAAGAGTCATCTATCCTTCGAGCTCACTAACAGTTAAATCTTCTTGTTGTGCATCACCCCAAACGCAGTAGGTACGTACGCAAAAAAAAAAGACAGCTGGCCGAAAAATGTCAAAGACTATTTTACCCTTCGCGTTTGTGCGGAATTACGGGAAAATCAACGGAAAAAAGATGTCTGCTTTATTAGTCACATTAATGTATCTCGTTTACAATGTATATTTTAACTGAATTCCAACTACCTCAAGAAATGAACCTGAATGTTGAAAACTCATTTATTTGAACTAGTGTTAGTGTTGGTTAATATTGATTTAATTGAATCGACAAGATTGAATTAATAACAATTATGGTAATCCGATGTTATACCTAGCGAAATACTTGGTCTATTGTTTAAAGCAATTTCAATAAGCAAACAAAGCAACCACGAAGTTACGGTAAGCTAATCGATATAATAAACTTTATGGTTCCGTGATAAATCACTAATAATAACAGCGTTTACACTAGCTGTTTATTGTTTTAAGTGAAAGTAAACACCGGACCACATCAGTGAACAGAAGGGTATTAGCAGTTGCACTTCCATCCTAGCAAAAACACAAGTGGCTAGCCGGGTGTATATATAAGCAGGTACGGTCTAGCGTTTCCAATGGAATGCAGAATACAGTTAAGTCAGCATTTGCACGACACGAGCGATAATGTCAGCACATTGCAAATGGCTGAACCCATGTGACCCAACTAAAAACTAACCTACGAATAAAACAATTGTTTACGACAAATGTGACTCGAACAAGGAAATATAAATACGCATAAAGCGAATTGTGGACAAGTACTCTCCAAGATCAAGAGCAAAGGTAAATTATCCATGACATTGGAAAGACGTAAACACGGGCTTTAGGGAAATACAGTCGCATCTCATCTGTAAGGAATGGAGGGTATTATTTATTGATATTTTGATATAGTGAACAGCCGCGAATACGTGAAGTAATTTCCGATCCTCGTGTTTTTTGAAACTATTCGAATTGTATTCCAGCCAAAATAAGGTAAACCTTTGTTGCCAAAGGTTTTAAATAATCTATATTGCGAGACAGCTAAGCAGTTGACGACTTGTTTTACTCGGTTTGCGGTGAAGACGGTAGAGTTGCCTCGGAATATGGTTAAAGTTTAACTCAGATTGCCGTCAACGCTACTAAGGGGCCTTATTCGATATTGATCTAATCAATAACGTTAAGTTCATAAACGCAGCCAACTAAACCACCGATTCGCAAGATGAACATAAAGATTAATAATATTCGAAGCACGTTTGTTTTTCCACAATATAATGGCAAAAAAAATCACGCCAAAATGTATCACGCGCAACTAACTCACAAAGCATAAAATTTGCAACTCGCCCGCAAGTCCTCTCCATTAAACTTGATGGTTTCACTAGCGGCGAGATAAAGTAATGGGTTGATACATATATAGTAATTTTCGAGTACGGCTCGCTTGGCATTATAACAGCCTTGGCTGAGGTTGGTAGCGTGGTAAGGGAGGCCAGTGGAGTGGAAAAACGTGTGTGCGTCGAGTCGAGAAGCAATTGAAAAGTGGAGACCGACCGACAGACAAGTACCTGCACGGTTAACCCGACGCGAGCGTCCATCAGTTGGCATACCCTTTAAAGTTATCCAGGATTTCACGAATCCGAAAAATACGACCATTATCAAATCAAAATGGTACTCTTGCAAGTATTGTTTTAGTTTAAAGTTATCCTAAAACGGATTAGTACAGCGGCATTAACCGTTTCAGAACGTTTATACCTTAATGTAGTTTAGGTGGAAACTCCCCGGATACGTTTGCAGTAGTAGTATTTTTAGAAAGAAACGTATCATAGGAGTCGTAACTCTGAAAATACACAACTTTCAGGTACTAATTGGATCTTCTATATTAGTTTTTCCTTCTAGTTCATAGATAACGCTATTGTGTTAAAGCAGAGATCTAAGTGTCATACGAATTGAAAGGTAGGTACAGTCAAGGTCACCAATATGTATACACCACAGAGTTCCAAAAAAATATACATACAGATATATATTTTTGCAACTTCGCGCGGATCTATGTCTTTGACCTTGAATGTACCAGTACAGAGACCTCTCTATAGTGAAACTAGCTACAGCAGGCTTAGGTATTATTTTAAGGGAACGACGACATCAAGACATTGGCAGTATTCTTGGTTTTATATATTTATAATTTTAATATAACTACGCATATCAGTTCACAAAAAATAAATAAACCGCTCAACGATTTAAAAATGAGCGACATTAACCTGTTTGCAAGTTTGACGCGGCTTGGCAGAATAATTAAAAAAATCCTTGCTCTGTTCCACCCTTATATTTTAAAAAGGTGTAACTTTCGTAATTTGACATAGATTTATACATTTTATTCATTCAAGTCGTCATTTCGCGTTCAGGAAAAGGACCAACAATTTACGATGTCGGTTTTTTATTATGATAAATTTGTTTAAGTTTGTCGATATAAATCAAAAGCCACTCGTTCCATACCAAAACTTTAAACAAATCAAGCTGACTTCTAGGAATTAGACCAGGAAAGTAGTAGAAATTAGAGTATTAGTATTATAGCCTGTAAGTACACCTTTTAGGCATCTAGATTGAATTAGAAAATTGAGATCAAATAACACGTCGTAATCAAGAGCGAAATTTAACTCCTGTAATTTTATAAAGTTAAGTTTACTCGTATTCAATTTATCGTAATATTTTTTGAATGTCAACAACAAAACTCCTTATAGCTTGAATACGACTTTCAGAATAACAACTTTCATGTTTTCGTAATATAGACTTGAAATATGAAAATATTGTTATATAATTACTGGAATCAAAGTTCTTAAGAATTGTGAATACTTTGCGGATTCAAAGCAAAACTTTAGAGGCGTCGGTCGCCGTAATTTTCACGCTTCATATTTAATGTATACCTAAATATTAGCATATCATTATGTCAAAAATTTAAAATTAAAAATTTCAAGGAAATACGCCAGAACTATTTCTATAAAGTATCAGGAACTATAGAACTATGCTGCATGCGAACAGAACTCCTATTTTTTTGTGATATGCTGGCAATTGATATGCTAACTTCACAGAGACACGAAAACTATACCGCGGTGGGTGGGGCTTGCAAACTGTACCGGCGCGCCGATCAGTTAGGTTGCGCGAGTCCGCAATGGCGGACGCTGTTTTGACAGTTTATTTTAATCATCAAAAATAAGATTTATGTTTTAAAATGCCTTCATGTGGGGTGAAGTTGTGCAAAAATCACACGGATCACTGTCCCAAGGCATCCAAGGGTAGTGGAATCACTTTTCACATGAAGTACACCATTACCTGAAAATTCAAAAATCTTCTTGCTTACCACAGGGATGTCATTATGCATAATGTAGCAGCTCATTTTACTAATTATTAATTGCCTGTTGGACTATTATATTTATTAAGATACAGATTTTGGATTTCAGGCGAATTCAAGCGAGTGGAAATTCGGAACGTTGTCCAAACCCAGGCTCGCGGGAAACTAAGTAATTCAAATGCCCGCCAAGGCATTTGAATTTGCCCGCCAACGCGTTAATTAGCCAGCCAGCCAATAGCGTGACGCGGCGACGGTCGGCCACACTGTTTCCACCTCCAAAAAGTAGTGGACTTAAAAAATTTGGTCCAGCTAGAAAATATATTGCCAGCCTTGTTTTATAGCGTTGTGGGCCTAAGGCGAGGGTTGACTACCTATGTTATCATATTTAACCATATTCAAAATGTATACTGTTAGCTTTCTTAAAATTAATAGGATAATTGTATAACAGTTTATATTCAATTTAATGTAAGTACTCATTTGTTATTAATAAATAAATGCGATGTGTTGTCTTCGCTTCGTGCTGCGCGCCATATTTGAATGCAGAAAGAGAGGGGGAGGCAGAGAGGGAGACTGTGGCGGGAAAACGAAGAGGAGCGAGAGAGAAGGAAGCCGGCATGGTTTTTTGGAGGGAAACGTTATATAGAAGCTTAAGGATTTTTCAGGGTGATAAAAACTTGTAATGCAATATTAGAAGGACAACAAATAAACCAATTATAATAGCAATACATGGTTTCATTGGATTTACGTAAGTAAAAGTAAAATCTTACAATGCTCTACATTTTCTAAATATGATATATTATAATTATTAAGATAGTGCAAGAATATTTTTTTATGACTGGTCCCCTCATGTATAACGTTGTCCACGCATCTAACCACATCTGACAGACATTGACATCGCAGCAGACGCGCGAACCAATAATGGCCGTAATCTGTCATGCCGAGAACCAATCACATTGGGCCAGTGCGCATTGCCGGACGCTGACAAACGCTACTGGCCTTCTGGTCAAATCTTTGAGTATTTATAAAATGGCGTAACTAGCAAAGCACATCCTAATAGCAACCTAAATTAACGTAATTTTTGAATGCATGGATAGTTTAGTGTATGTTACTTTGCTGCTGTGTGTGTACTTCATCTTTGTGCGAGTTTTGGCTCTGCTAGTGAACGATACGTTGTATGGAAAGACTGCTTCCATGTTTTATATGCGTTCACTGAAATCAGCACTAATAGTGCTTGTCTCGAATTTTCGCGATTGAAAATTCGTTTATCTTGAAATTTGTTCAAGTCTTGCGACTGCGACAACCTTATTCGACCGTTAGACACACAGTTCAAGTCAAACTTATATGCGCTTAAAGTGAAGTCAGTCACTTGTAAGGGAAGCAAGACGCACAGACCGCGATAGCCTTCCATTGCCTGATGAACTTCAGAGGCGCAAGCATTTCTAACCTCATGCGTTAGACGACAGATGACCAGAGGTCGGCGGGGGTGAGCTGTTTTCAGTTTTTGCATAACATGGACATACCTTGTCATTCAATGGTAAATGCCCCATGTGTAATTTTCATCATGTAATTAGATCCAGTGAGAGCTGTTATAAACTGGTGTTCATCTGCTTCTGTCAGTCCGAAATTAGAAAACGTCATCTCTAGAAACCCGGATTTAGATTTTTTTAGGGAGTATGCCGAAAAACTTTCGGAAGTAATAGACGTGGACAGCATTTTAATGTACAATTTCACTCCACTCACTTCAGTGGATGTAGAAAGATCTTTTTCTATCTATAAATGGATAAACTCAAGGCGACACTCATTAAAAATTTAAAATATAGAAAAAAATATACTTATATACTTATGAGAATAGCACAGAAAACTTACAATAAATAAAAAGAGCTTAATACTCGTTTTTCATGCTAGTTTAATAATTTGAGTTTTGTCTCCTAATATTTCTTTATGGATACACCTTATCCAATTAATATCTACAAGACACAACTACATGACATTAATGATGATGACGTAAAAATAGCCCAACCCCGCCGACCTCTGCAGATGACACATGTATAAGCTTTTTTCATTAGGGCCGGCTATGGTGTGCCCTTGTTTCCTATGAGCAGGATAGCAACCGACCGAGCTAACAAGCAAATAAGCAAAAAACTCGCAGTGTTCTTCTGCTGCTACTGTTTAATGTAGGTACGGTCGAGGAAATTAATTCCTGACCCACCATGGATCCTTTTCACTGTAAACGTCATAGTGACATCTCATAGCTTGATAAGGAAAATCGTTATGACGTTAACTAATTTTACTATGAAATTGTTCTATGATGGGTCAGGAATTAATATCCTCGACTGTACATGTACCTCGCTGAATCTGACACAGCCGCCAACAAAAGCGAAACATTTCCCTTTCAGAATTGCAAATGAGAGCCAAGTCACGCCAAACTTAAAGCCTCACGCCTCGCGTAAAACTCGCGTGATATCATTTAACAGCATTTTTATACCTTCAAAGGTTTTATGAAAATATGTAAAAAATATATGAGGCTCCATTACGATACGAAAGGAAACCGTGCGAGGTTTTATAAGTCACTAAATTATAAAGGTTTATGAAGCTGTCTTATCTTGCTGATTCTTGCAGTGTTCAAATTATTACATAATATTAACCTTGTATGCGACTGAAATTACTACTACTAACTACTACGACCATTTTAGTAACGTATGGCCACATTATTATTATTATTATCATTACATGTAACAGGTAAATGGTAAAGCTTTGTATTATAATTCCCAGGCGTTTAATTAATAATTAACCTAATGAAGATAGCATCCAACCTTCTTCAGTATATAATGAACTTCAAGATGCTTCTCCGGTATTGAGGTGAGTGGCAATATATTACATATTATAACATAATTTCGAAGCCTAGTCATCTATGTAGTAAAACACAATGCAACAAAGCTTGCTTTTGAACTTGCGGCCGTTTTCCGTTCCGACCAATCAAAAGTTCTTACCGCTGTATCCGACTGGTCTGTATAGAAATATGCTGGCTAAAAGCTCTTTATGATGCTGACGACAAGTTGTCATTATGAAAACAATAGATTTCTGTATTCGACTATGATTATGTGGAGACTGGAGATGTCTGCTACGTGACCGGCATAAATGTGTCTGGAGTCCCTTAGCCATACTCGGAGCGAATACATATGGCTGCATCCGATGTATTCACATCTCTATTCAATATCCGAGGGTATTCTTGTCAATTTGTTATTTTCTGTAGACTTTGATATAAATCCGAGGCGGATTTTATTTTATAGGTTTTCTATTTTTATTCGTCTGAGTCACGATTTAGGAAGTGCTTTGTTTCGTCTAACGCCTCCAATACCCTTCAAGGGTGTCCAATTCGGTTTTTAATTAATTCCACTATGTATAGCTCGACTTTGTTTTAAGTAACTAAGCAAAATGGGTCATGAGTCATTACACTTCACATGCGTGGTCGGTTCGAGCTGTCAAATTAGACTGTCAAATGTATCCGACGAGAATAATGTCGGACACCGCAGAATGATTTGGCAAACCCTTTCGAACGCGGAATCTCATAAATATCCCTGAGTCAGCGCTAGACGTAGTGCTGGCAGATTATTTGGGCTAAAGGCAATTTCGCCACACCTCGGACACTAGAAAATGCCAGGGGCATATTTGCTGAAGCGAAAAAGGTTAAGGCAAGGAGGTTAAATGTTCAGTGCACGGTTCAGCGGACCCACTTGAATTATGTATGAGAGTTACGTTATGTTATGGCACTTATGGCTTATAGGTGAACTAGCTATTTTGCGTCTACAGGGGTATTAGGTGAGGATGAGGTTGTTGACATAGTGAATTAATTGGGAACTCGGGCTGTTTGTTTGACATATCACAAACCCTAACGGTTATTTTAGTTTGGCTAACCAAAACTACTTATCATAAATTGACACAACATGACGTTGTGCTAGCTGATCTGAAAGCTTTCAGTGAGACATTATGTAAGATCCGATCTATACCTCTATTGAAGTTTCTCCATAGGACAGGCAAAAATCAATCTTGTGTGACCTGGGCATAAACACTTTGACATTAAAAACATTTCTCAAATTAACTATACAGAATAATAAAAGTGTAACTAGTGTAAGTACCAATAGCGACAATTTTAGCTTGCGACGAGAGCATTGTTGCAGTAATTGTGCATTTGCATTTTAAATTACAGAGCGGTAGCGCGAAAACTACCAAGGTACCTGAGACTTTAATATATTTCCTCGGAACATAGCTGCAACGCAACACTGACTACGCCATACCGTTTTGGATGAAATAAATTTGTACATTTTGTAGGAAGCTTTTCGGCGTTGTAAATATTAAAATAAAATAAGGAATATTTTATGTGCTTTTGTTGGTGCTATCAATGCCAAGAATGGAACTTTAGTGATAGTTTCCGGAACTGAGGCAGGCCGAAACGGGCGGCTACGGCCGGGGATGGGCTAGATATAATATCAACGAGAAAGGCAAGAGCTAGCGTGTCAAAAACAGGAGTGGCGAAAGTGAGGAAAAGCCTTAACTTAGCAGTAAGTACAAAAAGTCTCAGTTTCACTTGGGGGGCAGGGCTTTACCTGTGTCTCCGACTGAGCTATCGTTGCGTAGCGAGACCAGCTTACATTATTAATATTATTGTTTTTTTTTGTTATGGTCAGTCATAATCAGAGCTCGGAAAGGGTGGGTGAGCTGTTTTCAGAATTTGCAAAACATGGACATACCTTGTCATTTAATGGTAGATGTCCCATGTGTAATATAATTACTAATGAAATGATTTTATTTAGGCTGCCTTTCTGCTACGACCTCGTCGCCGTCAAAACAAGTGAATTAGAATCTACGGAATGTGATTGGTCTATTTTGCACAGCTCCGTTTCAGTGTGCTTAAGTGAGAATACAGTTTCAACTAGTACCTACCTATTAAAGCAAACCTCTTTAGATAGGCAATAAATCTGTTTAGGGATGCCATATTAAAAAAAAAACTGATAGTTCTTTATTACAATTACACAGAAACATTAGAACGAATAAAAAAAAAACTAGGTACTCGTTTTGTAAAGCATTGTAATTTTAGTTTTAATAAAGTTTTATTTTCTTTTAATATTTATTTTCAGGGTATCCATATTAATATTAACACATGACATTAATGAGGTAAAAATACGTGAGCCCTGGTCATAATAATGTGGTGGTGATTATTATGAAGAAATGACAGCCAGGCATAAGTTTTCGAAGATAGTTAAACAAGCTTTTGTAGTCTAGGTAGATAATTGTGGCTATCGTATTTGGCTACTATTTTAAGCTCTGCTCCGACGTAAATAATTATATCCAGCAAATAATATAATTGCTCGACTTTAACCTTCTAAATATATTTCTAGCTCGTAAAATAATTAAAGAATAATAAAAAAATACTTAGTAGTTCTGTAACTGTACAAAACGCGTAAGAAACAAGAATACAATTGAAAGTGAAAAAGTAATTAGACAAAGGAAGCGCAGAAAAAAGGAAAAACCGTTGTTTTGGCGTGGATTTTTTGCCCGTTTTACGTAAGGTATTAAAATATTCCTAAGTACCTACTTCGTTCTTCGTTTCGTTTTAACAATATAAGCGTGTAGGGTAACATATTGAGCGGCTGATCAAAAATCGCTTTACCGTTCCAAGGTTCATGCAATATATGACACAACATGAAAGGTATTTTCGCTTGTTGGTCGAAAGGTCGAAAGGTCGAAAAATAGTTAAATAGCTCGTTTAACATACAAAAGGCTGATTTGGCTAAGACCTAGGGTGCAAGGACTAGGAGGTACGCCTCATTGAGTTTGTAACTACCTATTATGAAACCAACTGAATCGTGACACACTGTGGAGCCTTTTCGTAGAAAATGTCAAGGTGACATCGCATTGCCTGACAAAGAAAGTCATTATGACACTTACTGTGAGAACGTTCTACGATAGGTAGGAATAAAATGGTTCGACCTGTAGGTTACGCTGCAAAGTTAACCACAGCATATTTTTTTGGACAAAATCAGGTGCGGTACACATAAGACCGTTGCTTAGCTAAAGCGATCAGACCAGAGCCTCTATTGTAAATAAGTGTAATCAGTTGCCAAAAACCGCCTTCAAAAAAAACCTTAGAAAAAAAACGTAAAATAATCCTCTAAAATAATGATAAATAAATAAAATAAAATAAAATGTGTTTATTTCATACAACAGAAACTAAAGCCGGTGCGGTGCGAGCGGAATATTCCATAGAATAGGGTAGTTTCGCCAGTTCTCGACCGATTAGTGGAGTTGTCAAGTTCAGAACGAAAAAAAAATAGAAGTAATATGAATGAATAATGGAAAAAAAAATAATGCATATAGTGAATATAGTCTACTTTCGTTTAATGCCCTTTATTTTCAAGTAAGACCTATAAATAATTAACCAAAAAACAATAAAGCCGAAAATGCCGATTTCGCCAGTTTTCGACCGAAATTTCCAGTTTTCGACTTCATATTCGCAAGTTCTCGACTATGGGATTTGATGACAAATACGTGAAGAACTCTAATATTATAAATTAGTTATCTAATAAAAACCCGTACTCGGTTAAAATATAAAATGTATTCAACTTTATGAAAACAAAATAAAACGTATAACTAGGTCAATCTGTGATTTATTCATATTTCTAATTACAGAAATAAAAATATCATTTTTTGCTAACGCTACTTTTATCAGTTAAGTAGATTTCGGCACAAAATACATTGTGTGATGAATTTAATGTGATTATTGTACAAAATCAAAATATCTATTAAACTGTCTATTAAAACGAATATGTTAGTCGGAATATGGCATACAGTTATCACATATCCCATTTTTCGACCAAGAAAGTTGACGCTTAGTATCTTTAAGACATTTGAAATAATCCGGTCGAAAACTGGCTGGCACAATTCTGGTGTTAATAAGATTCAAATTCAAAAATTAGGTTCAGTAGTTTCTATAATATGTCGAAAAAGATGCAACTTTACTGGACTCGACGACGCCAGTTTTCGACCGCAACGGTCGAGAACTAGGTATTCTACGAAAATGAGGTACCCAGTTACCGACTATTCATTCATTTATAATAGAATATTCATTTATACTTTTTCCAACAAAAAATAGAATAACACTTATTTTTAATAAAGAGTGAAGCTCATTGTCTATCAATAAAAATATCAAACAAATCAAAAAACATAAAATTACCTTTAAAAACTTATCATGAACTGTGGGGCTCCTCACTATTTTTTCCGCAATCAAGTACGCGTTGTGACACGTTCGTTGCGAACCCTTTTTGTTTTTATTTTTTTGTTCTGTACTCATTTTACAAACATGCATTTTGTCTATGTGTGCTTACAACCAAACTATTTGGGGTTGTCACAGTATTTTTATTTAGTTTATAATCTTGTTAGTATTTCTACTTTATATCGATTAGTCAAACAGGTCGATGAAAAAGTCGAAATCTGGCGACGGTCGGCGAACTGGCGAAACTACCCTAAATATACAAAAGAATGCTAGCAAGCGTGCCACCGACAAGGACAACAGATAAAGTACATACAATATTTACGGTTGCCAAGTAATGAAAAAATTACCCCACAGTCTGCATTAGTACCATAATTATTATAGGTCTAATAATGTACTTTAACTCATATCTTCGATCCAAACGATCCAGCAAATATCACCACTAAATTATGTTTGTCTAGCAGTATTTAACAGTCTTCCAACTTGGGGGCACCAACAGGCCACTATCAAGGTAAAAATTGTTGTGAGTGATCAATTTTACTTCACTATGATTAAGTCTCATGGAAGTTCATTGTTGAAATAATTTTCTCTTACTATGAATTATTACCTTGTATTATGTGTAAGTAAGCATATTATTGATTTCAGTAGGTAAGTTAAACACTTAAAATAATTCAGTGAAACATAATTATATTAGATGAAAATGTATAAATAACATTAAGAAACTCTACAAAAGGTTATAAGTGAAGTACTGTTGTTTTGATGAAGGATTTGGCACATACTTAATTGATTTTTCCCGTAGCTTCTATCCATTTTTTAAGGTTTGGGTCAGCGGGAAATCTGAAATTTTCATAAAAATGAAATAAGTATATTATTTGATATATTACGAAGTACCCTATTGTGGGGTAAATTTTTATTCTAGAAACTAGCAACACTAATCTTTGAGGTTATAAAGCAAAAATATCAGAAATATAGCCGAAATCTAACAAATTTAACAAAAATGTAACGCACATAGTTAACAACCATAAAAATATAACTACATTAGTCATTGAAGTAACAAAATATACGAGAATAAATTGTCTACTTACATATGAAAAGACAACCCAGTAACCTTCCTTCTAATATCGCTTTTACGGCCGTAAATTGTGTGTGGAATTGTGATAATGGCGCGGTGTAGTGTTATTGGCCAATAAATTTTAGCGCAAGTAAATCGCGAAATATTTTACAATTTCAACTTTTAAACGTGAAAATCAATTAACTACTTCCGCTCCTTCCGACAAACGTCAAAGTTTGTTTGAGCATTGCGAAGCGCAACCTTGAAAAACCCGGCCATACGATGAGGGACAGAAAATAGATATCTTTGTCTCTCTTAGCCATGAATAATTGTGTATTAAGCCGTCCTTTTTGTGTGTGAGTGAGTAAGAAATATCCAGCGGTCTATCTCTTTCTCTGTGTACGGAATACTCTTCGAATTAAGCACCGACTTCATATTTCTGGTATTTAGTGCTAGGCCATAAAACTTCAGGCTTTAGTTTCTGTTGTCCGAAATAAACGCATTTTATTTTATTTTATTTATTTATCATTATTTTAGAGGATTATTTTACGTTTTCTTTCTAAGGTTTTTTTTTGAAGGCGGTTTTACTTTTTTGTTAAAAGATTTTTATTTCACAATTTTATGTTGATTTAACATTTTCAGAATTATCCTCCAACTCCTAACCGTTAAGGAGTTGTACCTTCCATCATCAGCTCATCAACATGAGATGATGACTACCGGACGCAAATACTTGAATAGCCTTAGAAAATACATGAAACACATGATACGTGCCTATAAAATTTGAGGGTTGCCCTCGATTTCCCTGAGATCCCATCATCAGATCATGACTTGGTGACAGTGGGACCACCTCAGGAGTATACCCTTTCGAATAAAAAAATAATTTTGAAAATCGGTTTACAATTGACGGAGTAATCGATGTACATACATTAAAAAAATATATATATACAGTGGAACGAAGAACCTCCTCCTTTTTTGAAGTCGGTTAAAAATACGTGTCGATCGCATTTGCGTTACGGGTGTATAATATCTAGTATGAAAATTGTTTGTTGTCTGTACGTGCCACTAGTGGCGCTGCTAATGTGCAAATAGTAATTCAGACGTAAACGCGAACGCGATTGAGGGGTTTTTTTTTGGCCGTTGATTAGGTACCTACACTAGACGCTGTGAACGTTTAGTAGGTAGGTACGCGCGCCGTTTTCTCGCTGGTCGCTCAGTGCATCACTTTCTTGGTTATTGAATCAGTGAAGGACGCACTGAGAGACAAGCGACAAAATTACGCCCGTTCTAGCCCCCGAGGCTTTATTGTAAAACGCGTTTTTCGAAGCAATTTCCCGAAGCATCCCATACCAAATTAAAAAAAACAATACACTCTTTTTTCTTTGGGCAGTCGTGTAAAAAAGGGGAGGAAGGGGTTACGTAACCAAACCCTGTGATAATTACGTGGCTGTTGAGCAGCTGTGATACCTACCTACCTACTGCGGATCAATAAGGTTAGTTATGTATGTAAATTAATTGCATAGAATCAGCACTTACTGAACGATGTCACGTAATCACGTAGGAATTAAGGTTTCCTAGAAGAACCTACTTGAAAGTTATAGGTAGGTAGGTAGGTTCCTAGTCTTGGGAGGGGTTGGGTTCCGTAACTAGCGCGCTCGCTTTTATTTGACATAAAGAGATAACGAACGCGAAAGCGATAACGGGCGCGTTAGACAATAAGCAAGAATCTTCACAAAGGCTTTGAACGCGCCCGCACGGACTCGAGAGTAAAATTGTGGGTAGGTATTCGCATTATTTCTGAGCTTTTGAACTCAAGAGCATTCAAATTTTCAAGAGCATTTTCCTGTCAAAGTTGTAGTCGTGTTGTATCTTTATATACCTACCTACCTACCATCACTAGAGACTTTTCAGTAAAAGAAGCCCCACGTCAAAACGTGGAACTACAAATTTAATATAATACCTATCATACAAATGATTCCATGGCATAAACGACAGTGCTGTGTCTGCGGGACTGTTTTATTGAAAGGATTCTACAACCATCAAGTACCTACCTACTTAGTACATAGGTACGTCAACGGACACATCAACGACAGACAGCAAAATTATCCTATAAGGGTTCCGTCTTTTCCTTTTCACGGACGGAACCCTAGTAGGTAAAGAACTGTTTCCTGCTTCTGTGCCATGTCTGTTGTCTGCTTAATCAAGAAACAAAACCAGTTTTCTTTTATTTCAATGCACACCCACATGTCAGCCAGTCTTCTTGATTTTGATATTGGAATTTTTTTATCAAGTTATTACAAAATAATTATAGGTAGGTACTTAAATTGAGAAAAGTTTTTATATTTTAGTGTTTATGACCTGGACATAAGATTGATTTTTGAATGACCTGTGGTTTTTTTTTACTAAATCTATAAAAGAGCAACTAACACAGTTGACAAACAAAAATACTCATGCCTAATACAAATAAAGGGGAACTTATCCCTGTAAGTGATCTATTCCATCCAAGTTTTGTGATGGAGTTTTCAATCAGAGATAAGCAAATTGTTAAGCAGACTTCAATTTCCAAAAGATTTCTCTTATATGTAGTAATAAAATAAGAATAGTTTCTGAAATAAAATGTATGCATTAATACCTACTTACAGTGTATTCATTGTGCCATCCTTTCTGTAGCTATTTGCATCAAATTTGTTTATAAATTCACCTCTACCATAAGAATAAATTGTTATTATTTATTCTTATGCCTCTACACTTAAATTTATAGCAACAAACATGAAGTATAAGCTCATTTCAGAGAGTAGATAGGTATTTAAACAGATTTTAAAACCAAAAGTTAACTGTCTACCAAATTTGATACTTTATTTTATTATCCACATGATATCAAAAATAATGTTGCCTGTTTTCCTAAAACTGGTTTTCCTTAATATTGGTCACAGAGTAAGTCATCTACAAAAATAACATTTCTCTATAATTACTTCTATAGATATCAATTGTTCATCACAGCTATTTTTAAACTGCACTCAGATTCTGATGACTCAGTACCTATTATGGTACCTATATAATCATGAGTTTCATGCCTATATGTGATAAGATTATATCACAAGATTGCTTTCATTTATCACTCAACATAGACAAACAATTCTGATAAGATGACTGTAGAAGAAAATTTGTAGAATGATTTATGAAATGAAGTATGCCCTTTTTCAGTTGTGATCATAACAAATGAATAATGAAATGCTCATTTAAAACAGTGAAAAAAATTGCAATGGGTATCTATGCAGAGAAAAAAAAACAATTTTTCCATCAATTAAGAATGTTGATGGAAAACCTATACCTACATGGCAGGAATAGTGGAAATTAATTCGTATTAGTTTAAGAATTTATTTACTGTAATTTTCTTTAATTACTTGTTTCTTTTAAATTAATACTAACTTAGATCCCTATTACCCTGCAATAAAAATACTTTTAATTTACAAATTTCTGCACAATTTTTTTTTGCAATAGAATTCCATGGCATTATTATTGTTTTAGATTAGAGTTTTGGGCCAATGTCTACCAACATAATTTTGCAACTATTCTAATTAAATTTAAATCCAATACATCATTATTTCTTACGGATATTACATAAAAACTTTTGTTCATGCCTATTGTCATCAGTTGAGTTGAATTTAGGAGGAAAGATAGCAAAGTTAAAATTACATGTATTAAGCTTAAGGAAAAACTTACACTATGACATATCAAGAGTAATTTAAGTTTGTTCCTTTCCAATACAGAATTTAGCATTTCACAAAACTCCATTGTAAATCCACTGATGCATACCTATTTTTTTGTTAAGAGGTTTTAAAGCCATCAAAATTAAATACTTCTACTTACTGATATTTTCAATAAGTGTATTAAATGCACGGCGCAAGAGCAAAGTATTATTGGAGCTGAAAAGGTTATATCATAGGCAGAATGTTGTGAATATTATGGTGTTTGATACTTACACAACCATTCCATAGGCTCCTTCGCCGATGTACTGCAGGTTCACGTATCGCGGCCCCACTTCGAAGACCTGGCCCCGCACGATCTCCGCATTGGGATTGGTACTGGTCGCGCTAGCAGCCTCAGCCATCGCAAATCACTGTCAGCAAGCGGGAACACAAACTGTTTACTTTAAAGTACCTCACACGCACAGTACTGCTGACTTCAGCATCCGTAAATGAGGCCACGCACCAATTAAGTCTCAGCGTTTAATTTTACATCAAAGACTTAATAATTCACCAAAACAAACTGCCGTATCCGACCTACATTATCCACTATGCAACGGAACAAAACCATACAGCATACACTTGTCACAGTCACTCGCTTATCATTCTGGTTTGCAAGACTTCATGGACACTCCCGCACCTACCGTTACCGTTCCACAAATGAGTACACGCGTAAGAGCATCTCTTTCACACTTATGCTAATTGTAATTTATCGTTTCCTTTCATTCGCGCGTGTCGTGCAGCACTTGGCGTGCTTCTTAATACCGGTTTTTTTATTGTTCCACTAACAATAAACAAGTTGCCTTAAAAATTATAAAAACGAATTTATAAAATCTATAACTATCTTGAACCAATGAAATATAGAATTATTAAAACATATACTTTACAAATTCTTAGTTACCATAAAAAAAAACTTATATTGACAGATATTAGACGTTTTTCAAATTATCTTAAAGTCATACTTAAAGTTTTGTCAAAAAAAACATTTTAAATGAGGTTACGATGATACCGGAAAAATATGCAACATACGCATTGCATTTATCGTAAAGCAGCTACAAATACGGGAAAAAGATACGTAAAAATATTGGGGTGCCTTAGTTTTTTTAATTCATTCCTTTAGGCAAAGGAAATAAAATCCATGCAGCCAAGGGGTACCTCAGGTGCTTTGGTTGAAAAACGCCTTTGATTTGACGTTTGTTTGACGTTGACGTACGTGCGTGTAATTTTCGGGCATTCACGACCTATTGTTATAATTTATTTAGTTAATGTCGAAGTACAATAATAGAATAACCTGCATTTACCTAATATTTAAATCAAAATTAGATTTCATCTAAAGTTTCTAGCAGTGGAGCAATGAAGTAGTAAAAAAGCTTACAAATAAGTGACCTCGTCGCATCGAATCGAAGGACTGTCGTGCATTTGTTTAGGTATGTCGGTTTGGTCAGGAAGTACCAGTCGTTTCGGTCAGTCTAATAACTGGTGTCCAAAACTGAGCAAGGTATGATGTTTCCCTTCATGTTTTTGTATCGCGCACTAAACGCCTCCTGCATAATGCGCAATGTTTACTTGCAGACTCGCACTATTACACGATTTCTCACGCATTATTATGCAGTCTGTTGCGTGGCTCTCTATTGTGAAGTTGTGTCGCAAAGTATTGTTACTTATTTATTAAAAAATGTAAGCACTGAATGCTACCAAACAGCCAGTCTTTAAGTTTGGATTTGTAAGGTCGCTGTTGGTACCATTTATAAAAGTAAGGTGTGAGACTAATTTTAATTACAACCACTTACAAAAGCATTGTTTTTCAAAATAAAGGTGGTTTGGTTTAATTTATTTTTATTTTTCCCTAGTGAGATTGATGTCAGATTTGCAAAGCCTATAAATTTGGTTTTGTGGTTCTCGGAAGCTGCAACTGAATACCTGTTCCTCTCTAAAAGAGTGAGTTAACAATTTGTAAAGTTCGGGAAAGGGCTTGCCTTGCTCTTTTAGTATTCCTCACTTGTCCTTTACATCCTGGTGTAAATGTTGCCATGGTAGAAAATGTCCTTTCACCAATTCTTTCTTAACCTTTTCATACTTAAGGTTAAAATAATATTTAAAAAAAATATGGGCTGCTTTGTTCTAATGTTTTTTTGATTTATTGTTTTCTTTTAGTTATGTAATATTCTAACATTACATGTAAGGGCTAGCTAGTGAATTGGCTTGTTATTAATGCTTGTTAATGTCTACTGCTGGGTAGTTCCGCAAAGGTTAATAGGTTCAAACATGCTCTAATCATTGCTTGTGTTCAAAAACATCAGATTTAAATTTTCATTCCAAGTTGGGCTCTTAGAATGTAAACATAGTTTTGCTTAAATTTTGGCCAAATGAAACATTTAAACCCTCAACCATCAGAATATAAAAAAGATTTTTTGGATAATGTGGTCTTATTTATAGCAGTAATAGTAAATCTGTTGAATTTAATCCTATTCTAATACCAGCTCTGTGTTAATCCAAACTTATAGGTATGCTAGTAAATATTATAAATTTGAAAGTTACTTTTTGTCACTGTTTTTGTTTGTTATCTTTATCTTTTCATTGCAAATCCACTAAAGCAATGCTCATAAAATTTGGTGAAAAGGTAGTTTTTCATACTTATCCAGGAAAAGTGCAAAGTTCCCACAGGATAACAATAAAAAAAATCTGTGCTGATAAACTTACAAGCACCCCATATCATAACTTCTTACATAATGTAATCATCTTCTCCAAGTAACATTCTGCATTGAGACTTTCTAATGTGATTAGAATTTAATGTCATAATTTTTGAATTTGCTCAAACTGTATCTAATATTTATAAAATTTTAGAGAAATTATTGTAAACAATTAGTCAATAAAAACAAATGAGGTAGGTACTTACTTAAAAGTTCCAAAATGCTTTACTTAATGTGCCATAGAAACTATCATCTTGCTTTATTTAGCAGAGGTTATTGGCTTGCATCTCATCAATTGTAAAAGGAAAAGACAGATTCACTTGTTATAAAAACAAAACAATGATGTCATATTTAATCCTCTTGCCTAAATCACTTGCCATTTTAATTTCAGCTTACTGATCTCATGTTAAGGTTTCCCATTGAAGGCTAAGACAACTCCAATTCCATCCATATTGTGTAGATGTTGCTTGTCACATCAAGGTCTTATGTTCTTGCAAATTGGTAATGGCACATGAACACATGTGGTTACAGTTAATGTTCTTATTATGGATGGTTAAGGAATGTTAAAGTAAACTTTACATGTACCTATATGAGATCAGGATTTAGTTTCACACAAGTAATGCAACAATTCTTATTGACATTGAACTTTGTGAACATTTTACTAACAAGCAAATACATGTGTATCATGTTTGTTGTTTGAGTGAGATGTAAATTAGCACTGCTCGTTGCTGAGGACCATAAGTCTTTCATTTGATAATATGCTAATATTTGTTTCATAATTCTGTATGTCTATGCATGAAACAAATTGCTTAATTTTGAATTTTCTTTGTAAGTGAATTGTGGAAATACTTGAATATCTTAAATCTCAATATTATATATTCCATATATTCTTTTGTGTCTAATACTCTTACTGAGATGTTTGCTTTGGTGTAAGATCAGAAAGAAGGTATACATACTAAATCTAAGGTCGACTGCATGGAGTCTATTGGTGTAGCTGCTCTGACATTTAGCATCCTTTCCTTTCTCATAAATCTTTCTAGACAATATTATACTTACTCGCCGACGGCTTGCGCTCACCTGGGTTAAGCACTAACTCGGGAATAACTTGACGTATTCGTATCGTCTGAGGTAATGTTAACTCTGAGTTATGACTAACCCACGTGGACGTAAGTTGTCCTAAGTAAGTGTGAGCCAAATTTTTAGGGTTTGTAAATTTTATACTTCTGACTCACTGCACTGTTGAGTCACCCATGCACTTATTGATTTTTATGCATAAAGTTGATAGAAAACCAAAAAAACGCTACAGTGACGACGTTGCAAAGGCAATGTAGGTATCACTCGTTATTTTGATTTAATAGGGTTTAAAAAAACGCACAAGCGATGGCAGGCGAAATAAATTAAAAATGCACAAACTCGCCCTTGCCTCAATAGGTCTACAATTTTTTTGCGAGCCGTGGTATAAAATATCTAGGTACCTATGAACGTGACAGTAGACGATCAACATAGGAAGGTCATATTGACCTCCCTATACCTCACCCCGGTTATCATTCAATTAAGTTACGCCTAACGCCACCAACAGTGGCACCAGTTCAGCTCATAAAGGTGAAGGGCTTAGCATAAAATTTTATCCAGCATCCATTAATTTTATTATTTCCCTTTGCAGCACAAGTGCGTGATGTCAGGAGAGGCTCCGATACAGTCGGACGATGGGTTCCATACGCCGGCTTACCTGTCATGGCGGAAACTCCAGCTCAGTCGCGCCAAACTGAAGGCTTCCAGTAAAACATCCGCCCTGCTTTCAGGTTTCGCTATGGTAAGTAAAGTCACATGTCACATGAACTCACGGACCAACCACCCTCTGGACAACAAATGTCAGGGCGAACGTTTCCGAAACGCGAGATGACAAGCTGTGAACCAATCACAACGCATTCCCCCGGCCCGCTCACCGCGGCTTTTTTCGTAATGACTTTCCAAGTAAATTATAGAAGATGCGGTGTCCAGAGGGTGGTTGGTCCGTGCATGAACGCTACGGGTAGAGCATGTAACGGTAATAAGAACTGCCAAGGAATGGAATTCGCTCCCACCGTCTGTAGGTATTTCCAGACAGATACAATCTAGGTCTCTTCAAGACTTAGAGTAGATAAATAGGCCGTTACTGAACCAGTGATTTTCACCTTGGGCCTCATCTGCACTTTCCGTGAAGTGAGATAGGACTTGCTGCTAGTTTAAAAAAAAAAAGTGTAGGTATTAGCTGCTCTAGGCTTGAGTTGGTAATGGGCGCGAAAATGTAATTTTAATGGTGGTCTTTGAGAGGCGTTTTCGGCTAGGGGGTAGGTACGTCGCGATGGCGAAGCATAACGTGTCACTATATTCTTGTACAGCAACTTCGTAAAGTTGCAAAACTTCGTCGCAAAACAAAAATTCAATAAATCATAGAAAGTCCGTGGTCTGCGTTTCAAAAACTAAAACTAAACTTAGTTAAAACACTCAATCAGAATTAAGTACTGTTGAAAACGCTCAAGTGGCTCGGTGTCGTCTTTCAAAATTGGTAGCATAGCCGGTGGCTGGATGACATTTTCTAATGCCGTTTACCCTATTGCACCATTCTACTATTGCACCTTGAATCCGATTGGAGTAAATTGTAAAGTTAAATTTATAATCAGAAAAGACGTCGTGAGAAACGTGCGCAGAGAGCAATTGTTTCGATTCTAAACCCTGCGAAACAATAGAATCTTAATCAGCTTCAAGACAATTGATAACCAAAACTGTGATAGGAAGTGGCCGGTAGGACATTGTTTTTAATCATCGCTTTTGTTTGATACTCGCAAGGACGATAAAACCAAGAGGACTGCTATTAAATGTGTATTATGCAACGTCGCGTTCCTTTAAAATAATACGCCGTCTGTAGCTAATTCGAATTTCTCTAATAGAGAGGTCTCTCTACCATTCATTTCGTATAATAACACTTACAACTTTGCTAAGCGTAACACAATAGCGTCATGTTAAAAGCGCCATCTATAATAATATGTATTACACAAAAGAAAATAGGGGCCACTACGTACCTATTATTTAAATAACATGAATACCAGGCTTTTGTTTTTCATCACCAGCCTTTTTTTACGTCCCACAGCTGGACACAGGCCTCCTCTCAGAATGAGAGGCTTGGGCTATAGTTCCCACGCGGGCCCAGTGCGGATTGGGAACTTCACACACACGGTTGAAGTGCTTCGCAGGAGTGTGTAGATTTCCTAACGATGTTTTTCCTTCACCGAAAAGCTCATGATAAGTTACAAATATAATTTCGCACATAAATTCCGAAAAACTCTTGAGGTGCGAGCCGGGTTTTGAACCCACGACCCTCTGCTTGAGAGGCCATAGGTCATACCACTAGGCTATTACGGCTTTTTGTTTTTCTTTAGACTAACAAGCATTTAATTGAGTGGTCAATTTGTTTTACTTATTTCAATACACTATTTAATATAATTTTCACGTAACGATCAAAATATTTGTGGCCCCTATCTTTTGAGTAACATAATAAATAAATAAATATCACGGGACAATTTGACACCAATTGACCTGATCCCAAACTAGGCAAAGCCTGTACTATGGGTATTAGACAACGGATAAACATACTTGTATAGATAAATACGTACTTATATACATATTAAACATCCAAGACTCGAGAACAAACATTTATATTCATCATACAAACATCTGCTCCGACCGGGATTTGAACCCGGGACCTCAAGCTTCATAGTCAGGGTCTCTAACCACTAGGCTATTCGGTCGTCGGTTGATATTAGTTTTTTCTTTGAGCTTATAGATTTTCTTTGAAAGGTGCAGAGACCTCTATATTAAAACCATGAAAGTCAATAGTCAAATTTGCACACGTTTTTAAGAAAAACAAGGACACTGTTTAAAATTGTATTTACTTGTATGAGGAAAACATAATAGCTAGCTACCGCTAATAAATGTTGCTACATGTATTTTATCCCATTTATCTTCGAATTTTTGAAAAACGTGTAGGTATAGTTTGATTGTTAATTTCAATCACAAAATAAACTGAGTACCTATAGCCTATAGCTTCATAGCTACATCAGGCTTACTGTTTTTAAGGAACACAACGTTTAATAGGTATTGGCAGTCCTCTTCGTTTCATTGTCCTAGATTTTTTTAAGGCAAACTAGCAAAGCGGTCACCTGATGTTAAGAGATCACCCCCACCCATGAGAACCAGCAACCCCAAGAGAGTCGCTAGTTCGCTGCCGGCCTTTAAAGGGTCAATACACTCTTTTCTTGAATGCCCATACCGCCAACATACCACCAGGCTTCCAGTACCACGCTAGATACCCGGTTTTGAGTTTATACCTATGTATACTTACGGCAAAAATGTAAAATAATCCTCTAAAATAACGATAAATAAATAAAATAATAAAATAAAATGCGTTTATTTCGGACAACAGAAACTAAAGCCTAAAGTTTTATGGCCTAGCACTAAGCATCAGAAACATGAAGTCGGTGCGGTGCGAGCGGAATATTCTTTGAATGAAGCACCGACTTCATATTTCTGCTGCTTAGTGCTAGGCCATAAAACTTTTAAAACTTTATCGTTATTTTAGAGGATTATTTAAAAAAAAATCTAACGTTTTTTTTTGAGGGCGGTTTTACTTTTTTGTTAAAAGATTTTTATTTCACAATTTTACGTTGATTTAACATTTTCAGAATTATCCTCCAACTCCTAACCGTTAAGGAGTTATACCTTCCATCATCAGCTCATCAACATAAGATGATGACTACCGGACGCAAATACTTGAATAGCCTTAGAAAATATATGAAACACATGATACATGCCTATAAAATTTGAGGGTTGCCCTCGATTTCCCTGAGATCCCATAATCAGATCATGACTTGGTGACAGTGGGACCACCCCAGGAGTATACCCTTTCGAATAATGATTTAACATTTTCAGAATTATCCTCCAACTCCTAACCGCTAAGGAGTTGTACCTTCTATCATCAGCTCATCATCATGAGATGATGACTACCAGACGCACATACTTGAATAACCTTAGATAATATATGAAACACATAGTACGTGCCTGTAAAATTTGAGGGTTGCCCTCGATTTCCCTGGGATCCCATCATCAGATCATAACTTGGTGACAATGGGACCACCTCAGGAGTATACCCCTTCAAATAAAAAAAAAATGAAAATCGGTCTACAATTGACGGAGTAATCGATGTACATACATAAAAAAAAAAAAATAAAAAAAAATACATGCAGTGGAACGTAGAACCTCTTCCTTTTTTTGAAGTCGGTTAAAAAGCCGTGACAGCCTAGTGGTTTGGCCTATGGCCTCTCAAGCAAAGGGGCATGGGTTCGAGCCCCGGCTCGCCCCTTTGAGTTTTCGGAATTTATGTACGAAATTACATTGATAATTTATCATGGGCTTTTTGGTGACGGAAAACATCGTGAGGAAACCATGCACACACCTGCGAAGCAATTCAATGGTGTGTGTAAAGGGTGTTCCCTTGTTTTACAGACAGAAATTTCGAAGAGTTTTGATTCGCAGAAAATGTTTCATATAATATTTGGTCCTTGTATTTTTACTTTGAATATTATTGTTGCAACGACTATTTACTTAAATGAAACATTTTTCACAGAACAACAATTCAATGAATTTTATAATTTATACTTTTATTTAACAGAGTGATCAAATAGTAGATTGTTTGTTTTACGAATATTATTTATTCGGTATATTTTTCCATGGCATTACTATTTTAACGAAATTCTTAAAATAGACGTTACTTATGCTTTCCATCATTTTATGAATACCCAAGGCATTTAATTTCAAGATTGAATTTTAAATCCTTCGCATATTTTTTTTCATGTTTCTTTGCTTGAATTCTTCTGTAAAATACAATGAAATCAAATTATAATTGGAAATATTAGATAAAGTTACTATTAAATCAAATTGATAATTGTAAAATACGTATAAATAGGTTAGTAATTGCTACCAGGAAAGTAGGTTAGGTTAGAACAGCGACCCCACCAGAAAAGGAGTCGCTACCAGAAAAGTAGGTTAGGTTAGAACAGCGACCCCACCAGAAAAGGAATCGCTAGGTACCAGAAAAGTAGGTTATGTTAGAACAGCGACCCCACCAGAAAAGGAATCGCTACCAGAAAAGTAGGTTAGGTTAGAACAGCGACCCCACTAGAAAAGGATTCGCAACCAGAAAAGTAGGTTAGGTTAGAACAGCGACCCCACCAGAAAAGGAATCGCTAGGTTCCAGAAAAGTAGGTTACGTTAGAGTAGCGACCCCACCAGAAAAGGAATAGCTACCAGAATTAGGCACAGTTAAATCAGTTAGTACGAGGGGCGGCTGATAAGTAATCTCCTTGGTCAGAAACATATACAAAAATAATGCTGGCTGGTATGGATTTATATTCGTTTGTTATTCTATTTTCAAAATGTATTACATTAATTTGTTTATTGCATCACGTTTATTTGTCTCCTACAATTGTTTCAAACATGTCGGTAAAAAAGGGAAAATGGATAAAATCGAGCAGCGTGCGGTGATTAAGTTTTTGACTAAAGAAGGGCTTCGGAGATCCGACAGCGTATGTTACGTGTTTTTGGCAGTTCGTGTTCTTCCGAATTTGTTATAAAGTTTTGGTCAAAGCAGTTTAAGTTAGGTCGTGAGAGCCTGGAAGATGATCCTCGTAGCGGAAGACCAGTTTCGGCCGTCACCGATGAAAATGTAGCCAGGGTGAAAAAAAATATATTAGAGGACCGACGAGTGAAGCAGTGGGAGATAGCTAGAGATGTGGGCGTCAGTAAAGAGCGAGTCAATGAAATAATTCATGAGCATTTGAACATGTCCAAGGTTAGTGCACGTTGGGTCCCCAGAATGTTGACTGCATTTGACATGGAGAGGCGTGTCAAATGTTGCGAAGAGTTTTTGGACATGAGTCGAGGGAAAGAGGAAGAAATAATTTCTAGAATTGTAACATGTGATGAGACTTGGATTCGACAATGGGACTCAGAAAGTAAGCAAGAGTCGTTACAGTGTAAATTTAAGGATGAGAAGCCGCCTCGGAAATTCAAGGTCTGTCCATCGGCAGGTAAACTTATGGCTACAATCTTTTGGGACACGGAAGGGATTTTGCTCATAGATTATTTACCGAAGAAAACTACAATGAATGCTGATTATTACTCAAACTTACTATATCAACTAATAGAGACAATAAAAGAAAAACGGCGAGGTAAACTATAAGCAAAGGAATTCTGATTTTGCACGATAACGCACCAGTGCATACAGCCCGCACAACGAAGCTAGCAATTAAAGACAATGGCTTCGAAACCATTGACCACCCCCCTTATAGTCCAGATTTAGCCCCCTGTGACTATTTTCTGTTTACACTTCTCAAGAAAGACCTCAGGGGACGAAGGTTTATGACCGATGACGAAATGAAGGCTGCGGTTACTGACTTTTTTGACGACAAACCGAAAGATTTATTTTTAATGGTTTAAATTCAATATTTGAAAATTTTAATAAGTGCATTTTACTAGCAGGGGACTATATAGAAAAAAAAACAATGAAATTTTGCCACGACATTGTTTCATTGTTAGGTAGATTACTTTTCAGCCGCCCCTGTTAATATTATATTAACTTAATAAAGAATATTTGATTAGTAATTCTATGATATGAATATCGAAACATAAAATTTATTTGTAACAAAAATCAATGATTTAAATTTCTTCAAAGTCAGTATTCTCCGTATTGATTATTCTACGAAATGTTAATATGCGAAAAAATTCATTTTAAACGAAAATCTATAAAACTATTGTCTTTAAAACAATGTACAACCGTGTGTGAAGCTCCCAATCTACACGGGCCCACGTGGGAACTATATATAATATGATGTATTTGTTGGTTTTGTTCACAGGTAGCTATGGTTGAGGTGCAGCTAAACCCTCCAGACAACACCAAAGTGCCTACATCGATGCTCGTTGCCTTCACGGTATGCACGACACTCCTGGTCGCTGTCCACATGTTAGCCCTAATGATCAGCACTTGTATCCTCCCGAATATAGAGGCAGTCGGCAACCTTCATAGCATAGCTTTAGTCCACGAGTCCCCACACGAAAGACTCCACTGGTACATCGAAATTGCTTGGGCCTTCTCAACTCTACTAGGGCTGATTCTCTTCCTAGTCGAGATAGCGATCCTTTGCTGGGTGAAATTCTACGACCTTAGTGAAACAGCGGCGTGGTCCGCTTGCGTCGTGCTCATACCAGTCATGATTGTGTTCCTAGCGTTCGCAATACATTTTTACATGTCCCTAGCGACGCACAAATACGAAGTCACTGCCACAGGCATTAAGGAGTTGGAGCTGCTCAAGGAACAAATCGAAATGGGCGACCATGACGCCAGGATGAACAATCTCACTTTGCTCGACCAGAGCCGTGTCGTCTGAAATTTAACTACTTAATCCTGTTTTCCATATCCGTTTTTGGGATGTTATTTATTACCTTTTTGACCCGTATTTACGTTAACGGTTAATATATGTAGATTAAGTACTTATTGATATTCAAATGAGATCGTACTTAATAAGTGCCAATTGATTCGCAATAATTTAGGTACGTATTGATGAATACTGGACTCTGAAAGATCGTGAGCATTGAACGTAATAATAATCAACTATTTTACAAGCTGACGTTCACTTATGGCGTTTAAAATTAGTATATATTTAAGCATACCTACCTAATAGTACTTGCTTCGGGATCGGGACCCTTTTTCAAGTTCTGACAATTTGTTTGCATTGTACAGTCAGCAGCAAAAGTAGTTAAGCAACGGACGCGTTCATAGCAATGATTAACCACGGGTGTATTGTTATAGACATAAGCTTGTGCTGATTATTGTGACCGCTTCGGTTGGTTAGCTACCTCGGTTGCTGCCTGTAAGCAGGGTTGTTATTCTCTAAAAGGTGACAGCGTTGCTTTCACGACTATTTCAACGTCGAAGTGTCAGGCTTTTGATACTATTTTTTATTTAATTCATCCCATAAGGGATAGGCAAAGGAACTGAGTCCATACAGCCACGTCTGATGTGTTTTGTAAATTTCTGTATATTAAAGTCCTGTCATCGTCAGAGTTGTTGTGTCAGTCTGTCCTAGTCACGTCCTGTCAACTGCTCTTGCCTTCCGTAAAGCGATAGTGTACTTTACGGCGAGCTACGGCGAGCAGCAGCCGGCGGATATTTGGGGGTCACAAACAGAGGGAATACGCGTTTTCACTTGAATTCTTCATTTGCTGGGCACTTTCACGTCAATTTGTTGTATAATACACTATCTTTATTATCCACCAAACAACATTAAGCACAGAAACTAAAATTCAATTAACGACACGATCCACTCTCATCGGTTTCCCGCCAAATTCCCCCTTTTGATACTATTATATGACAGGTAATTGACTCCTTAACTTTAAAGAATAACCCAGGTTGCGCCCGTTTATTAGGAAGGTATATGTTGTGGTTGATTGAAATTACCTGAAAATGGTTTGATACGCTTTTTTCAGGTGCATGACATACGAATCTCCTAATTATTATGTTCCTTTTAAAAATATACCTATGTTTCGTTTCCTTCGCGATATCTATAAAATAAATTGTAATTTCTAACTTTCAGTGCAAAGTGTAGAAAAGGAGAGACCATCCTATAAACAAATACAAAAGTGTGCCTTTAGTTTTTTTCCATTTATTGCTTGTAGAGTCAACATGAAGATGTTTGGTGTCAAGTCGATTTTATTGTGAGTAAATACGTGTAGTAATGTAATAGTAGTTTATGCAACTGCTACATAATGAGGGTCCTTAAAACACGAGTGTGTTTTTATGAAACGAGGCGAAGCTGAGTTTCATAATAGGATCACACGAGTGTTTTAAGGCCTATTATGTGGAGTTGCATACATTACTTTATCTACACACATATTATAAGTACTCTAAGATGGGTTCAGAAGCCGAAGGCATATATCATACCCATACCTGTCACGAATTTGATGGTTTTTTTTTTTAATCATAGACAAACATACCGAGTTGACGTTTCCTAAACTGTTTTTTTTTTTATAAAAAAAAAATCACATTATTATTTATACATGTCGGACTGAACTCGACTTATATACGTGAGTGATCCGTTTTATTTCACTATGATTGTAAATTACGTTGGTTTTCAAATTTGAAACATCGAATTCGATATCGAAAAGCCATTACGATATCGAATTCGATGTAATAATGGCTATTACTTTACTGGAGGCGGTGGTGGGTGGTGCTGGGGCTGGCGCTGTCGGCGAGAAGGCGACGTCGTGCTGCAATGCTGGTCATTTTCTACGGTTTCTGAACGCATTATAGAGGACTTATGATATGTGTGTAGATAAAATTATTAAAATACGAACGAAGTCACATAAGGTAGCACAATAGTCGCCGGAATTTTACTAAATACACATTTTATGACATTATTAAAATTACAGGGTTTTATTTTATTACTTCATTTTAGTTTTATGTGTTTTATCCGTATTAAAAACTGTTCACAAAAAGCATTGTGTTAGTTATAAGGGTGCTGAAAACCATTACACATTTATCTGCGACGGAATAATACCGATAACTATTGTACCTACGTTCAATGCACATCCCGTAATCATCCGTCATTCGTATCTCGATGGAATAAAGTCAAACGTGGGGTATGAAATTTGCTTTTGTACCAAAAAGTAGATTAATTGACGAAGGAATGTGGTACGAGCCAGTTAACAAATCGGAGTAGGTACTTAAGTATGTTCTTTACAGATATCTTCGTTGAAATGTTTACAACGAAAACGTTCTACTTAACTGTGCTCAACTTTTTAACGTCGTGCATAGAGACATTTACGACGGGTAAAGGTAAAAACATCTAGTTTCATAACAAAAGTGAGATACTGTAGTTGTTAGGTAAGTACGCAGCCACGTAGGTATTTTTCTTTACTATTCATGGCGTGCCTTATTAACTTGACCGCACACCATGAACCTGATTATGGAAGGCAATACATTAATTGTAAATGTTTCTTAATACAATAATTAAATTAGCCCCCCCCCCCCCCCGCATGAAAACGGGGGTTTGTAAATCCTCTGTGATAATTGTAACTTCTAAATAATGACATTGAATACTGAATCTGTCAATGTAGGCTTAACTTTAGCTTAAGAATTTAAGTCCATTGTTGAATTAACAATTGTATTAGTATCGAATTTAGGCATGGAATGTTTAATAGAGATAAGTGTTTAAAGTTATAGCTCATTAGAGCATAGAACCACCCAGCACCCGATCCGCAACGCCTCGCCCGCCTCATCACCCGAACCGCAACGCCTCGCCCGCCTCATCACTCTGACCGCACCGCTTTGCCTCTCCTCGATTTCGTGTAGGTAGGTATCTAAGTACCCAGTGAACTAAGTACAAGTTTCATGGATATGCATGAAAGTTAATAATAGAAAAAAATACTAAACCGCACGGGGCGATACGGTACCGATCGGGTGCTGGGTGACTCTGATGAGCTTAATAACTTAAATTAGGTAAATGACGAATAAAACATCCCAATTATTCACTCACGTATAATAAGGAAATTATGTTATATAAGTATATTTACAATCGAAAGATCTGTTACGGTTTCTTGCAATAAATTCACCACATTTGGTCAATACAATGTTGCAGCTTTTTGTCGATGTCTCCTATTTTCATTTGCAGCCACAACTCACTTTCCTCAAGGATCTTTTTGGAGTCTGCCAATGCTTCCTGAAAATTATAGCAAATGTATCTGTATATATCTTGTAAAAGACAGTAGAAAAACCTTTCCTACGGGCCAGGCAAAAATCAATCTTATGACAATGTCATAAACGTTTTGTCAAGGGAAAAGCTTTTCTCAGCACTTTAACCAAGGACGATAAAACCAAGAGGACTGCCCATGGCTATACAATGTCGAACTTTAGACCTCTGGATAACACAATAGCGCCATCTATGAACTGAAAGAAAAAACGAATTTAGATGGAGCTATTGTGTTAGCTAGAGGTCTAAATGTCATACCAAATGAATGGTACAGAGACCCCTCCGTAGTAAAACTAGCTACAACAGGCTTATTATGTCAGAGGACCGCGACATCGTATGGACACTGGCAGTCCTCTTGGTTTTATGGTCCTTGCTTTAACTATACCTACTGTAGGTACTGTGCAACTCACCAGGGAAACTACCTATTCTATGTGGTTAAAATTAACTTAGTTTTTTTTTCTCCGATTGTTACCTACTCGTAGTATCCTACACATCAATATCTGCGGTGACGCCTACCTCTCTTTGACTGTCTTGCAACGACTTAGATTAGACATTAACCTGGAGTTAATTTGACGTATCTAAGCAGCTAACTCAAACTTGCTGTTCTTTGTAGGAAATAGGATGGAAAATTTATGTAGTAAATGGGTGTGCCAAATAAAACGTATGTAAACAGCAATCACATACCTACTTAACTCAAAGTTGTGACGAAACGAAAGATATTAATCACTACATGTATTGCAATATCGTCTCTACTGATAATATGTAGTTGATATGATAACGATAATAATCAACAGAACTAGCCAGACGCATAGCTTTTCAACGACATTTGATTCGTCAGCAGCGCTAAATAGTCTGCGTCAAAACGGACTTGTAGCGACCTTGGCGCCATCTGTCATCCAGTAGGAGAACTTCCAGTGACTCCCAGCGCCATCTAGTCATCGAACATTAACTTTTAAGCGCTGTTCCAAATCACGCTGACGAAGTTTATAAAGTCGGTCGCATAAATACAACTTACAACTTTCTTCCTTCGGACTTCGATCCCCAGTCATAAGATCTGGGTGGAGGGAGATCTCTCCATGGTGGTTCTTACCACAAACTTTCGTCACTTTTATACCTTATCGTATACGTACCGCCCTACACTTCGCTATTTGCTAGAGGTACGGAAATGCGTGGCCGAAACACGTAATTACTTTCTACCTCTATATCCATTCCCATCTCAGTTGGCAGTCCGGATTTAGTCGAGACAAGACCTAGGTGAGTAGGTAAGTATATAAGTTGAACATGGCTTGGCATGCAGTTGGTTGGCAGCATCAGCAGTTGTAAAGGTGAGTACCTACAGACTTTGCTGCGCGCGTCGCTTAGTGCCCCATGTTTGTGAAATAGCTTTATTTTACTGCGTACAATAATATTGTCATGTTTCTAGGTACTTTACGAAAATAAACTCACGATAGGAATTGGATACTGCGTAGCGAAGTCGCAGAACTGTCTTATAATAATGTCGGACATCTTGGATTTGACGCAGAGGTTTTCGAGCCAGCAGCCCTCCTGAAGCTGGCCGGTGTGCAAGTGGTAGAACCGACCGAGGCCGCTTTTTATGTCATTTTCCCAGTGGCCTTCGTAGCGGTTACCATTTTCTAAAAAAAAACAAATAGGTAAGGGGCAAGTTTTACTTTTTTAATCATTACGAAGTCAAGAAGAAAATAATGTTGCCACACCACATTACTTGTGGTCGTCTGGCAACTCCCGCACACATAGAAGAGGTGAAATCCCTCGTTGACCGTTGATGACCGTTGATGACCGTTGAAGATGATGGTATTAGATATGGCCAACTATTTAAGGGAGATCTTCAAAGTGTTGCTACATAGTTTTTTACCAACTTTACCTTGTACAAACATGCCCAAACCCTCTTTCGTGCTTTTGACCCAATAGCCGACATAGAACGTGGCATTTTTGTACCACATCTTCCCAAACCCGTGTCTGTGGCCTCTCTTCCAATAGCCGAAGTAGATGTCCCCGTTTTCGTAGTACCACCACCCTACACCTTCCGGCTTGCCTCGGACCCAGTCCCCTCGGTAGTCGAGCTGGTAAGTGCCGTTTTGGAGGCGGTGACTGAGCGAACCATAGCCGTGTCTAAAAATTACCATTCCTTTTATTTATTTATGTATTTTTTCCTAAATGATTTCATTAATTAATACTTCAATTCCCACCGAATCGATATCGAGACGGCAGAAAAATAACATCTAGAAAAGATTCACTTAAAACTCGTGGAAATGATAGGTTTTTGATGTTTTGAGGTAATCGAAGGGTTAAGTAACAGGTAAATTTAAAAAATGCACCAAAATCCGCATGCGCGTATGAGGCTCATACTTAATATCCGCATCCGCGGATGTGAAAAACTTGCTTCAGCAACATCCCCAGATCCCTGCTCGCCGCATGCGTCTTTCACAATAAAAGGTACTTCTGTACATATATAGCTAACGTATTTAATTTGGAACTATAAATTGTGGGTTCTGATTTTTTGCGACTAGGTACTTTACCTGAAGCCATTGTACCAATCTCCTTCATACAGTTTCCCAGTCATTGTAAGAAAGGATCCTTTACCTGTAAAAAAGGATTTAAGCAGGAAACCATGTCAAAAGTCCTAGAGTAAAAGAATAGGCAGGATTCAATTACCTTCCTTCAGGTCTAAATTCCAATCGCCTTTAAATCTATCAAATCTAGAATTGAATATGGCATGGTGGAAGCCTCTTTTAACAGATCTCTTCTCGGCTGTTATTGAAAGCGGTGTAAAGTTACGAGGATGCCTATAGAAAGGCATTGCTGTAATTTTAAAATAGCAGTTTGCTGATAAACGTTTACATTAAAACTGACTTTGACGTTGTCTTTTGACACCAAACTATGGCCGCGAACAATCCTTTTTGTATAGAAAACAAGCAAATAAGCTGCTACAAAAACTACTCACAGAATAAAACGGTTGGTTGTTTCCCCGTACCCTAAAGGCAGGGCATATTATAGGCTCTAAGATCTCAATTCACTAGAGGAACTTTCCCCAGAAAACAAAGAAAACGACTTCGTAACTTAACTAATCTTTATTAAATTATTACAAATCTACATTTAAGCATTCCCATGTGCTACTTTGAGTCCTCGGCTCAACTCCACGAGTTGCTGGTAATCCTCCCGGAACCCTTGCAAGGCCAGTTCTTGCTGGCTCTTCATGGCAGAGTTGGAGGTTATATATTTTTGTACACATTCAATGCAGCTGTTATCTAATTGTATATCTTCTTCAGCAAGGTGCTCTTGCTTTTTTAACTGCACTGGTGTTGACAGGATCTGCAAGGTTAGAACTTAATTTGAAAATCCAATGTTGTAATCAAATAGTTGCACAACTGCTAGTTGGACAAGAAGAAATTTGTCCATGAATCATTTATTCATTCTATCAAAAATCAACACAATTACTTAACAAAAAAAGCAGTTCATACGAAACATCAGCTTGGTATGTTTGTCTACCTATGATAACAAAAAAAAGTAAAATTCGTGACAGGTATGATATGCCTTTGGCTTCTGAACCCATCTTAGAGTAATTGCAATATGTGTGTAGATAAAGGTAATGCATGCAACTACATAATTAGGCCTTAAAACACCTGTGTGATTTAATTATAAAACTCGGCATCATGTTTTAAGGGCCCTCATTATGTAACAGTCACATAAACTACTATAATGTTATGGATACAAAACTTTGATATGATTATTTGAAAATGACCCAGATATGGTACTTATAGAAATAAATAATACAAACCTGTTTAGCCAGTTTCTGTGCTAACTCTCCATTAGCTATGTCTCCATGTATGGCTTGTCTTGTGGTGATCAACAAAACAGCTTCTCTAACTACACCAGACTGGAGGAGCTCCAGCATCAGACTGTCAATGCTTTGGTGCCAAGTCAGATAGAAGACTAGTGGGCCAAAATGTCTTGTGGATCTGAAATAACAATTTAATTGCTTTATTAATTCATTTCAAAATATATAAATGACATTATGTTAATGAATTTACTACGGACCTTAATAAATTGTATTTATTCCGTGAATCAACATGCTGGTAAGCAATACTTGTGACTCGCTGGTATGAGGGCTCATCTGGTTCATATTGGGTGCAGGCTCGGTCGAGGACAAACTCATACTGATCTCGGTCTAGTATACTGTTGAATTTCTCATCATCCGTAAACATTAAGGGTTCTCTGATTGTACGACCTTTAATTGGGAAGTATATCTGAAATTCATATTAAGATATGTCAACTTATCAAAAAATACAATGTTGCATAAGCTTGTGAGGCCCATGTCGAATTTCGCTTGTTTGAATTTAAACTTCATGTTGATGAAAAGATCAAAATTCTTGCTATTTGTCCTAAATTTAGGATATTGGTCCCACAGTGTTGAAAATATCATTGATAATGAATTGGATTAAATATTGGTTGCAGCAGACAATAAATTCCTCTGAACAGAATTGTACCTACCTAAACTCAATAAAATTAAATAACTGAGCTCACCTGATTTAACCTTTTTCTGATGTCATGATCACAACTTTGGAGTGTCCCATCTGGTTGCCTAAAAGATAGAAACCAGTGTCAATGACAAATTAACTGTAATTGGAATTTTAGTGCTGATTAACTTGATTTTCATACCTTTCCACTATAATTCTGTGTTGATTGTCCACTCCAAAACTGATGTCCGTAAAAATGTATTTAGATGTGTCATAACCAATTAGGGCAGGGTCTTGGGACAGTACATCATAGATAGGCTGCTGGACCTAAAAATATTAAGTATTATTTTAAAATTCTCAAGCATTAAATACATGTTTCATATGTTGAAAAAAATTCATTTAGTTGTACCTTTACAACAGGGGGCATCTGGAGAAGTGTTTCTGCTCTTTCATTAGCTTTTGCTACTTCAATTTCAAGTTCCTCGGTTGTCAGGAATTTGTATTTAGGAGTACGCAGGACCGGAAGACCACTGCTAGTTCTCTTACGGAAAACCTTTGCCATGTCGGGCCTCGTCAACCTTTTCAGTAATGCTTGAATGTCTGACGAGAAGAACTTAGGTGCTGGATCCTTCTCTCCATCTACAGCAAATGCAAATAGATAGTAAAAAGGATTTCTAAAGTGATATTACGCAAAAAATTCATTACCGCTTACCATACAGTGACGGCACTAAACTTAATTTTCTTGAATAAATGAGAAATAGCTGTGCATCATTACGACGCAGAACTATGGTTTTTGCACTGGTTTGCGCAAATTTCTTGAATAATATAGACATTTTATAACAAACAATATTTTGAGGAACCTAACCTAACTTTTAGTTTTTTTTTAAATCATAGTATAATGGTTGGTTGGATAGAGAAGTGAAAACCGGTAAAGTTAACAGTTAGTTATTATATTTCGTTTGTTAATTGAGAACAGACTGATTGTTATTTAGGGATGGCAACATTTATGATTAGTTGTCTTTTTCTGTCTAGATGATTGGTTAGATAAATTCTTTACGCGCTTCGGTTTATTTATTAGGATTTATTCAATAAAATATTCTCATTTGAATAATTTTGTTTTCGTGGAAGATTTAATGAATCGCCGTCACTACAATGTCCAAAAGGAAGGCTGGAGTTAACGATATCATTTATGAATTGGACAACGACGATATCGAACTTAGTAGTGAAGATGAAGGTAAACAACCTAAAATTAATCGCCAGGAGCCGAAGACCGACTCTGAAACCGCTTGCGAACAGATTATTGCTGAACACACTACCTCAGCATGCATTAATATTGATTGTTCCGATGATACAATCGTAGTAGACGCTTCGCCTGTTCAAGCTAGTAATGGAGGGAAAAGTCCCAATGTTATTGAAATTGATGTTGAAGATGAACCACCAGTGAAAAATGAGGTCGATAGCAACGAGAAACAAGATAGCGGTTTCTCAAAAATTACAATTGAGGACATTGTAGTAGATTCTCCTGTCTCAAATACAGACCTAGGTGTAGCTGGATGTGAGAATAGGACGCCTTTGTTTACAGTGCGCTTTAAGGACAAGAAAGTGGCTAAAGCTTACAAAGACAAGATTAAGGCTTTCATGTTGAAACTGATAAGAATTCATGATGAAGAGGCTCTTGACGGCTCGGAGAATGAGACTGACTTGGAGTTGGACATTTGGCCAGAAGACTTACAGCAAGCATTTGAACAAGTGCAGACTCCCAAGCCAGAGCCACAGAATGAGCCAGAGGAAGACACTTTCTTCTTTATTGACACAGACCCATCGGCACAAGAAGCAGCTGACATACCTAGATATAGACAGGTAAGGCAATAATTAATTTAAGTAATTACTCGACTATCAGAAATGACCACTACTCTTGTTGTCACAAAGTGGATGTATCTTACATACATTGATGTAAGTCATCTGGTCCCCCACACCCACTGATTGTAAGCATTTTCTTCTTAAGTACAATCAAGACATAATTTTTTTTTTTGTGTCATTTCAGGCGTCTACCTTGATATGTAATCCTTCTGCTAAAGAACCCACCCCAACTCCCGTGTTCCGCCGTGGCCCCATCTGTTTCAATTGTGACGGAGCACACCCCTTAAGAGACTGTACTCTTCCTCGAGATACTGCTAGGATTGCTGATAAGCGGAAAATGATGGTGAAAGTCGGGTGAGTTATTTTGTGACTGAATTTTGTTTTACAGGTTACCCTTATTCATTAACCTAATTTGATTAATGAAAGTTTCACAAAAGAAGTTTCCATAATGAAAGAAATAAAGCATATTTTATCTATATGAATAGTTAATGATTAATTGTTGTAAATATTAAGAAGTTTAGTTCCACATTTAAAGTTCTGTATCTTTCCTAGGTAGGTATAAAGGTCTTAGTAAAGTAAAAAATAGTGAGAAGTAAATTAATGCTACAATTATTCAAATACCATTTCAAAGAACAATGAAAATAGTAAAAATACAATATACACAAAACAGATGAGTGAACCGATTTTGGTACAATTTATTTAAGATCACCTCTGAAACAAAAAAAAATCATTAAAGTCAATTAGTAATTGGCAGAGTAATCACATAACAAACATCCAAAACAAAAACATACAGCTGAATTGATAACTTTCTCCTTTTTCGTTGTTTGTGCAGAAAATAAATAATGCATCATTTATTTTTATTAGATAGCATTGTCATCAACTGTTCCTTCCACCACACCTTAGAATACTAACATATCTAGTGATGGGTTTGGAGCTGTTGAATATTGAAGTGATAAATATTTTCATAAATCACCCTAAGAATGTTGTTTTGTATTTATAAATATTACTCCGACAAAACCTCTGGAAATCACACATCCTTTTTTTTCCCAGACGGTACCATGTAGAAGATGAACAGAAATATGGCCACCTTGTCCCTGGCAGAATATCTGGTAATCTCAGGCATGCGCTTGGGCTCAAGAGGAACGAACTGCCCCTGTATATTTACCAGATGCGGATGCTGGGATATCCACCGGGCTGGCTGGAGGAGGCTAGGATATCACATTCTGGAATCACCATGTTTGATTCTAATGTAATTGGGTTTTCATTTATTATTATTACATTGGACTTGTTACTTGAAAATGTAATTTGTTTTTAGAAAAAAATACTTTGTGCCAAGTTTCTTGCAGCACATTCTTTCCAAAAGCACTGGTATATTAAAACAAAAATTGTAAAATAGCCTTTAACAGCCAACTAACAAAAAACAATTTTTATTAATAGATTTACTTAATTGAAAAGACTTAGTTTAAAAAAAAAAATTTTTAATTTAAGATATGAATTTATTGTTTTGGATTCGTAAAATTTTAGTTTTATTGTACATATCTCATTTAATCAACTTAATTGATATGATCAATGATCAGTCATAATATGATCAGATCATAGTTTTCAATATCAACAAAATCTTATGACTATAGTGGGTTGCTTCTTTTTCTCTATCTTTTATTTTGCTGAGACTTACACACTTAGTAGTCTAACGCGCTTCTATCTCTTGCATGTTGCATTGTGCGTCCCTTTCCCATTTGGATAGCCAAAACAGGACGCATCGAGCGACAAAAGGAAAGGGAAATGATGCCCATACTAGCTAAACTTCAGTGTTAGACTAAATACAGTGTTTGTATTGCATTTAATTCCAGGGAAGTGCCATCCAAGACCCAGAAGAGGAGGAGGGGGAGGTCAGCGAGCCGGGTTCCAAGGACAAATTTGACATTAAGAAGATACTCGACTTCCCCGGGTTTAATGTACCTGCTAGCTCGCGGTACAAAGAGGTAACATTCTCATTAAAATAACCTAGCCGGGCATTTTCCCCTTGTGCCTCGCTATCTTTGCCCCCAACCTATCTTTTGGTAGAGACCCAATGGAATGTATGCAGTTGTGAAATAGAATAATTATATAAGGAAAAATAACAACTTAGAAAAGTTGAAAAACTCCCGACATTTTCTTTTCAAAACTCAATAATTCAAAAACGGGTGAACCAATTTTAATGAAACTTCGCTAAGAACCATCTCGATTATACTAGCTTGCGATTAAAAAAATCTAAATCGGTCCATCTGTTTGGGAGCTATGATGCCACAGTCAGATACACAGACACACAGATACACACCCAGGTCAAACTTTTAACACCCCTCTTTTTCGTCGGGGGTTAAAAAATTATTTATTGCCACAACATATTTGGAATTACACACAAAAAAACATCAATAAAAAATAGAAACTAGCTACTCAGCCCCTACTCCGAAGTTCGTATCCGACCGTCCCTTTCGCTTTCGTGCTAATCTATGTTGGCGTGAGCGGGATACGAACTTCGAATTTCAGATTTTGGAGTAGCCCCTCTGCATATTTTATGTAGCACGGCGCGCCATTTTGTCCCTTGTCGCGCAGTACGTCCCTTTCATAGCGACGGAATCAGTGAAGGACGCACTGAGCGACAAGCGACAAAATGGCACGCGTGCTAGCCCTCCTTGTCTACAAAAATGACGAAAGAAACGCTTTAGATGTTGAAGTCTCACTTGGTTTCAGGAAGCTCACATGCTTGGCCTGCCGCCGCTTTCAGAGCAGGATAGCAAGATAGCCATGCTGCAAATGCTAGCGCCTAACGCCATGAAGGCGTACAAGCGGAAGAAGCTCACTTTCTTCCCTTCCGCCGGGAGAGCGGCCAACCAGGACGGACAGGCAGAGATGGAGTTGGACAGCGGGGATGGTCAGTAACGTCTTTACCATGAGTGCGCGATTCCAATGGCATTGTAGGGACCCTAATATACCGAAAGCTCAGTTCGGTGTTTTCGACCTCTTTGGTTGTTTATAGGTGGAAGGTCGATTCCACTCTCGAGTCCGACTCCTGGGCACCTCCTCTCAATTTCATAAGCACAATGAGAAGGCTTGGGTTCAAGTACCTACGCGGGCCCAGTGGGGTTTGCAAACATCACACACCATTGAATTAATTTGCAGTTTGCAACAGTACTTTCCTTATGGCGAACTTATTTTATTCTGTCAATCATTCTAAAACTGCCGCTTTAGGCTTGAACGCTATTATTATATGTTTGCAGAAGTCGTTGAGTTCCCGTCAGTGCCCCCGCTGCCGGACGACGCGCCGCCGCCGCCGCCCCCTCCCCCGGAAACTCCACCACCTCCTAAATCACCACCACCGCCTCCTAAATCACCCCCACCCCCTCCCAAATCACCCCAACCCCCTCCTAAATCACCCCCACCTCCTCCTAAATCACCCATACCTCCCAAGTCTTCACCGCCCAAATCCTCTGAAATACTCAAATCTGAAAATCCCGATGCAGTAAAGAAAGACGCATCTGACAGGATGCAATCTGACAAAATTGAAGATGATTTAGAAATAGTAAAAGTGACTGAACTGAAGGATATCCCGCTGCCTGAAGATACTTCTCATATCACCATTGAAGATGATGAAATTGTAAGTTTCACTGTTGAGATTAAAATTTGAATTTTAGTACACCATTTCAGGGATCCGAACCAAAATAGTAAAAAGACATAACATTAGTTCCACTGTAGGACAGGAGATGGCGCTGTCCTACATTGGACGGACGGTACGTAAAGTAGCACAAATAATATTAGTTGATGGCTCGGAATCCTCGGCGCGCGAGTCCGATTTTTCTTGATGGAATTACACACATACCAAATTTCAAGACTATGATCAATGAAAGTGAATGAAAATCTACTTCCAAGATTTGTTTGTATTCAGTTGACATTTCCACTTCAGCTATCTTTTTCGAAATGGTTCAAACGCGTAATGCTCATGTAAGGTTCTTAAGTTACAGTTAAAAGTAATTTTCGTAATTATTCATTTCCAGAATAAGTCTGAACTTAGTAGTGGTCGCGATAGTCCCTCCTTAGACGACTTGGAAGAGAAGAAGCGACTTTTGCTCAACGCTCTAGAAAGCGACGTAACGTTACCCAACTCTGACTCACCCAACATATCAGTAGCGGAGACTGTTAGCGAGAAGGAAATAGAAATAAGTGACGACAATACTCAAAGCGATGCCACAAGTCGAGATGTGAAAATGGAATCGGATGTGGAGGTCATGTCTGACTCTGAAGTTAAAGAAGTGGAAGTCAAGACTGATGACAATGTGGTTACATCTGATGATACAAAACCAGAGGTTGCCGTTTCTGATGATCCAACGTCCGTCCCAGAAAATAATGACAGTAACGCGTCATTTAACAATGCGGAAACATCAGGTAGAGGGAACTCGCAAGCAAGCGGTATCAGCACGCCGACGACCGAAGCAAAGAGGACAGTCAAAACAACCTTATACGGAACACCTGTCATGAACATTGCCAGCCCTTATGTCAAGTTGCCGAGTGACGACAAGTTCGCAAAAGACATCTGTGACGTCATTAATTTCGAGAACCTTCCCAACTCGATTGGCAAGTACAAGAAAATATGTAGTCTGTTGAAAAAAGTTAAAAGCGAGGTTGACAGGATACACGACTCGTGATCGGAACAGACCGCCTTGCTGGCGGTGAGTGTCCAACAATAAGTACATAGTAGGTTATATTCTGGTAAGAAATATGTAAAGTCAACCCAATCTTACTTGTCTCGTCAGCTAAATTGTAACCCGAAATTTCGCCTTTTGTAACGAAAATATTTGTCGCATCAGTAAAACAATTTGGGACAAGTCGATAAAAATGTTTAGAATTTGTTGCTCTGGATTAACACTATTTTTGCAACGAAAAGTGGAATTATTGGTTTGAATCATGCCATGTAAGTTTGGATTGACTTTAATTGAAAACATGAGGCAACACAAAACGATTGCTCTCGTACATTTCTAGTCGGGGTGATAGGTATCGCCGCGGGAGTTTAGATAAAAATGCCTTTTTAAGATAGAGCAAGAAGCCAACACAAGCGTCACCAACTCTTGTTTGAGATCTTAACTCTGATAAATAGCAATAATCGAGAAGCATGAAGCTTGCCGCAGTACTTCCGACTGGATTATATTGAAGGTACAATTAAAGTGGTTATGACATGACCGCTAAAATTAGTAGTACTTACGCACAGTGGAATGAAGTTGCGATAAATTAATGTATTTACCATAGATATGCTATCGCGATTGATCATAGAAGAGAACCTACTGGCCTCATAATCTGCATTTTTTCTACCCAATTAGCTAACAATTACTAAAACAAACATGCATGCAGCTCGCCCGTTAATCATCTAATTCTCCTTTGATAATCTTTGTTTCGAAATGATAAAATAATGCTTCGAAAGCAACGTTATTTCGCTGTGATTAATAAGTGTGTAAGGGAGAGGTCCTCTTGACAAACGGCTTAATTTTTAAAGCCTGAAAACCACGGTGCTCTAACTAAAAAATATTACATGCAAAATAATGACTGCGTAAGTTGGTGAAATATAAAATTTGGTTCAGTAAATCACATTAGGAAATGCCTGAGAGAGGTCTACATAGTATGGACAATTATATTTGGTCATCCGAAACCATTTAAGCATGGCCGGTTTTATAAAGGTCCTACGGAAATTGACCAGGTTGGCATAATTGAATTTAGAAATGTTTTTACAAGCCGGTGTTTATGACATTGAAATTAGAACCATTTTTGCCTGATCTGTGAAAAATCTTTTCACTAGACTTATAGGTACTTTAGTGCGATCGTCCAGGTAAAGTAGACCCTTTGCTTAGATTTTTTTCTAATTGTAATTTACTTTTATAATTAAGCCGATATGACGAGTCGAGTAATTTCTAAGAGTTAAAAGTATTTTTATACTTTTTTTTATGACACCAAATTAAAATAAATCCGCGTATAATAAAAATAACAACAAACAACATAACAAACAACAATATTTAAAAATAACTCCCAACTTTTTAAGTGAGTTTCAGAAAAATTATGAATTTCTATTCGGATTTGAAGTTACGTTTGATTAGTTAACCTGTAAATAAAGAACATAAAAAAAAAAACTAAATATTTATTTTTAGTTTCAATCTGTTCCCTACAGCAAGACGTCAAGGAATAATCTGTGAGCTTGTCGAACGCGCGCGGCGCTCGCTATCGCGTTCACCATCTCTTTCTTCAAATGGTATAAGTTCGTGCGAGCAAGAGATAGAAGATTGCGATAGCGAACGAGCGCTCATTGGATAATACCTATAAGGTCTCGCTATTTAACAGACTTCAAAAAAGGAGGAGGTTCTACGTTCCACTGTATGTATTTTTTTTTATGTATGTACATCGATTACTCCGTCAATTGTAGACCGATTTTCAAAATTCTTTTTTATTCAAAAGGGTATACTCCTGAGGTGGTCCCATTGTCACCAAGTCATGATCTAATGATGGGATCCCAGGGAAATCGAGGGCAACCCTTAAATTTTACAGGCACGTACTATGTGTTTCATATATTTTCTAAGGCTATTCAAGTATTTGCGTCCGGTAGTCATCATCTCATGTTGATGAGCTGATGATGGAAGGTACAACTCCTTAACGGTTAGGAGTTGGAGGATAATTCTGAAAATGTTAAATCAACGTAAAATTGTGAAATAAAAATCTTTTAACTAAAAAGTAAAACCGCCTTCAAAAAATAACCTAAAATAATCCTCTAAAATAATGACAAATAAATAAAACAAAATAAAACAACAGAACAGAACAGAACAGAACAAAACAACAGAAACTAAAGCCTAAATATTTATGGTTTATTTATTTATCATTATTTTAGAGGATTATTTTAAGTTTTTTTTCTAAGGTTTTTTTTTTTTCACATATACTATCACTACTATCAGCAGGATACCTGCCGTAATTATTGTACTGAGGAAAGAAACAACAATTTTAACAAATGAAACACATTCGTTGTCACAGTTGTTTTTATTTGTTTTTTCATAATATCAATAAAAATCTCCATTGGTGTCTTGACATTATTACAATTAGTGATTAAACCCCACCCCACAAAACAATGAAACTAATACTAATAAAAATAGTAATTAATTATGCATAATTAAAATAACATAGTGCGTTTCTTTCGAATTAAATTTGATTAAATATCTGAATACAGATAAGATCACTTAAATATTTTTAAACATTACATAGATCATTTTATGCCTTACACATCTACTTACAAGTCAGACCTGAATAAAATTTACAACGTCTGGTATTTTATTGACAATTGCACTTAATCTTTGCGACGAGACGAAATTTTACGACCTAGAAAGTCGAGAACAAAACCAATGCAACATCGAAGCGTCGTTCAAAAACTCCGCGAATTTTATCTGGCAAGTTCTAACATTTTGTTGCAGCATAGTAACAGACACAATACAATCTATCCCTTATCCACGTAGGTTAATATGATAACTGATATTGTTGGATCGTTCCTTTCTCAATTTCCTGGCAACAGTGAGAATCTTTTTCAAAGAAATCAATTATCTGGTATAGGTAATTTCGATATTCATAAATTCATCTTGTATACTAATGAATACCGATACCGCTGGGCACGAAATAATAAGGGTACAAAATATTGCACGCACACTTATGCCATTATTCACTCAAGCCTCCATTAGTTAAAATAGGTTTTGTCTTCTTCTTACTAACGTAAATGTCAATGTGACAAAAAAGGACAAACGAAGTTCGTTAACGGCATTTTTTTAGTCAAAATAGGTTTATGAATAATAGGGTTAATGTCCGACGCTGCACCAAGCTGCATTTCGAATTTAATTAAATAATAGAACATCACAATATTTCAGAGTGTTTCAATAAAAGCATGAAATTCTAACATAATACCTATCATGGAATGAAACAGTTGAATGTTTTGTAGTAAAACTCAAAGGCTTATTATTGCATTGTAAATTAACTAAACATAATACAGATGGCGTTTCGTTGATCAATATGTTAGCCGAGTGGCGCCATCTATTGTAAATATAAGTTAAACGTTAGGAAACCTTGATACATATACACAGGGGTTTGCTTTGTGTGATTTATTTGTTGGCTCGACCCTTAGGAAAGCTCGGCGTCTGAAGGCAGAATCCAGAATTAAATTCTAGGCGGCGTTGGAGGAGCTCCATCGTGATCCTGAAACAATACAAACACATTCTAAATCGGGATCATGTACCACAATAACAACAACAATATTATTTAACTTAAGAAAATAGTTTATTTACTGACAATTATGACGTCATAGTTGAGTATCTAATGCAAAACAAACTTCATACTGAGCGATCGTTTTGACATTTCAAATGACCTAACCAACTTAGAAAAGTTGAAAAACATGTCCCACATGTCATTTCAAAGTTGAATTTTTCAAACACGGGTGAACCGATTTTAATGAATCTTGGCTAATAGAATCATCTCGATTAAACGAGCTTTCGAATAAAAAAAAACCATCAAAATCGGTCCATCCGTTTGGGAGCTATGATGCCACAGACAGACACACATGTCAAACTTGTAACACTCCTCTTTTTCGTCGGGGGTTAAAAAGTTGCGGTTTGATCCAACTAGTCATCATCCCCATTGTCTCGTGATACTTATTAAGGTAATATTATCCGAAATAATCTAATCCAGCGCTTCTTTCACGAGTAATTATCGTCACAAGTCAGTATAGTACTTGACACTGACACTTGGTTCCACGTAATATATTTACGTTATCTTGTATAAGTACCTATATAGTTGTAATTAAACCGCCAAGTGAAGTTTCCTATTCTATGTAAATAAGTGGCCATGAAACTGCATACCAAACTGTTGACGGTAGCGTAAATTGCGTTATCATCTTATCATTAACTTTTTTAGGGTTCTGTACCTCAATGTCTTTACTAGGTTTTGATGTTGTGTAGACCAAAACCTAGTAGGGTATTCTCGGTCAATATCACGTACTTAATATGCCTAAGGAAAATATAGGTAAAAAAATTAAATAATCAGCTGCAACAGAAACTAGAAAATAATTTAGTATTATGCCTAGGATTCTAAACTCTCGTAAGAAACTGTAAGCCAAGCAGAGGGTCGAGCACGTCTTTACGAAAGCTGCGTCGCAAGTCGATACAAATTAACTGTGACCGCGTAGGTATCTGTAATTTATGTTAATAAAATTCAAATACACATGCAATTGCAAACAATTCAGTTAAACATAAGTACGTCATGCGTTGCTATTGATACTAACGCAAAAGTTACCTCCAGTGACTGTGTGTCTATTTTTCGTTTTTTATTGACTTTTGTTATGGGACCTTGCTTCGAGCTTCTAGCCAAATTTCATGATTCTATTCAAATGGGAAGTACCCTGTAGTTTAGATTTGCTTGTGATTGACAAACAGAAAGACAGACGGACAACGAAGTGTCTTTAAAGGAATAAAATAAGTGTTCTTTTTTTCCTTTTGAGATATGGAACCCTAATAAAAAAAGTGTAAAATTCAATGCTATGCCAGCATAACATTTGTTATTACTAAGTACAGAATAAAAACGTATAATTTGGCGTCTTATCGGCGCGTTGGAATAAGGCGCAAAAAAAACGTATCCTCGTCCTCGCCGTTACCTATACACGTGTTAAACTGCTGTAATTAGAATTACATCGATATTATGTAGTTGATAAGACTCCACTTCTGCTATTTGTATTTAATTTCCTTTACTTGCAGCAAAGTAATATGACAGACCGCATTTGAGGATAAAAACATATTCCTGTTGTAGGTTGGTATTCACATTTCAACAAAGACTGATGTCATGTCACTTCAACATACGATTTTGGGCTTTAAAACTGTGATGTCTGCAGACTTATTTTATTAACGCGCGTGGTCAAAGTTTAACAACGACGAATAGTGGTATATTGTTAGCCTGATAACAACTCTATGACTAAAAGTGGTTTTCGCTTCAAATTAAATGTTATCATAATAATTGTCGTCACTTCAGTACCTACAATACAGGCACCACATTTTTCGCGATAAGGGTAAACGTCAAATAACTTATTATATCGGGGCTTGCGAGTACCTACTTAGTAGGGCTTACAGCAAGATCTGCCCAATCGGCTAGGTACAGTCATCAGCAGATACTTCTAAGCTACCAAAGCGGTCACAAAGATCTGCACAAGCTCTTATGTCTATAACAATAGAGCCAAGCTTAGATCATTGTGAACGCGTCATCGATCATGCTTAGCTAGTTTCGCTGCTGACTGTACCACCATCTTGCTGGCCAGTCCAGTCACTAAAAAGCAGTGCTCTATTGTTATAAGATGTGAAGAAGCATGGAAAATTGCAGGCACAAAAAGCATTCAATTTTAGCCCTCTAGGTTGACTACATCTCCAATACTTTCGGCTGGTATAATTATCATGATATGGACTGCATTGATCACGGACCCACTTGCTCTTATAGGTACCTTCCTAGTTCCAAAAAAAAAAACAATAGGTACTCCATAGGTTATCCTACTAATGGTATGTGCATGTTATTAAGTGTGTTGAATATTTGTGAATAAGCCCTTTCTCTCCCTTATAATACTATGAATGGGAAAGTTTGGATTTTTTTACCCAATCATACAAAAACGGATGGACGGATTAGGATCAAATCGGGAATGGTGTAATGTAATGTAATTGTAATGGTGATGGCTATACTTACCTAAAATTAAAGCATAATCCTTTTATCCCGGGAAATTGCCGTTCCCCCGGGGAGACGATAACCGAATTCTACACAGATAGCAATATAAATATAGAATGGTAGTAAAGTAAACCGACCTGCGAGTTGCGCTCCGGTTTGGCTGCGTCCTGTATCTGCTGGCGGCGCGGGCGCATCATGTACATGGCGACGGCGAGCGCCATCATCAGGAACATCACCAGGAAGCTGTTGCCCGCCGCCTCGGGCCGCGGCAGCCCCGGCAGCTCGTCCACGCACTCCGAGTCCGTGCAGTAGGACTGGCCGTGCCGAAGCTAATAAAATAACATTCTGGCTAAAAAAAAATTTAACACAAGCTTCTCTGCTGATGGCAGTAGACCAAATTTAAGTTCCAATATTTGGCCTAAACGATACTCGGTTTATTTTACGATTAATTAAGATTATAAATAAATAAATGCAGAATGTAGAAAAAATGGCAATAGAATTATTGAAATTTCTAAATGTCTTAGTTTAGGAACTTAGAGATACTTAGAATTGACCATTGTTAAGGTTCCATACCCTAGAAAGAAAAAAAATAACCCTTATAAAATCACTTTGTTGTCAGTCAGTCGACAGACTGTACACACACACAAGTAAAGCAAAATCTATGGGGTAAGTACTTAGAGCAGTCTGCTTTATGGGTAAGTACCACAGTATGAAACTCTGACCTTTAATCATGAACTTTGGCTCTTTAGTTATGGAAGTTGGTATAGCTGGTGATAAAGCTTATTTAATATTATACTTTATTAGTGTGTGGCTGTGACCAATAGCGTATTCTTACACTCACATAGGTATGTATGTAATGATTCAAACATCCCATGCTATTCTTCTTTCATAAAAGAAAATGTGGTATTTGAATGAGTGAAAAGTATACAAACTTAGAGACATTTTCTCATGATAGGTAGGTAAGTATATGATGGTAAGGAATTAAATGCAAAATGGTTTTCATTCTCTATTATACTGGAACTAGCAGCTCTTGTTCTGAGAGGAGGCCTGTGCATAGCAGTGGGACTTTGGAGATGATGATGTTGATGATGATTAAGATGGTAGAGCAGTATAAACTCCAGGGAAATACATTGCTATTTCAGAAATTTCCCGAGATAGGTAGGTATATTACATTTTCTAGGAATAACATGAATTTGCAGGCTCAACTACCTAGCAGTATCTATATAATAATAATAATAATAATAGTCGTTCCCGATAGTCGTTTCGGCGAACGGTCTAATAGCGAAGAGCCTTGACCATCACCTTAAAAGGCTCTCGCTAGATGGTTGGGTCAAGGGTCAGATACAGAAGGCGGTACTCCTGGACACGGCTCGGATAGTCAGGAGGTTCCTCTCTCTGTCGCCCTGACCACCGGTAGCTTAGGCCCCGCCTCGCTGCCGGTGGCACCCTAGGTTAGGTTTTTACAATGTTTTTATATTTTGTATTAATATTGTTTTATTACTTTTTATATGAATATTGTGAAAACCTAGCCTAAGATTGTAATAAATATACGGGAATAATAATAATAATATTCATTTATTTCAGATAATCTAAATAATTATTAGTACTGTTATACCTATTACTTTTTGGCTAACAGCACAATCATTGTACAGCAATAAGCCTTTTGAGGTCATAGCATTTTAATATTTATCACCAAAGCCAGTGTCGTCTAGTTATCAGGCTGAACTCAATGATTGTGTGTAGCAAAGTAACAGACTACATTATTTAATATTGCTTATTTAATTATGCTGTTACTTGCAAAATTCAATGATTACAATAGTGAGTATTAGGAATCACTATTACAGTACCAACCAATGATATTACATGTAAATAACCTAACCAACTTAGAAAAGTTGAAAAACCCCCGACATTGTCATTTCAAAGTTCAATATTTCAAAAACGGGTGAACCGATTTTAATGAAACTTAGCTAAGAACCATCTCGATTAAACTAGCTTTCGATTAAAAAAACCGCATTTAAATCGGTCCATCCGTGTGGGAGCTATGATACACAGACACACAGATACACAGGTCAAACTTATAACACCCCTCTTTTTTGTTGGGGGTTAAAAAGAAGTAGATATGTCATCAGCATGCCGAAAACGAAGCGCAGCAAAGGCTACAATTGCAGCCTCTTTGACCTCAGCCACTCTTGAATAACGTCAGAACTTGCGCGCAAATGAGAACATGGTTTATGAGCATATATGACGTATCTTTACTTATAATATCATTGGTATACGAGGGCTGTTTGATAAGTACCCGTTTATGGAAAAAAATTTTTTTTTTTTGTATATATGCATTTATTTTTCTACGTAGTCACCTTTTAACTCTATACATTTGTTCCACCTATACTCAAGCTTCAATAAACCATCCAAAAAGTATGATTTTGGAAAGTCATTAAAATAGGCCTCTGTGGCGGCAATGACTTCGTCATTTGATCATAATCGCTTGCCACCAAGCCATTTTTTTAGGTAGGGAAACAAAAATAAATCGCATGGGGCCAAATCTGGAGAATACAGGGGGTGAGACAATAGTTCGTAGCGTAACTGTGCTAATTTAGCCGTCACAACTCTGGACGAATGAGCCGGGGCGTTGTCGGGGCGTTGTCGTGATGAAACAGTACTTTTTTCTTTTTTAAATGGGGTCGTTTGTCCTTCAACACGGCGTTAAATTCATCCAATAAATTGGCATAGTATTGCCCTGTTATTGTTTTTTCCTTTTCTAAATAGTCAATATGTATAATACCCTGCGAATCCCAGAAAACGGTCGCCATGATCTTTCCAGCCGATGGGACGGTTTTTACTTTCTTTGGAGCAGGTTCACCCGGTAAAATCCACTGCTTTGACTGCTCTTTCATTTCCGGGGTGTAGTGGTGGACCCACGTTTCGTCCACGGTCACGAAACGACGCAGAAACTCCTTCGGGTTACGTTTGAACACGGCCAAACACTGCTCCTAAGTAGTCAGTTGGTTCCGTTTTTGCTCCTCCGTGAGTAAACGCGGCACCTACCTCGCCGATACTTTCTTCATACCCAATTTTTCTTCTAATATGTGTTGTACCCTCTCGATTAAAACGTTTACAGCATCAACGATTTCTCGAAGTTTAATTTGGCGGTCGGCTAAAACGATATTTTCAATTTTCTTAACCATATTGTCTGTAGTCACCTCAACTGGCCGGCCTGGGCAATCCTCATCAAAGACAGTTGTTCTCCCCCGCTTAAACTTGTTATACCAATATCTGACGGTTGTCATAAAAGAAGCACATTCATGGTAAACCGCTTGCATTCTTACTTTTATTTCCAAAAATAAGAATCTAATTACAGACCGATACTCTTCTTTCTCCATTTTAACAATTTTAAGTTTACGCCTTCACTGAATCGTTGTCAAATGAGAAAAAAAAACAAAAGAATGCCATTTTTTTTTTAATTTTTCCGCCTCTGAAAAATGGCTTAAAAAGGTGGTATACTTATTTGCGGCCAGTGATATTAATATATTTAGAAAACGGGTACATATCAAACAGCCCTCATACCAAGTGAAAAAAGTACCTACAGAAAAGTAAACAAAAAAATCTAAAATAAAGTTATTTGAAAGAAGGAAGTGTCAATACATCTAGGCCAACTTAAACTGAGCTGGGTTAGGCACTAACCCGGTGTTAATGTAACGCGTCAGATGATACAAATAAGTCAAGTTAAACCCTGGACTTTCTAACCTAGGTTGGCGCAAGTCAACCCTATACAGCTAAATTTTAACAAAGTCTGTTCACACATTCTGTAAATATTTGCATACACAAGCCTGTCAATTATTGAGGCCGTAAAGTGGCACTTATCTGTAATTGTAGTGGCGTATCGTTTCACCATTACAGGCACAAGGTCACCAGATAATACTTACCAGAGAGATCAGCCGCCGCATCGCCAGCTCATGGTTCCAGATACACTCGCACGGGTCTATTTCGTCACCCATTTCTGCAAAAACAGACACGCAAAAATATTTTCAAGAGAAAGGCATACTATGCTAAGTAGGTAGATTCCAATCAAAACTCGGTAAAAAACAACGCCACAACGTTATTCGCGATTAGAAAAATCCCCAATCAACTACCTAGCGAGTTGATAACACTAACAGTTTCTGCGAGATTAACTGTTTTGTTTTTATTTACAAATATGGTTCTAAAATTCTGTGCTCAGCTGTCACGGGAGTAGGTAGCAGTAGGTGAAAGTGAAGACTTACTTGAACGTCTTTATAGCACAAGGTAAAACAACAACACAACGATTAGGAATTGAATGTTACTTATGCGAGTGAGCCGTCGTCGCCGTCTTTCTTATGCAAAACAAAAAGGAAAATGCAATTATAGTCAAAAGATGGTGACGATTCGCGACGTCATTTTTTTCTATGGATGTCTGGGTATTTTCCTATTGGCTAATCGCTGGCGGGCTTGGAGAGGGGATTGACAGTTTGGTAGCAAGTTCGAGTAGAAACCGTATGCGTAATTTACGAGTAATCGATACTTTTGGTAATCGATTATTTAAAAATATTCATAAATGATGGGGGCACTGGCCAAACTTATGACACGAATTAATAAATATACTTTTGATCTGGACAAAATGAGCACGACGACCGGATACCGCCTAGTGGTTAGCGACCCTTACTATGAAACTTGAGGTCCCGGGTTCGAATCCCGGTGGGGGCAGATGTTTGTATGATGAATACGAATGTTTGTTCTCGGGTTTTGGATGTTTAATATGTATATAAGTATGTATTTATCTATATAAGTATGTTTATCCGTTGTCTAGTACCCATAGTACAGGCTTTGCCTAGTTTGGGACTAGGTCAATTGGTGTCAATTTGTCTCATGATATTTATTTACTATTTATTTATTTACCTAGTTAATTTGATAAGCCTGACTATTATAGAGGTGATCGTGTTTGCAATGATTGTGTTATGCTTTCTATGTGATGTCCCTAATACCTACTTATAGGGCAAAACACGGGCAGCTGATCAAATCAGTATAATCGGGGACATACTTAATACATACTGGGTTCGCTCTTATTGGTCGGATAAACCAGAAGTGTAGTGTTGTTTGTACACATAGGCTGAGGTAGGTTGGTGTGAACCTTTCAAGCAGATGGCCTGTGACTTCGATCCCAGGCTCGCACCTCTGAGTTTTTCAGAATTTATGTGCGAACTTACACTTGTAATTTATCATGAGCTTTTGGGTGAAGGAAACATCGCCAGGAAACCTGCACACATCTACTAGGCGCTTCAATGGCATGTGAAGTTTCCAACCCGCATCCGCACTGGGACCACGTGGAAACTACTGAGTGGATACTAGGTATCGTATTAAGTAGGTGTACATAATACGTATTGTGTGAGTGCTTCATACTAATATCGCTCGCGCCGAACACGTTGTGTTGATCGCCTCAGTTCAAAACTCGCTGGAAAATCGCCAGTGCGATAAGGTTGTATTAATTATATTATAGTTACCTACCTACGGAGATAGAGCCATTTTGATTAGAAAATATGAATCCCATTTATTCCCTATCTGATAATGATTATCAGCTAACTATATAAACCGATTTAGATTCACGTTTTTCTTGTGCCATGACCATGCAGGGCCGCTTTGACAAAAACAATAGGGGCCATTTACGTACTTAAGAAAAAAAGCGAGGTATCAAATTTTTTCAACTCTATTTTAGTTAGAGTTTCGGAGCCCTCAATATTTTTCCCTCTATTATTAAAGAAGCACTCGGGAAAATATCATTCTGTGCATTGCAAAAAAATACTAGGTATATAGGTACTATAATCATTGTCTGTCCCGTCACTCAGGAGACAACAGTGTTATAAAAATGGCTCTCATGTATACTACTAGCATGCTTACGAGATTAGGCATGAAGGAATAGGCTTATAACTTTTACAACTCATAACTTTAGTGGATTTGTACCCTAAAAATACTTTTAATGAGTGACCGAGGAGACGTTGCCATGGCAACGAGCAACACTTAAAAGTTGATTGATCCAATTAATATTTTACTGGTTTAATGGTTGTGATAACTTTTTTCTACTCGATTTCATGACAGTTTTTCTAAGGCCCACTTCCAACGACCTGGATTTTATACTAGCGCCTTGGTTAACTTGACTTGTTTGTGTATGGTCTGACGTTCCGTTAACCTGGGTTGGTGTCTAACCTAATAATAACCTAATGATCGCCGACTGCCTGCATAAAAGAGGATTCTGGGCCGCGGATACGGGGACATCCGTGGCTCACAAGTATGGGATCGTCGAGGAGAATGGCGTGCCAGGTGTTCCTGAGACCAGAAGAATCCGACAGCGGATACCTGCCTCCTGGCGGGGTAACGGGTTATGACGTTGTACCGTTACACCGCCAGTAAGGTGGTGAAAAATGGACATCCCGGGGGTTTTAGTGGGTAAGATCCCCACATAACCCCATCGCCTCCCCGTGGTGATGGGGCATCTGACAGCAGATTTCCCCCGGAAAAAAATAGCTAGTCTGAGAGTGGGCGGGTCACATATGCCGCAGGGCTGATGGAAGATGGGGTAGGAAAGTGCTGGAGTGGAGACCATGGACTGGGCGCAGAAATGTAGGAAGGCAGCCCGCGAGATGGGCTGACGATCGGACACAGGTTGCAGGGAGGGACTGGATGCGAAAAGCACATGACCGCACAACTTGGAAGTAAATGGAAGAGACCTATACTCAGCATTAGGTAGTAAAAGGTCGGAGAAGAAGAGTGTTTAGAATAACCCAGGTCGGTGCAAGTCGGCCTAATCCTAATTCCTAATACTGTTTAAATAGCTAATATTTTCTAGGAGGTAAGTCTTCATCCGGACCCCCTAGAATAAATAGAGGCGTACATTACAGAGAGGCGTGCAGTACATTAGGCGTTACATTTATTATTTTCTAATCCAGCTCCTTACAGCTAATATGAATGACTGTATTTTAAAAATAAAACAATTGGATTACCTATAATTATTATTTCTTTTTTTTCTTCTTATTTTTCATATCATATCATGAAGTATCTAAATCATACCAAGAAAAGCTCAAAGCAATCTTATAGAAGGCAATCGTGATCTGTACGATAAAATATTTTATATCTTTATACGCCACTTAGCGATCTGGACCTTTCATAAGAGCTTTGCGCTAAGCTCTCTGAGTGCTGTGGGCGGGGCTTCGTGGGGGCGTATCCTTTCGCGCCACGCCCACCACTTGTCGCGTCCGCCTCTGGATAAATGGAACATTTGGAAAATTATCTTTCAGTTTTATAATTGGGAATGAAGTTTTATATGATTGGGCAAAATGGAACGGCTAGCTAGCTAGTTTTATTTTAACCCCCCTGGAGACCTTTTGATATGCTCGCTCTTCAAATCTAGATATCTTTCCTTCAAAGATAGTCATAACGCTGGCTTTTTCCTCGGGCATCGTATCGGCATTGCCGTACAACGCAGCTACCCAGCTACCCTTATGGGCACGTTGCCCAAAAGCAAAGATTTGTATCTATAGATTTTTAGGTTTAGAGTAAGTTTAAGTTTTATTTTTACTGTTATTCGTTTTGGTTGATTACTTTTGTTTACAAAAGGTGTTACTGATATTTTCAATTTTACGAATGAGTGAAATATTTGCCAATATTGATAACTGAAACAAGTCACAAAAGAAGAAAGTAAGTAATAATACAATAAAATAAAATCTATTCTGGAAAGGTATTAACATGAATTAATTAACGCAGGTATGTTGTAAATTTATTAAGTTAGCCAGTAGTGTCGTACGCAAAAGCTGCAATAATCGCAGGTAGTACATACCTATGTAATACGAGTAAACAATTATTTTTATACACAAAAGTTATTAAAACAAGTAACTGATTTTAAATTCTTTTAACATGAAACTACGCTACTATTTCTTTTAAACTGGACTTCTATTACGTAAGTGATCCGTTTTATTTCACTATGATTTTGGAAGTCCGTGGTCTCTGCCTGCTCCTCCGGGAAACAGGCGTGACTGTATATGTATGATTTTGAATTCGTTGCAGTTTTAGTGAAATAAAACGGATCACCCACGTAGGTATATAAGTCGAGTTTAGCCTGACATGTTTCGGACTAATTCCTTCCTCTCCGAGTGATCCATTTTATTTCACTAAGATTGAGTCTCACGGTAGTTTCATTTTATTGTTGCAGTTTATTCACGCCTGTCGGCAGTTACATTTACACATTTAAAAAATCCCCTTAAAGAACAAAAGAAACGGCAATTTTATCGAATGATTCCCCATCAAAAATGCGGAATAAGACCGCTGCCTCACTAATTCCTACAACGATCTGTACTTATATGTTGGTACGCTGGGGTGGCACCCGGCGCCCGGCGCCCGAGGGCGGCGCCTCGGCCGGCGCCCGCGGCACTCGGCACCGGGCAGCGCGCCGTGCGGACATGGCGCCACTACTCCGCCCGCCGACCCGCACGTAAGTACTTATTACCACTTTATTTACGAATACGATCGAAGACAAACTTGAACTCGAAGGGACTTACTTACAACAAGCCATCTATCTTTGCACAAAAGTTCATTTCAAATTGAGAAGACTTACTTTGGTAAGCAATGCTTGACAATGTAGTACCACCACCTTTAACATGAAACTACCGTGAGACTCAATTTTAGTGAAATAAAATTAGTAGTCGCGCGAGCAGAGCAGTGCCCTAAGCACGACTTGTCGAACACTGCGTTACGTTACGGTTATCGTATCGAGATCGAGAAATATCATACAAAATTTTAGTTCCAAAAACGCTCACGGGCGGGCGCTGTTCCAAACGTCATACTAATTCGACAACGTTTACTATTCGACTTTAAGTTACGCAGCTTTCGTAAAGTCGTGCTCGACCCTCAGCGGCGCGCAGTGTGCGTCTCGCTGCCGCTGGGTCGTGCGCTTCCAGAGGAAGGACTACGAATTAGTCTGAAAAATGTCGGGCTAAGCTCGACTTATATTTGGCGAGCCCATTACGCGTTGTAAAATGTTTTTAGTTTTTTGTTTGGTAATTAATCTTTATTCTAATTTCATTCTTAGTAAGTACACGTATAATCGGCGTGATTTCTTTGTACTTCATGGTTAGACTAGTATGACTTCGATTTAAAACAAAATTTTGTTTGCGTTTCGCTTGTTTAGCGAATCCAGTGAACAGTGCCCTAAGCACGACTTGTCGAATCCTGCGTTACGTTACGGTTATCGTATCGAGATCGAGAAATCTCATACTAAATTTTAGTTCCAAATACGCTCACGGGCGGGCGCTGTTCCAAACGTCATACAAACTCGTTATAGTTTACTATTCGATTTTACGTGACGCAGGATTCGACAAGTCGTGCTTAGGGCACAGGATAAACCAGAAAGGATTCCTAATTGCCGTAAAAATACCGTAATGCAAAACGCGCGAAACTGTTGAAGCAAATCGGACGTCAACCCGGTGGTAATACCTATTTATTTACCCGCTTGAAACTTTTCCGCCCTAAACTACTATGTATTCTGTGCCTGTAAGAAGAATCTCAAACATAGAAGTTAATATTCGCATTACTTTCAAAAAAAGAAGACACCAAGTAGTACATTAAATTTATGGATAGTACAGTGGTTTGCCGGCCTAACGCCAGCAAAATATGTATGAAAATCCATTACTGGCCGCTATTATGTACATGCCTACGACGTCAGAGCCAGGGCTTCTAACCCCTTCGTCCGGCAACCCCTTTCTTCCCGGCCTCTGCAGTAATGTACTATTGTTTCTAGTAGAGTTTGAGTTTGATTTAGAGGTTGTTTTTTCTGTGTGACGAATGTTCCCGATTACCTCCGAAACGGTTTGACTGATTGACATAAGTGTGCTGTAGGTACGTGTTACCTTGTCCCCTACGAAAAGTGATAGAAGAAACGCAGTCAAAAGATAACCTTTACGGATTTAATAGTAGAGTTAATTGAATATTAATTTGAGGTTTTTTCCGGTATCAGCGTCTTTTTGCAATAAGCAATTAAATATAAAGGTGTACCAACATTATTACTAGCCAAGCCTCTGCTGTCTGTCTGCCGTTAACAGCCTTAGGTATAACACCAGCGATTTGCGAGCGAGTTTTGTATCGAGGCGATCACGCAACGTGTTCGCCGCGAGCGATATTAGTATGAAGACTCACTCGCAAACCGCTAGTGTGATGAGGCTATTATAGCGTGTGCTTAGTACGGGCTAGTTGCTTCGCTCTACTGTAAAATATAAATCTTAAAACTTTATAATAAACAGTGAAAGCATAATGAACTTGTGTGAGCAACCAACTTTACAGAAAATGTTTTGCTGAGAATACTCTATATTTTATTCTATTTTCTTCTTCTATACATATTATATTGTAGAGTTTGTTGTTACAATTCCTGAAAATTATTACTAGATATACTTATGTATAAGACCGCTAATAATCAATTAATCGTTAGCAAAAGGAGAGTTTCTGTGTCTGATTAAAGATAAACGAAGGAATTCCTTTATTAGCTGCGCATTCATTTTATTTTTACAGCGTGACGAGATTACGATTGTGCTGTAAAGAGGAATGTCAGCTGATTTAAGTCTGTAACGTCGTAGATACAGTTAAAAAAGTAGATTGAGTCACTACAAAGGTGACAAGTAGATTATTTGCTTAATTTATTTAAGATTCATCAAAAAATTACATCATATTTAAAAATTATAAGCATGTTTACGACAATTAAGACAATAAGCTCTGCATTGTAGAGCTGGTTGTATAGTTCGTAAACGTGCCGCTAGATGTCGCTATTAAGCTGCCTTCCCATTCCTACATCGCGCTGTTAAGATTTTTCCTGCAACAGTGACCCCGTCGCTACAACGTTTTGAAATCATACTTACCTGGCATAGGGGACACCGTGATCAAGTAGGCGGTTCCCCCAGGGCGAGACTCTTCCATTGCACTGCGGTTGGGTTGACCCTTGCGATTATCCCTAATGTGGATAACTCGGATGCGTAATTTTTGGTAGTGGGGACTGCGTACGCGCCGTCCCCTTCATAAAGCTAAAAATTGAGTCCTGTGCCCTAAGCACGACTTGTCGAATCCTGCGTCACGTAAAATCGAATAGTAAACTATAACTAGTTTGTATGACGTTTGGAACAGCGCCCGCCCGTGAGCGTATTTGGAACTAAAATTTAGTATGAGATTTCTCGATCTCGATACGATAACCGTAACGTAACGCAGGATTCGACAAGTCGTGCTTAGGGCACTGTACATAGTTTGGCTAGACTATGAATAAAGTAAAACGCATGAAACTCTTAATTTGGCATAACTGAAAAGTGAAAAACCTGACTTCTAGTCTCTTCTGATTTTATACCTACTAAAAATGTGTAGTAAAATAAAAATACAAAAAGACTGATATTGATGATGGTTCAAAATAAAAATGTTTTAAGCAAACTTTTATATAAAAAAAAAAACATTTATTGCCACAACATACCTAACTACAAGAAGCTAGTTATTGCTATTGATATTTGACATTCAGTGACTTTGGATTATGACATAATTTTGAACAGCAGAAAAAATCATTTATGACGTTTGTGCTATGTACTGTCTATGTCAATCGTGGTGTACACTGCCAAATTAAGGGTTAGGCTATTGATATCAGTGATATTCTGTGAGTTGACTGAGATTTCATTTAGTCTTGTGTCCAATCATCAATCATCCAAAGTCATGTTTTGTAAACCACTTTCGACATTCTCTATACAAGAAGAGTGGTTCCCAAATTCTCAATTAGTTGCAAGCGTAAACTAAGGGGTATGTACAAGAGATTGCTTGCACGTGGTGATAAAAATGTTGATTATCGATTTAATTTTTTTTTCTTTTATTATGAAGTGCATGTTGTGTTTGTACTTTGTGTACCTTAAGCTGAGTAAATTCTCTAATGCAGTCCCCATCATATTGATTTTCTACGCTTTCTGCACTTTCTTATAGCAATTTTTTTTGCTCTGCATCCTTTGTGTGCAGCTCTAATTTATTTGTGACATTTCATCATGTCGTGGCAGATTTGTTCATTTACGGGATCCTGTAATATGAAATACGTCATGTTCCATATCACAATAACCGACCATTTGTCTACGAAAAGCTAAACAAGAAAAACAATCTAATCATTTATCCAAATCAAAACATGTTTTTTCTTTTGTATGAGAAAGGTTTAAACTCCCTGTTAATGAAAAATCAATGTCTTATAAAACATATGACTTATTTAAAGGACAAAAAGCACTGAAATGCTTCTTGTAGCATAGATTTTTACATTTTACCTCAAAATTGTAGCAATAAATATAAAACCTAAAATAAAGACGGAGTTTAGGCTGAGAACACCTTTTAGTGAGAATGACCGTGATCATCATTATCTTGAATCTACATAAGATTTACATTGCCAACATTGTCGACTCTGCAATGATCTGTAAGTGTAATCCAGAGTTCCCAAACATGCTGCTAGATGTCACTGTCAAATGCAATCTGATGTGTACATCGCGCTGTTAAGATTTTTCCAGCAACAGTGACCCTTCGGTATTACTCATTTTGGTTTATACAGATAATAGAAAATGATCTCAGAATAAAGGACATCCATTGCACTGCGGATGAGATATCTTGATATCTTCGCCATTTAAAATAGTTCTAATTTTTGGAAGAGGGAACATCCTAGGCGCTGTTCCTTCAAAAAATAAATGGACGAATGAGCAAGCATAGCAGGGCAATTGCGTTGCGTAACTATTTTGACTCTCGTCTTCGGTTTGAAATATCGCTATGTCAGTTTTGTACGACTGTGACAGCTAGCTGTTTCCGATACTAATTGTCAGCCCATACAAAATGAACACGATGGCGATTGCAAGCTAGTCAGACAATAATTAATCATGCAAGATGTGATCCGAATTATCTTTCTCGTTTATAGATAGCTCACTGGAGCCATTAGTTGTGCTAAGTAATTTGAGTGTAACTGATCAAAAAACACATCAAAAATTCGACGTGAGAAGCCTAGGCATGGCTGGTGTAATAGGTTGCGCACGTGAACGGAATGTCAAGGTACCAGGTTCGATTCCCGGGCTACGCTATCTTGACTGGTTTTCTATGTAAATATTCTTGTTTCAGTAAAAACTAATTGTTAATTTAAATCTTGCAATCCAATAAAACCATTCTCTATTAAACAAAACAAATCAGTACAGTGAAATTGAAAAACCGGCCAAGTGCGAGTCGGACTCGCGCACGAGGGTTCCGTAGAAAGATATCAACGCTTTTCCCCGCTGTTTTAAGAAGTCCAGTGTTAGCAGAGCCCTGCTCCTGAGCAAAATATACGCAGTGTGGGGTCAACTTATATTGTTCTGTTAAATCTACAGACAGACATTAAAATTTAAGATTTTGAGACTTTTCAGAGTGGTTGTGCTATAAGAGCTACCTTCATACCATATTTCAAGTTTCTAGGAGAACTGGAAGTACCCTTTAGGTTTTTAAAGTACGGCAATTTGTATGGAAACGACTTTTTTAATGACTGTATCTTTTGATTGAGTTGACTTAGAAGCTTGATTTTTTCACAACTTCAAGGGACCGCAGGTTTGAGTATTTTATATTAATTTCAGCATCCTACCTCCACGCGTTCCAGAGAAAAGGGACTTGACAGACAGACAGACATATGTACTAATACTTAAGTATAGCGATTTCTGGCGCCCTCTATTCCTCTGTATCGTGATTTTTCAATGCTGTGGTTTCGTGACGCTAATAAAATGTCTAAATACAAAGCAAAAAACTTCGGTCCCCAAATGCCGCACCTGCCCGCTGCCCGGAGGAGAATTTAATTATTTGTATTCATATCGAACAAACAGTCTGTTATGTATTTTGTGTACCATGCAGAAAACACTAATTGAGAACCGCTGCTCTACAACAGATTTGTTCATGCCTGTGTCTGTTTGAAATGAAATAACTCTAATGATAATGATGGTTTGGAGTAAATTAAAGTACGAATAATTTTGATTCAATTTATACAATTTAATATTCTGTGTGTTAGACTATATAGCGATCAGCTTAAAGCTGCAGATACTGTTTCTATATTTATACAGCTTGTGGTCTGTAGTAATTCAGTCAATGTTCTGTCTTGCAAACCGTCTTTTAAAAATTACTTTTAGTTTAGTGGTTACTAGCGCCATCTACTTTCACTCATTCGACTAAGCTACCTTTTGTTCTCATCTGGAATTGTGTAGCTCTAGGTTATTGTCCCTTCTAGTGGCATGTACTAATTTGTACATAGCGGACAAGTGGCAGAGGCCATGTTTTTTACGTTATTTTTTTCACCCTCAAGTGGCAGATTCTTTTCGCGAATGTTCACGAATTTTCCGCGAATTACGAAAAAATTAAATCAAAAAGAACGGTTCGAAACTGTCTTTACTGAACTTCTTGGTTTCGTGACATTATTTTTTTTTAAACAAGGACGCATAAATAAGACTTCAGAAGTGAGAAATGAAAAGCATTTACTTCTAGCCTTTATTCATCGCACTTCGCTCTCAATCTCCTCGTGTTGTTTTTGTCATTGCCTAAAGCCAATCGGTAGAGCATTTTATGTTATACATTTTAAATCTTCGTAAAACTTCCTTTTTGCTGAAAATACTTATTTAAGGAAAGGATAATTATGGTTTGTGGAAAGAAACCGTAACATGCTACGATATTACCAGCTATACTGTCACTATTTGATTGCGAAAGATAATAATAAGAAATTCTGTCACATTAGTTAAATCCACAAGAAATCTCTAAGCATAACTTTGGACCTACATTGCACTTTCAGCCAGATATAATTTACAAATAGTATTGTGTATTACATGTCTCTACAATTTGCTCTACGTTGTAGGTACGCACACAGCGATTTCTAGCGCCATCTAGTTTCGATATGATAACTAAAGGTATCGTCATCTCTGTGTATGCTGAAAAGAACAAAAAATTGAAAATCGGCCTAGTGCGAGTCGGCTAATTTGCAGGAATGTAAACTATTCGTCTATCACAGCAATCGAGTCTTTCCACTTTGTCGGATGTTAAGATGTCTGGTGTTAGCAGATCCCCTGTAGCTTGAGCTCAAGTTTTCACCAAGAACCTAGTAGTAACGTTATCGTATCGCCACCAAGAAAATTTGTATGATATTTGGAACAGCGCCCCTCGTGAGCGTTTTTTCTCGATGGCGATACGATAACGCTACTATACATTATACAAACAGAGTAGGTCGTTTACGTTTAGTTCATCAACTTGTCACAATCATGCGCCGGCCAATTCCTAGATCGCGTTGTTAAGATTGTTCCTGCAACTATGACGCTCTTCGTACATTGTGTTATATTGTAGAGTGCTTAACAGACTGAAAGGCTCAGCCATTGCACTAGCTGCGCTGCGGCTGCGGCTGAGTTGAAGTGAAAAGCAATTTTTGGAAATGGGGCTTGCGTACGCATTCACCTTTAAATTACGATTACATCAAACGTTTTCAAATTGAACTAGAAATTAAAGACGTGGGGTCAGCAAAACAAATCTCATGGCCGCGTCTGTCTGTTTTGTACATACACGAAATTAATATATCGTCGATTGAAGTGGCTACAAAGGTAACAGTGTACCCAAGTGTGTCGTAGTAACAAAGTCAGTGAAAGCGTAAATTTTGCTGCTGTAAAGTAAATGCTTCAAATTAAAATGGTATTTGACCTTCTCAGAAACAACATGCAAATCATTAAATTCTTTACCGAATCAGCTTCTTGTAATAAAATGACTGTTCTTGAGGTGAATCACAACTAAGTTTTACGCCAAACATAAACAACAGAATTAAATTTATTAAAATTAAATCGATAATCAACATTTTACAATCACGTGAATCTATCGTAGATTGGAAAAGCTAGTTAATTGGGAACCAGAATTGTAGAGAACGTAGGAAGTAGTAATTACACTAAAATATTAAAAATATGGCCATTACAAATTTTTGGAACATGACATTGGTCATAAGACTACCTAAGTATATGAAATTTCGGCCTTCTCACAGAATGCCACTAAATAATATCGATAGAGTTAGAGAGCTCATCAGCCGAAACGAAAAGATAGGGGGGATTTAAAGGACCAGATTAAAACTTTTCAGACTTATGAAGGGGACGGCGCGTACGCAGTCCCCACTACCAAAAATTACGCATCCGAGTTATCCACATTAGGGATAATCGCAAGGGTCAACCCAACCGCAGTGCAATGGAAGAGTCTCGCCCTGGGGGAACCGCCTACTTGATCACGGTGTCCCCTATGCCAGGTAAGTATGATTTCAAAACGTTGTAGCGACGGGGTCACTGTTGCAGGAAAAATCTTAACAGCGCGATGTAGGAATGGGAAGGCAGCTTAATAGCGACATCTAGCGGCACGTTTACGAACTAAACAACCAGCTCTACAATGTAGAGCTTATTGTCTTAACTGTCGTAAACATGCTTATAATTTTTAAATATGATGTAATTTTTTGATGAATCTTAAATAAATTAAGTAAATAATCTACTTATCACAACTGTAGCGGTTCATCAATTTTTTTATTACCTATATCCATTATCCATTACTTGACACGCTGTAAAAATCAAATCAACTTCGTCAATTTAATCCAACACAGAAACGGTTAATTTCGTTAGTTAACGATTAACTGATTATTATTAACTGTACGCCGATCTAGTAACAATGTGCACAAACGAAGGGTAAGCACACGAAAAGAACATGTGTCACCTCAGCAACTTTTTGAGTTATCGCGATTTGAAAGTTTGGTACGATGTAATTATCCATATAATTTTCGGATAGGTACATCTGTTTTTAAAGTGATAAAAAATACAAATTATATAAATATTCGTATCTGTAACTGAGTGGTAACCGATAGTCTAGTGAGTGCTCTACATTTTGAGATCAAAATATCGTTAAAAAAAAGTGACTGACATAATTATGTAAGTAAGTAAGTAAACACTTTATTGTACAAAAAAACAAGATAAAAACACAAGTTACAATAATCAAATTCGAGTACAAAGGCGGACTTATCCGAAGGATCTCTACCAGCCACCCTTTGAGTGGTATGTTCCTTCCGTGTACCCTTCAGGCCTTCAAATAGTTGGTTATTTAAGTAGAGTATCTACTGTACTTGTCGGACACAACGCTCAACGTCCTCCCGACACCGACATCCAATTCCGACAACTGTAGTGCCGTGCCGGCTGTTTTTCGACGACGCTGCCCGTGACGCGTGACGCCTGATGCTCTCGAGCCTACGGTCAGGGTTGCCACATGAAGCATAGCAGAAAATTATGGGTACTACATTTAGGTCTTGATGAGTAAAAGCAATTTACAATGACAAGCTAAAATATTTATTTTTTTAAACCATTACAGGCATATACATTTATTTACATAATAAAAGCAAGTTACAATGACATTAAATCTAAACTAAAACTTTAAACAAAATTAAATCTAAATAAGGCGTTCGTGGAATGGTGCCCAAGAGGCTCTTGATTATAATTTAAATATTTCTTGAAGATTCTGCAGTTCGTCATAGTGAAATAAACGGATCACTCATGTATTTAAGTTGAGTTTGACCCGACAAGTTTTGGACTAAAATTCGTAGTTCTTCCTCTCAGCGAGACGCTCACTGCGCTTCAAGACACTGCTCGCGCGTCTAGGCGCAGCTGACTGCGAATCCGAGTGAGTTTATATCACAATGATTGAGTCTCACGGTAGTTTCATGTTAAAAGTGGGCAGTTTTAGTTTTTTTCGGGAATTGCTGCAACAATTACATTATTTACATTTTAGAGGTGGATATGCACATAGAAATCCCCAACTACCTTTAATCTTACCCCCAAAATCCTTTCAAAATCACCACACAAACACAAGCAAGAGCAAACATTCGCATCCATCATATATAATGTCTGCTCCGTCTGGGGTCGAACCCGGGACCTCAAGCATCGTAGTCAGGTTTTCTAACCATTGGGCTATTCGGTCGTTAAATGAAAAAAGGAAAATTAAATAACTATTTAGGTATCTTAAATGTTTCATCGTTTTGAATTTTGGATTGTCTTCAGTAATTCGACCACAATTTGATTTTCATACAACAACACAAAATTAAAAGAAATTAATATAGTTCAACATTTACCTATTAACGATACTGAATCACATTAGAAAATCCTGTGTTGAGTATATGTCTAATGTAAGTAGGGAACCGCAAATCATTTAAACCTGATACATAACAATAACTTGTATCAGGTACCTAATGGGTTAAATTAGTTAGATACTCCACGAAGAAGTGCAGTATAGTCATGCCATGCAAAATAGCCGCGATCAATTTAAATACGCTATTAAATTAATTACATTACATGAATACTCAATTTAAATACGCAACTAAATTAATTGCATGAGAAATACTCAGCGCAGACGAGGCTATTTTGCATGACTGTACTGCACTACTTCGCGAAGGAGCAAACTAATTTAATCCATTACTTGTAACATGGACCTCCGCAAGTTACGGTTGAATCTATACTTACAATATTCAATCATTTGTATTAAGTATCGTTTAAATTTCACCCTGTCATTCGTATGCAGGCAACCCTAGCCCCGGTCAGTCGAGCACTCTCCGTTCGGGCTAACATTTGTCACTTGATTTCGCACTCGTATGGAGTGTCCGGATATTTGCGTCCGGACAAAGAGTGTAAATTCGTCCGGGTGTGGGGTAATTAGCAGCCAAAGGTCAAGCGGTCTTGGGCCAAGGAGGCGCTTTTTGAAAAGGGTTCGTCAGTTGTTTTAGAACGTCTTGTGGGGTATAGTTAAAGTGAGAAAAGCTTTCCCCTGTCAAAATGCTTATGACATTATCATTAGATTGATTTTCGCCTGGCACGAGGGAAAGGTTTTTCTACTAAGTCTATATTTTGATACGAAAGGCGTACGAGCACGAGTATTTATAAGGATATATTTTTGATGAGTTTAAAAAATCAGTTGAGCTTGGTGTTTAGTAAAATAGTAACCGTCAGTAGGTTAATAGAAACATGTAAAATACCGCTGAGGTTCAGGTCAGGTTCATTGGACATTTCTGTCACGACCCTAAAGCCATCTAGGGGTAGTTTATGGAATCGACATAATTTTTAAATCGCTCAAAGATAATCTCGTGTAGTATGTCTAGTCTAGGTACTATATGAGCGTAGGAAGCGTGACTCTTAGTCTTAAACCCACTTCCAGTGGTCGGATTGCCTTGAAATTTGGTATGGACATGCAACTTGGACGACAAAGCAGATACAGACAACAAAAAAGTTTGTATTAAATTTATTAAAAAAAAATTGTTCTCTCCCAGGGTGGGGCGGCGACCGCGCCAGCACTGATGTCGCTCAAGAAGCCGACGCCGGGCGCCGGCGAGCGCGAGACCTGGGGCAAGAAAGTGGACTTTCTGCTCTCCGTCATCGGGTTCGCCGTCGACCTGGCCAACGTGTGGCGCTTCCCCTACCTCTGCTACAAAAATGGAGGGGGTAAGTCCTACTTTATTACCAGCATGCTTATTGTCTAACTCGCTCGCAATCAGCATCGTGTTTATTTTGTAGGCGCTGACAATTGGTATCGGAAACAGCTGGCTGTCACAGTCGTACAACAACTGGCTCCTATTTCACAATCTTCACAATTGTCAGTTTTATATGACAATTCGAACTACATGTCTTTGACAATACGAAGCGCGCTAAAACAAAAGCTTTTCAAGACAGCAGTTGACACCGAACTGCCATTGAAATCTGACAATTGTAAAGTTGATGAAATAGGAGCCTGACATTTTAAACGGATGACTGTGTCAAAATAGTTATGCAAAAGGTGGCAATAGGGACTCTGATCAAGTGATCTGATCACATAGACAACCAGAGATGTGATCTGATCACATAGACAACCAGAGATGCCGTTTTCTAAGGTTATTTACAGCTGTTTTGAATCAATACAAAACTCTCTCGTCGATTTTACAAATCGCATCTGCGATAATGACGGTTGATACACAAAATGCAGCGGTTCATCCTTACATTAACGGTTTAGTTTGCATCAAAAAGCGAAAGAGTGCTATTTTACGTGTAAATAGTGCTATTTATAAGCTGTACTTATCTCCAACCTTGAATCGCATAAATCTTTTTGTCATAATCGACAAAAATAAAACCTACGTAGGTAACTTGAGTAAAACGTACAAAACAGGTAAACTGCGATGGTTTTACAAAGAAGAGGCCTTTTTCTTCGGAATTAAGATGACACGTTCTTAATCTCCGTAATCACTCATAATGCATTGCATCACATCCTCACACTATCCCGAGTGTCAAGTGGGAGTGCGGTGAATGGAGTTAAGTGCCACTTGCGCCACTAATTGTTCCAGCGAGTGGCTTGCCTACTATTGTACGTCTGGAGAGGTAAATGTGAAGCTTACACGAAGTAGCAAGGTTTTTTGCAGGTCGGGTTGATTTTGTTAGGGAATGTTTCCATACAACAATGTCGGATGTCTGTAAAATTATGCATCGTACATACCTCCTATGTTATTTGATGTTCTGGATTAGATTCAGACATTTTGATAGGTACAAGATATATCGGGGTAAGAAAAGGCACCAAGGCAATTACGACCGTGTTTATGGCACTGACGGACACAATTTAAGATTTTACATGATCGAAGATTTAAGAGGCATGAGCAAAGTAACACCTTGGAGAAGGAAGAACGACGTGGAGAAACATCGTTTGAGGTGGCCAAGATCCACAAAGAGTTTAGCGCCGTAGAAAGAAGAAGAATGACAGACACAACAGATTCGATAATAGCTGCTCTTTCTTACCCTGCTAACAATTAGGTAGAAAAAGCGGGTACTTAATAAAAAAAATTGTTTCTCTGTAAGTAATCTATGAGTCATCTTTCCATACTGGAACCAAAACGTAACAGTACATTTTCTTTATCTATTTTTTATTCAAACTTCGTAAAAGCATTCGTTTTAAAAAGTTTGGAATCGTTACAATTTTAATTTTTCATTGGCTTCATTGCTTACGAGCTTTACTCAGAATGATTTAAGCATTTCGGGATTAATTGAATTTTAATCCTGTGGGCTTAACGCGCTCGACTTGGCTTTGACATTCACCACTTTTTTCTGTCAAACTCAGGTCACATGGTTCAAGATCGTGCAAAAAAGAGAAGAGCGCTTTAGACAATAAGGCCTTTGGCTAGTCCGGCTACCATTTTAACGACGTGCAATATAGGATAGGCCCTTCACCGAGTTCTATGCGGTGCAGTGCAGTGCCTCGTACACTCTGAAGTTCTGTAAGGTGCATTCGAGCACTCCGCGCTGGAATTCATTAGGGCTGCCTCTGGCGTTGGGTGTGAGTGCTTAGGGTTGTCAGCATCGTCGTCAAAATGAAATTTCACTGAAGCGTTTTAATTGGAGTTTAGAAATGAAAGTTAACAGATAATTTTCCGACAGAGACATACTTAACTACATATATGTACCTATCTTTGTGGTAGTCGTTAATGCAAACTCATTGCGTTAATTAAATTTAAGTACTTACCTAGACGCTCGCGGAAGACATAGAAACTGTTATGTTCTTGTCAGCTTGACCGAGGTAGGTTGCAATTTTCAGGCTGCATTATCAATGTCGTGGTTACGAGCCCTATAGCCTCAGCCCAAGCCTAATTCACGAACATGTCGCACATGAAATCAAAGACAGTCACAACTCAAAAAGTGTAGTTTTGAGAAAACGCAATTTGAAAGTTTGAAAAAATATTGCGGCTGAACGGCTTGAAATACGCTTATGATGATTTCTGATAACTTTTTAATCATTTAGGTGGCTAGACAATGGTATTATTCAATTTAATGTGGCCTCGTTTGTTATTTGTTTTTTACCCTTTAATAAAAAAAAGTTAGTATTTACGACTCTTTTGCCTTGTCTTTTCTGAATTATTTTGTTTAATGACTGTTTAGCCCGATAAATTTTATTAATTAAGTTAAAATATTATAGTAGTAAGTCACAATGTGATACAACAGTATCGCGAGAAATCTTCTATACAAACTTATGCCCTTAAAACAATAGGTACTTAAATATTGACAACAGTCCGAGGTAAAGTAAAACAATGTCCGGGGTAGGTACAACAGTTTCCCCTACCATGACAATCAGAGTCAAGGAATGGCCACACCAGTGCGTAAAACACAGGACGTCACACGTAAAAGACAGGAAAATGCAAAGATAGTAGTATGGTACCTGTAGATGTATCACAAAAAAATGAACAATCAATTCGATACTTGGTACCCGTCATTCTGATGGTGGCATATCGTGTGTTAAAAAGAGATAACAATAGCTAAAAGCGTACGTCTTAAAACGCTGTGCGCCACTTAGTAAATATGAAACGTCATGTTTGTTACCAGCTGGTTAACAAATGCTTCTGTAAAGAAAAGTTTTTTTTGACTTATAAAACATAAATATGTGAAGTTTTGTTCCGTAAATCTGTTGTTTCCCAAGAATGGCTTGTATTGTTCCCGGTTGTAAAAGCAGAGTGGGTGTTTTGATGGAGAACAATAGGAACATATCATTTCACCGGTAAGTATTTTTGTGATTTTTTAAACATATTTTTATAAATACAAATCCTTAATTACGAAAAGTGAATAATTATACATTAATGTACAGTCTAGCTTTGTTTTATTCAAGTAAAAGCGGGAGTTCATTGTATTAATTGATAAAAACCAAAGCCAACCGGGATTTTCCTACTTTATAGGGTTGTGGCTGATCTTATTAAGAATATCATTACTTAACAATTTTTTTACCGCGCGGCGTGAGCGAAGTATCTCCGTTTCAGCTTGTACAAAAATGCTGAGTATATGGCCTTGTGTGATGGAGCCAAGGAAGCTAAAGTAAGAAGTTTTCTCAATAAATTTTTAGGAAAACTCTACTTGATAACTTTGTATAATGATAGTCAGTCAGCACGAAAACTGTTTAGTTTAAAGGTGTTAGAAATATAGATACTTAAACATTGGATATAAACTAAACAGATATAGAAGTCGTTTGTTGTTAGTTTCATTGTTCGCCACTGATGGCGCTGTACGTCACCTCTTCCTCTTGGTCGCTTTACACCGATTGTAATAGCTGCGTATTTTTCTTCACTCCAATAAAATCTATTGTTTCTAATAAAAGCCTGGTTTAATTTACTCATAATCCATCACAACCACCCGGCTGCGCAGTTAACATAAATAGTTTGTGATTAATGTTCCAGGCCCAGAAAAACATTTTTTGACGTTTTATAGGCTTTTTAATGTCGGGGGATTTTAAATTTAATTTAATTTCGACGGAAACGCATATAGCCATATAGTTTTATGTATTACGTATTATTTTTCGTGGTTCATTCTGAGAGGAGGCCTGTGCCCACCAGTGGAACGTAAAAAAAGCTGATGATGATGATGTATTATTTTTAAAACTTATATTATCGATAATAAAAATACACATCACTATTGTATGCTATAACTAAGCTGTCATTATTTAGTAAAAATGGAGACATTCACTCAAACTCGACGCAACAGATTATATAGATATGTCTCTTTCTGTCTTATGGCAATTTGAAGGTGTTAGAAAGGATAAAATATAGTTGCCTCTTGTGCTCCATCTATAGGTAATACTATTTATTATCTATGGGAAAATGTATATCAAAAACGTGATACACACGACATTTGTAGATATTCACAACAAGCCAATTTTACAAGTTTTTATTTAGTTTCACCTGTCCAGGTGTCTGTCTGTCTGTGCGCAAAACTTTGCAAGATAAAGCTTGTCAGTTTTGCGCTGGCAACCCTGCGCGCCAGCCCTCGTATAATAGCCGGTTTACAATCAGCGCCTTGTCGCGGTCTCGAGCCCGGCCCTAGAGCCCTCGCCTCTAATTCACGAACGTGCGCTGCAACAGTCGAAGATCGCGCGTTATAGTGTGTGTGGGTACATTCTAACTAGATAGATAGATAGATAGATAGATAGATACAAACTACGCAAACTTATGTCGTGTACTCACAAGTGTATCTACCTAGTTAGAATGCAATGTATGGAAGCGAACCATTCAAAAGTCTTAAAACCTGACACAGCAAAACATCTCTCTAGCGGCACGTATCGACAATAAATGTTCTCTATCGACTCTAACGCAAACGTGTTTGAGGCGTATTTTTTTGGTCGTCGATTACACTAAGCGCCCTAGATCTCAATCAGCCAACTATCAGGAGTCTTAACCCAACACGTTTACAAAACAACAGCCCAAACTGGCATGCCGAGACCCCGAACGCCCCTTGCCTTTGTAAGGCAAGTGACAAGTCGTTCGTCTCAACGGAAATGAGCGCTCCGACGCAGCGGTCGTCCGGGACCGACCCTAATCAGAGTTGTTTGTGGACTCTTTTGCGTAGTACACTGCACAAAAATGTCTAGGGATCAAACGCGTATGGCAGTCCGCATATAATTGATCCCTAGACCATTTTGGGCAGTGTACTATGCAAAAGAGTCCACATCCAGAAACAAATCCGCTTAGGGTTGGTTCCGGACGACAGCTGCGTTGGAGCGCTTATGTATATCCATATTGTCATGGTAATAAAGGAGAACTTCACACTTGAAATCTCCAAATCCTGAACCTCGAGAGTCGTACTTTGCAAGGTACAGTCAAGTGCAAAAATATGGGTGCATACAACTTACTCAAAAATATGTCCCATGGCTCTTATGTTGGCGAATTAAGGCTGTGTATTGTTGTTGTGGTGGATTAATTCGATACGTATTTTGCACTTGACCTTACCAACAATAAGCAATTGCGGACTGTAGGTAGGTAGGTACGACGTGAATAATCCGAAATCACTAAACTAGAAACTTTCGCCGTAAAGTATTTAAAAGTGTGTGAAGGTTTTTACGAGTAAATTGTAACCCCTAACACACAGTGGGACAGATGTGAAATTTCGTAGGTTATGTATGTACTTAGGTATGAAAACCATGCAATAATCAATTTCGTACTGAAGGTGTAAATATAGATAATTTATTACAAGTGTGGTAGTCATAGTCATTACAAACAATTAAAATAAAATAGCTAAAATAAAGTCTAAAAACCTAAAATCAAATTGTGAATACGTAATTTCAAAAATAAAGATACAATTAAATATAAAATTAAATCACTATCGGAAAGCTAGGTAGATACGATTAATATAAAAATAGAGTCAAACAAAATCCGACATCCACATTAAATCAAATATCATCAAAACCATTAAAAATATATAAAAAACTATGGAGCGAGATCTCGACCTATCTCGGTCCCGTTCTATTTTTTCCCTTTTTTGCCTCCCTTCTTAGGTTCTGGTTCAGGCGGCAGCGGCAGGGGCTCGGGCTCGGGCTCCGGCAGCGGCGTCGGCGGCAGCTTCTTGTCCGGCCACATTCGGTGCACGTAGTCCACAATCATCTGCAGACTCACCACCGGCGGCTTGCCCGGCCGATGCGGGAACACATTCCCCAATTCATTTATCAAATCCTCGCTCAAATCCACTTCCCTCAGCTTAATCTCGTCGATCAGCCGCGATACCAGCATCGCTGGCTCAGGTACCTCCTTCTGCAACTGCAGGAAGAACAGCCCCATATCCACTTTGCCTTTCTTCCGGCCCCTCATCATCACATAATCGATCCTGTTGAGAAGTAGCGGCCGTGGATCCGGAGCTACAATAGTATAGTTTTGCAAAACTCCACCGTAAACAATCTTGAAGTTCTTACGAAACTTCTTGCTTTGAACGGTCTCCAGGGTTTTGACAAACTTTTTATCTACCCAAATACCATCCATTAATAGATTTTGAACCTTTATTCTAGGACGAAGCATTGCCTCGATAACATATTTGGAATCGAGGAGAGTCAGTGGATTGAATGATAAGTTAAAAGTCACCAATTTCTTACATTTATTTAAACTATCAATAATTGGCGGTATATCTTCGTCGCAGAATCTGTTGTTACTCAGATCTACAATTTTGAGTGGACCAACGTTTGCCAGTATCGTCGAGACTGCGTCTGCCATACGAGAGCCCTGTAAGCCGTTCCAGGATAAGTTTAATTCCTGTAGCAAGGTACTATTTGCGAGTTCTTCCAGCATTTTGTTTGCACCTGGTACGTTCAGCATGTTACCCGAGAGATCCAAGTGAGTCATTTTATTTCTGTAAGATAAACATTCCAAGAGTGCTAAAGCTGTTTGCTTTCCTAACTTATTTCTGCTAAGATTTACGCGTGGGATACTGCAGCCTTTTATTATGTGTTCAGCGAAATACTGACCTCCTTCTTCACCTAGCTCATTCCGTGAGACGTTAAGTATTTTCAATGTAGTAGTAACGATTAAGCCGCTGCCGAGTCGCAGCATGCCCGATGCTTGAATACGGCATCCGCTAAGATCTAGTTCCCTGAGAGTTGTATTTGTCTTCAACATCTGTCCTAAATGGTATGCCGCATCGTCGTTGAGGAAATTATCAGTCAGTACAAAACGTTTGACTGATTTGTTGAACTGGAGTGCCATTGCCATAGCCCGGACCCCCATCGGATTGACGCCGTAATAGCTTAAGTCGATCTCCTCGTTGTTCAATTGTTTATGGAACATCCGGACGGGGCACATGTTCATATCATTGCAGACGGCGAGGTAGAGTTTTTCACCGTCGTCTGGGTATATGACTGGTTGCTCGGGAGCATTAAGTGCCTGCTTGATGCCGGGGTCTGGAACTGGAGGGTAGTTGTAATAGTGGTGTCGGAAGACCTCGCTGTCTGACTGTGCGATGTATTTGGCGCATAATTCCTCACTGCTCGGAGTGTACAAGCCTTGTAAAAAGAGCAGCTTCTTCTTGTTTTCTGTGGGAGCGTCGATCTCGAGCGAAGACCATTCGCTCATCGGAACTTCCTCACTCGACTCTTCCTCCACATGCTCATACGCCAGGATCTCTTCGACGGCATCCTCGCTGTTGCTACTTGACATGATGTTCGGTGGTGATTAGGGAGTGTTTTTTTACTAAATTAAAATAAGACTTAAAAAAATACAGAAAAATTAGAAAATATAAGGAATATAAATACCGAAAAGTTAAACATTAAAAACTTCCAAATGTCACACTGAAAAGAATAATAAAGATGTCTAAACGTCAAAGCAGGTTTTTCTTGTTTTTTAACCGCGGAATTGTTCTAGGAACCATAAAGTACAAAGTTGAAAACTCTTTGCAACGACTCGCATCTTGAATTTTTTCAGTTCTTTCAACTCAAGCATTAAAGCATTGTTTACAAGCTGCCTCCTCTCGCGATTGATAATTATATCACGATTTATTTAAACGTTCTTGAATAACGGTTTTCCCTTTACACTATGACACTATTTAACTCCATTAGCCCTGCATCCTGCACGCCATAGTTTTTGATCGCCGCCCACGCAAAGTTTCCTAACACTTAATTGCATCCTGGTCTTTGGTGGCAGCCCTTTGCCGTCCACCGGTAATTGACAATCAAAACGCCCTCCAAGCGCCACGAGAACTTCGTTAGCGTCTCGATGTAGGAAAATTATCGTAATAATGGGTGGGGTAATAAAATAATGTACCGTAAGGTCATCCCGGCGCGATCGCCGGCGGTAACCTGATTAAACGGCAATCGTCTGTTGGAACGTCTTTTGACGTTTGAAGCGAGATTGCTCGGAAAACGTATTTAGTGCCGCTGCGAGCTAAAGTGACGGGGGTGTAATTGAATGTACTGTAGCTGGCGACGCGGGAACGAACTCGATGTGTGGACGTTTTAAATATTGAAGGGAGAAATATGATCGACCTTATTCAGGGGCTTCTGAGGCCTCTAGGAATTTGGTTGTTATTTAACATAGTTATTTGAAGTATAACGTACCATCGAACAAATTAATTCCTGACCCACCGTAAAAATATTTCACAGTAGGTAATCGTCATAGCAAATTTGCTTTTGACAAGGTAAATCATTATGATATGACTATTACTGTGAAAACGTTCTACAGCGGATCAAGAATTATTTGTTCGACTGTATGTAAAGTGAAGGCTTGTTGTAAGTTTTTGGTGCTCTTACTGTTCATATTATAGTAATTGACGATGTAAGCGAAGCCATATTTAAAACAATGCAAAGCAGATACTAATTTGGATTACATACACCCGATATTATGTACACTAATTTGGCCATGTTTTTTGATAATTTGGTATATATACTGCAAAGTCATGTTACGATAAATAAATATTATTTTCGGGGCTGGTGTTTTGCAATGAACTATGCATACCCAAGGCGGCTACGAAACAGATTAAATTTCAATAAACCATGGTACTTACTACTAATTAATTACTGTGTTTTCTTTGTACTAAAACACTCGTATTGACTGACCAAAACCTTCCTAATTGGGTCTAGCCGGCCCAGCCGTGATTCCCTCTATAATTGATTGCGGGCACTTCATCACGGGCGCCATTCATCACGGGTGACATATTATGGCTCTTATGCCACCCGTATAGCTCAAACTGACTTACATTGCTACATGGGTATTGCCACTATGGCGTCGGAAACTATTCGGTTTTTGGCACTGTGCGTGTACACGGTGTGATAAAATTAATCAAAAATATCTCAGCTGGTGATTTAGTAGAGCAAGTTGTAGGTGAACACCCCAATGAAAGTTCTCCCAATACCAAAGTATGACAATGTCTATATGCACCTAGGTATACCGGATAGCCTAAATGGTCAGAGAACTTGACTAATGACTAATGAATATTAATTGAATAATGACTATACCTAGGTATGTTTGTATGATGAATACGAATGTTGGTTCTCGGGTAGGTACCTACCTCATACAGACGTCAGTCCCGACCTGAGATTGAGCCCGGGATCTCAAGCTTCATGTTTTCGGGTTTCGGAAATGCCTATTTACAGGGTGAGTTTAAATGAACCGTCCAGAATCCAGTCAGGGGTTGATTAAGTCTAAGTGTACACCCCTGTTAAGTTTTTATTTTGAAAAATTCCTCCCATACGTACATTCATTTTCTATAGCTGGTGGACAATATGAATGGGAGAACTTTATTTTTATTAAAAAAAATACACTAGGGTGCTCACTCAGACCTAACATAAGTATGTCAATTCGACATTGTAAATATTTTTTGTATGTCTCTATAGCACAGGCTTTAAAAATTCATCAAAAATTACATTAGTTCCACTATAGGACAACAAACAGATGGCACTGCTCGCATCTCCATCTATTCTACGGACTGTACTGTACGTAAGGTAGCAAATATAATTATTAGGTGATGACTCGGAACCCTCGGTGTGCGAGTCCGACTCGCTCCTTACTGGTTTTTTTTTAATTTGTCATACTGTCCATCCTAACGTATTAACACTGAAAAAATAATTATCAGAGACTATTGAGCTTTTAGCAGGAATCCAATGAACCTACTCTCTGTACATACTAGCAATGGGCGAGCGACTGAAACGCTCAAACTGTGGTTGTCAATTAATTAAGTTACACTGGCGAGAAGTTTGAAGTTACGTTAAGCACCCAAGGACCACTTATTTACTCAGGCAAGTTTGTGTAACGGAAACTGGTGCATAGAGCTAATAAACACTATGGAAATGCTTTTTAGTGCAGAAATTTCAATGATATTATAAGACAGCATAGAGCAATGGCTATCAAGGTTTAGTTTGCTAAAACAGATTTTATAAAATTGAAGCTGTAGAACTTCTTCATCGTATTTGCTTCATAGTATTTTTTTTTCGTGTACTAATCCAAGTTCAAACCTCTTTTTGTACTTCAGTAAGTTTGTAATAAAAAAGTAATGATGTTACCGGCGTCATTTTGACGTCGTTGTCAAACAACAAAATACTTTGGATGTCGCAATTAAAGAAAGAAACAAATTTTATTTGTATTTTTATATCCTTTGTGCATTTACACTGATTAAGTAATAATCATGTCACAATACTCAGAGTGCTCTTACTCAGACGAGAATGGGACGGACACGATAATTCTCTTTGAGTGCATAGAACAGGATTCAATCGAACAACCGCCGAGCGAATGGTCATCGCTGTTGATAGAGAAACCCGAGGAGAACAAAAAGAAGCTATTACATGAGAAGAATCTGTACTCCCCGGGCAGTGGAGAAGTATGTGGCAAGTACATACCCTTGTCAGACAGCGATGTATTCCGCCACTGCCACTATAACTACCCCGTGGTCGTCGACCCCGGCATTGAAGAAGCACTTTTCAACCCTGAGAGACCAATAGTGTACTCAGATGACGGGCAAGCTCGTTACCTCGCTCTCTGCAAGGAAATGAACCAATGTCCAGTCAAGTTATTCTACAGGAGTTTACTAACTAATGAAATTGATCTCAGCCACTATGGTGTCAATCCTATGGGAGTCCAAGCAATGACCAAAGCTCTGGAGTACAACACCAATGTCAAACGTTTCTCTTTAGCTGACAATTTCTTGAATGACGATGCATGTTTGCATCTCGGAGAGCTTTTGAATAAAAACTGGACAATAACTGAACTGGATGTAGCTGGATGCCGTATTAAACCAAACGGGGTATACAATTTAGTCGCGGGCTTGCCCGCAAACCGTACTCTGACCAAACTAAATCTTGCCGGTAACGAATTGGGAGAAAAAGGCGGCGCAAACATTGCAGAACTCATACTGCAAGGATCCATTATTTCGCAAATAAATCTGAGTAATAATAAACTAGGTCAAAACGCCACCCAAGCTCTAGCTGAGGCTATATACGTAACAAATAACTTAACACATTTAGATCTGTCGTGGAACTTCCTCAATACACCAAACTTTTCCAAAATGCTCGAGGAGCTTGCCAATAATAGCGTATTGCATGAGCTGAACTTGTCCTGGAATGGTCTGGAAGGTGTCCGCACAGGCAAAGCTATACAAAACCTTATAAAAGCTGCTCCTCTGACCGTTTTAGATCTCAGTAACAACAAGTTTTGCAACGACGCCATACCTTTTCTTGTATCACAACTGAACAAATGCAAGACGCTTGTGACATTTGACCTTTCCTTTAATCCTTTGACTCCTTTAGACGCTAATGTAGTAATCGAGAAAATGCTCCAACATGCAGTCGATGTGAAAAATGTTTTACTGAAAAATATTTGTGTTGATAAGTCATTTGTGGAAACTCTTGCAAAAGTAAAGGAAATGGAAACAAGGAATGACTTTAACATTGTTTATGATCGTGTTTTGCATTATAACGACATTAAAGGACCTGACATGCGAGAGTTGTTGTTAAAGAGAGCTGATTTTCTTAGCAGAAGTAATAAGAAGCATAAAATTGACACTGCACTGGTGTTCTTGCAACTGAAGAATGAACATCCGACATCATTTATTTCCGTTAACGAGTTGATGCATTATTTCAAGAGGCGTGGTGTTGCTTCGAATTTAGATTTGGTAACGGGGTTAGGGGAGACTTTTCCAGGGCCTAAAGGTAAACAACCGACCCTAGACTTGGAAGCAATTGTTGATTTCGTACATCGGCTATGGCCGGAGAAGAAACTTCCACATACACTTCCGATTGAGCTCGAGACAGAACCCCAATCATTGCCAAAAACCTGCACCAAAAAGAAAAAAGCAAATACCCCACACAAGTCGGGGAAAAACGAGAAATGTAAAAAGAAAAACTACCGCTCTTACTTTTATTCAAACAAAACTTTGAGCTAACTTTAATAACCATTTAAGCATTTTTAATGAATGTAACCGGTATAGATTTAAGTGCAAATTTATTTTAATTTTTGTATTTTTTATCGAGTAAGTAATCATTTAATAAACCGGTATAATTTTAGTACGAACTTTATAACTGACTTCATTGTCTTCATTATGGTATGAATGAATGGAATAATTATTGTTTAACTGTACTGTTGACTATGATATCAAAACACAATAAATACAGCTTCTAAGGTGCTCAAAGACCATTGAACATGACTCTACATATCGCCATTGCATAGACGTTGCCGTTAGTTCGTGATTCGTATAAATTTATAGACCATTTATTGATTGTTGGAACAAATTGATGGCATTGCCTTGGATTAAATTTCTGAATTATTTTTGGCAACGCAATCTCAAATGTCGGTAGATATTTATAAGATACCCAGCATATCTCTATATAGCGGTACCCAATACAGCCTTAGCACCACTGCCCTATAATGGTCGCATTTCCGCCGGCAAGACAATTCCGATAAAGACCCGGATGATTTAATACCGGTGGAAATCTCATAACACCCAATCATCCGGCGTCCAGGGATGCCGGATAATGCCCGGGTATCGAGACAATTCGATTACATTCACCTCGGCCCGTCTGGAGCCCGGCGGGTAACTTCAGCCCAAAGCTAAATCGAATTAATTTGATTTAGCTTTCGATGTATTTATTGACAGTGTTAAGTTTGTGCAGTTGCAACTTAGTTGGCCCTATTTCACCAACTATACAATTGTCAGTTTTCAGTGACAATTCGGTGTCAACTGACTTGAAGAGCCTTTGTTTTAGCGCGCTTCGTATTGTCAAAGAAATGTAGTTCGAATTGCCATATATCATATAAAACTGACAATTTAAACATGGCGAAATAGGGCCCTGACGATAGAAGGGTTGTTTACTTGATTTTTTTTTATACAACGAGGAAGGCAAGCGAGCAAGTGGGTCACCCGATGGTAAGTGATCACCACGGCCCGTAGACACCCGCAACTCCGGAGGCCTGCGGATGCGTTGCCAACCTAGAGGGCTAAGATGAAATGCCTCTTGTGCCCGTAATTACACCGGCTGTCTTACTCTCCACACCGGAACACAACAGTGCAAGCACTGCTGCTTAGCGGCAGGATTAACGAGTAAGATGGTGGTAGCGATCCGGACGTACCTCGCACAAGGTCCTACCACCCGCGAAATTATTTGTATAGATTAACGTATTCATTGCCGGTACTCGGTGCTACTGATCTGAATGGACATCATTCCCTTGCGGCATTTGAATGGCGTTAATTGTTTTGTATCTACAATACATTGCGCATTCATTCGATAAAAAAGTTTGCTATGACCGCCACGAAGCACACGATATCGGTCGGACTTGCTTGACAGAAATTTTAGAATCAAAATAGTAGTTTATGCAACTGCTACATAATGAGGGTCCTTAAAACACGAGTGTGTTTTTATGAAACGAGACGAAGCTGAGTTTCATAATAGGATCACACGAGTGTTTTAAGGCCTAATTATGTGGAGTTGCATACATTACTTTATCTACACACATATTATAAGTACTCTAAGATGGGTTCAGAAGCCGAAGGCATATATCATACCCATACCTGTCACGAATTTGACTGTTTTTTTAATCATAGACAAACATACCGAGCGGACGTTTTGTAAACTGTTTTTTTTTTTTGTTATAAAAAAAAATATCACATTATTATTTATACATGTCGGACTGAACTCAACTTAAATAGTGAGTGGTGCGTTTTATTTCACTATGATTGTAAATTACGTTGGTTTTCAAATTTGAAACATCGAATTCGATGTCGTAATGACTATTACTTTACTGCTGGTGGTGGTGGGTGGTGCTGGGGCTGGCGCTGTCGGCGAGAAGGCGACGGCGTACTGAAATGCTGGTCATTTTCTACGGTTTCTGAACGCATTATAGAGGACTTATGATATGTGTGTGGATAAACATATTTACGAAACTCCTAAGATAGTTCAAGAAAATCGCATCCAACCGCGCGCTTCTCGCGTCTTAAAGCCCCATTATCCCCTAAGTGTGCTAAAAGTCCCCAAGTCACTCGGCCGACTTTCAACGAGTTCCTTTACAATGCCCCCTTTATCCGGACCTGTTGCATCCGGCAATAAAGTAAATCCACCCCGGCCTCCCCTTATGGCGCATAATGCGGGGAGGTCGGGGATTGTTTGAATAATCATTTCGGTAGTGCAGTAACACGGGTATGGGATGGACTTCCTTTATATCGCGTCACGTTGTAAAGTTTTTATCGTAATTTTTAGGGTTCCGTACCTCAAAAGGAAAAAACGGAACCCTTATAGGATCACTTTGTTGTCTGTCTGTCTGTCTGTCAAGACCCTTTTTCTCTGGAACGCGTGGAGGTAGCTGAAATTAATATCAAATACTCAAGCCTGCGGTCCCTTAAAGCAGTGAAAAAGTCAACCTTCTAAGTCAACGCAATCAAAAGATACAATCATTAAAAAATCCATTTCCATACAAATTGCCGATTTTAAAAACCTAAAGGGTACTTCCAGATGTCCTAGAAACTTAAAATTTGGTATGAAAGTAGCTCTTATAGCACAACCACTCGGAAAAGTCTCAAAATCTTAAAAAAATATGTCTGTCTGTAGATTTCACAGACCAATATAAGTTGACCCCACACTGCGTACATTTTGCTTAGGAGCAGGACTCTGCTAACACTGGACTTTTTAAAACACTGGGGAAAAGCGTTAAAATCTCTCAACGGAAACCTCGTACGCGAGTCCGACTCGCACTTGGCCGGTTTTTTAGTTTGCGGAGACTATCAAAGTAACCTTTCTACCCTGCGGCCGTAAGTTGTTAGTTAATTGAATTATAACTCGTGGTTGCGAAGTAGCTATAGGTGATCATGATCGACCTTATAGTCTATTGCTTAAGCACTGTCAAGAGGTAATGCATCGTTTCTGTGGTTGTTGTATTGTCGATGTTCACATAGGTCAGGTTATCAATTTTACAGATCGCTCCTGTCAAAATATCACTATAAAATGGAAAAAAACTATACTCGAAATACTTGCAGAGTTGCAAAACCTAGTGATTATCCTCAACTAGTCAAAAATCTAATTCACGAGGTTGATTTTGTCGCAATACCCGTGGACCTATATTGGCATTAATGGGTACCAATAAGTATGTATGTATGTCTAATTTTTTGGCACACTGCAACTCTACAGCCTAAACCGTTTGACGGATTTCAACGTATGAGGTGTCATTGGATTCGTCTCGATTGTGGGAGTGACATAGGGTTTATTGTTTGTAGTCGGGTTTTCTGTTTATGATTTTAAATTGGTTAGGTTATTACAGAGGTGTGTTTTGTAAATCGTCCAGCTTTAGGTATAATTCACAAGAATGCCGTGTACAATTGCCATACGTCTGCAACGGAAGCAACTCATTCGCCGATTGGGCCATTTGTTAGTCCTTTACGTTCACGACTCGTTACTTGGAAACTGGCAATGATTTACTAATGCTACGTAGCCTACGAAACAGACTGTGAAATAAATAAAAAAACGATCAGAGCGCCTATAGTGTATAATCACCGACCAGGCCAAGAAACACATCTCGATCGCGTTCGCGTTTAACAATTCTCATACTATTTGACACTTTAACGCAAAACGTATTTTGTGCTTTTTGATTACACTAAGGGCACTGTTATCGGAAGGTTTATTTTATTTACTTACTGTGAGACCTTTATTTAGCCATGACATTTATTATCATTCAAATAACAGGTTGCGTTTTTTTTTTTGACTCTTTGAATGTAAACAGGAACCAGTTTTTTTATAGATTCTACCAACTGTTGCCAGGGACTTCGTCTTCATGAAATTCTGTTAGCGCTATCCCACAGGAACTATCGAATTTTCTGGGATAAAAAGTAGCGTATTTTTGATACTGTGAAGTTTCATCAAACTCCGGTCACATTAAAATTCAGTACATTTTGCTTGAAAGAGTAACAAGTATACTTATTAAGGTTGTCAAATAGGGTAGGTAGGTTTATTTACCCTAAAACATCCCTGAAAGGTTTTCACCCCGAAACAAAAGAAAAAACCAGCCAGTGTCAAAACCTAATCAATTCACATTTTCAGTAGAATTCCGCTGCGAAATAAAATTGGGAGCGTCTTAAAAGGGCAATTACTGACAATTTGCCGCTTCATCTTGGAATATTGGAATTATTGGCCCCGAGGAGAAAATCGCCGTTTTTTCATACTTTAAGAGGATTATCGGCGCAATTGTGGAAACAATAAGAGGCTAGAGACGGCTAATGCCTGATAGTGAGTTAATTAAAAGGGGGTGGAGATTTAAAAAAAAAACGTCGATCAGATCAGATTGTGTACTTACCTAATGAAAAGGTAATCGAGGATTTAAGGAATCTTGAAAAGCTATGACGCTTTTCATATTTATTTGCGCAGAACTTTCCTGTTAAGTACGATTCTGGTAGTGAAGAAATTGTTTATACTTACTTCGTTTTCTTTAGTGGGAGAGCCATACTGTAACTATTTGCTGCCGTACGGGTGGGCCCGCTCGTCCGGGGAAGTACCACCCTCTCGCAGAAAATCGGCGTGAAGCAACAGCACCCCTGTTGCGTCTCCGATCCCCCCTTTCCTCTATCCATTATCCGCCTTTAAGGCCTAGTGACTCTCTTGGGTTTGCTGGTTCTCATGGGTGGCGGTGATCGCTTACCATCAGGAGACCCGCTTGCTCGTTGGCCTCCCTCTTTCAATAAAAAATAAATAAAAATAAAAATGACAATTATTAAGGCTCTTTAGGTAATGTACGTTTCGGGGGTGCTTGTATAGGGTACCTCCTCGTGTGCCTAAGACCTGCAGTTCCCTTCTAGATCCACTTTGGGTGGAAGAGCAGTGCAAAGTTTCATTTTCTCATAACATTACAAGCGTCCTAGTATTTTTACAGGCTTCTATATAGTTTCACCTGTCTGTCCGGGTGTCAGCAAATTTTACAACCAACAAAAAGTACAACCACCAAAAAAAGAAATTTTTTTTTACTTTTTTTTCTGCGCAGGAGCGTTCCTGGTGCCATACTGCATCATGCTGGTGGTGGGTGGCATCCCGCTCTTCTACATGGAGTTGGCGCTGGGCCAGTTCCATCGGAAGGGAGCCATCACCTGCTGGGGAAGACTGGTGCCGCTCTTCAAAGGTAAAGCGACATTGTTTCTAAAATACGGTATTTTGTTTTCTCTCTTAATTTTTTAATGACAGAGTGAGGTTTCTTTGTGTAATTTATCTGTGGTTACGTATTGTAAGAGCTAGTGTAACTTGTTTTTAGAAAAAAATACTTTGTGCCAAGTTTCTTGCGCATTCTTTTTGGCAATCATGGTATTTCCGAAAGCGCTGGTAGACTCAAAAAAAATGACGTGTAAAAGAGCATTCAACTGCCTATTTGCTGAATTAAATTTTGAATTTAGTAGAAAAGCTTTAGGCCAGGCTAGGTTTAGGCCTGGTTTAGGTTTTTAGGTTCTGTTAATTGAATGCGAATACACGACTATTTGCGTATAATAAGGAAGGACGTTGAATTTGAGTAACTTTACATGGATTATCTGAGAGAATTGATATTAATACAGCACTCATCGCCAAATTGCAATGTATGGATGAATGAAAGTACTATGGTCTGTAATCTGCTACTTATAAAATTGACATTTCCTCTGCGACCGTAAAAATACAGCTGATACAAATATTACGGTTAAGTTTTCTGTTGTTCATATTAGACCACCAACTAAAGTTAGCGCCTCATTAGAAGAGCGTGTAGGCACATTATTAAGCTTCAAACTTAAATACGCACCTGAAGTTATTCATACCGTGTTACCAACTTACCCCATCAGTCCCGCTCCCACGTTCCCTTTAGACTCTATGCGTCTCGCTTTCAACTGACTTCACTCCAAGCGCATTTAAACTTGGCACGAACTCTAAAAGTAGGCAAAACCTAACAGTAAACTTTTCGCGCCCCTTTTCAATCCGCCTTTGAACTCGCAACAGTGCCCTAAGCACGACTTGTCGAATCCTGCGTTACGTTACGTTATCGTATCGAGATTGAGAAACCTCATACTAAATTTTAGTTCCAAATACGCTCACAGGCGGGCGCTGTTCCAAACGTCATACAAACTCGTTATAAACTAACTTTTTGTATTATTTTTATTTTTACGGTCATCCCGTTTTGAAATTAATTTTTCACAAATTTCAAATTTGATGCGTAAATATACAGAAAAACCAGAAAAATTTGTTCTCGAATTGGGGTTCGAACCCAAACCTTTACCATACCGTGGTAACGCGCTAATCCAATTACGCTATCCGAGCAATTCCCCCAATTCGACAACAAATTTTTCTGGTTTTTCTGTATATTTACGCATCAAATTTGAAATTTGTGAAAAATTAAACTCGTTATGGTTTACTATTCGATTTTACGTGACGCAGGATTCGACAAGTCGTGCTTAGGGCACAGATCGCGTTATTAAGCCATCAGGATGGAGTCGTGCTCTGCAATCTTGACTTATTATGCTCTTAGACCGAAGGTGGCAACCCTGGCGGGAAAAATGAACAATGTTGGGATACGGATGATGGGAATATTGTGACTGTGAAATTGTTATTGTTTTAAGGGGGTGCGATTGAGGACATGGTAATTTGATTTGGCATTGTAAGGTCAATGTACTAATAGGTAAATAATGTCGTAGGGGTGACGTTCTCTCAAGTTTTAGTCGTTTAGCAAGTTTATTTTATTTTAAAGGTTACACAACGTAGGTATAACCCAGAGCAGTTTTTCCCGAAAAAAAAATCTGTAAGCTATTCTGTGCATCGGTCATTCGTGTAGGTACCTAATATTGCGTGGAGTTTGCTTTGTATATTGTACAAATACAAGTGCAGGTAGCATCATCTTCTGATGGGTTATCAAGTATTTTGATAAAAAAAACTTTTATTTTCTTCTTTAGGTACCTACATTTGAAGAATTAATAGCAATACTCGCACAGATCCCACCTCTAGAGAACACCAACATCCCAAAACTTAATTCCAACGAAAGAACTCGCATCATCGGAGTTGATAATACCCCGGCACTTACCCATAATTGACACCATTCCTCCCTAAGTGCCTCCGTATGGCCTAAAAGGAGGCGAAGATTTGCGAGGCTTACGGCTTTGCCAATATGCGCGATCGGCGACCCAGCGAGCGGTTTCTCTGTTCATTGCGCGCTGGAGACTCCTAAAGTTCAACGGTTAACTGGCAAACTACGCAATGTACTAGAGAATCGCTTGACGGTCGTGCTGAGACGCGGCCGGGCCTTTACGCTCTGATTTCATTTGAAGCAGTAGGCACGTCGCCTGTAAAGTGGCTCCCGATTTTTGAAGGGAAATAAAATTGGTAATGGAGTGGAAAGGTTTATGGAAGCGGTGACCGGGAATTGTCCCGGTTTGGTTTTTACGCTGGTTTTGGTTTTAGGTTGAAAAAGGATGTAAATACCGATGTACCGTCAAGTGTACACTGTTTTTGTCTTCGTTTTAAGTTTAGTTTTAAATCGGGGTCCCTCTGAATACCAGCGCCGTGGCCCCTGCCGCGGCACAATGCTGAGAGGGATCCTGTTCAACGTCTTTGTTTACTTTTTAATTGTTTTTTATTATACTTCTTGTGTACGTTGAATAAATATTTTTCTATTTCTATTTCTATTTCTAAATATGGGCCAACTATTGAGTCGTAAAATATAGAATTAATTTCCCGAATCTGGCGCCAGATTTTACAAATCACACCTGTGATAATACGATTTGAAAATAGAGAAATACACTCATGAACTTGAAATACGAGTCAAGTAGGACAAAATTACTTCATTATCGAGGTTATCAACCTATAAAAAAAAGGATCGCGCTAGGTGTATAAGTAGTTTTGTAGCAATACACGGTTAGGTATACAACTGGTAGGTACACGACTACAATTTTCGAATGGGATTTTCACAGGTGTTATTTGTAAAATCTGGCCAATCTTTTGTCAAAGATGTTGAGTGGTTGAGTGTGTCCATCAGATGTGTTAAAGAAACTACGCCTAAGGGGTGTTTTAAAATGGCGAGAAGTAGTAATGCTGTCTTTGACAGTCATTCTGTTCAGTGCCCTTAGTGTAATCAAAAATCATAAAATACGTCTCGATCGCGTTTGCGTTAAAGTGTCAAATAGTATGAGAATTGTTAAACGCGAACGCGATCGAGACGTATTTCTTGGCCTGGTCGGTGATTACACTAGGCGCTCTGATTTATTTGCACATAGGTACGACTACGTTACGTAGACCTTGACGGCTTGTGGCCGATATAACAATAAACTATTGTGTCACACTTGTCGAGTGTCGTGTTGTGTCCATTTGTAAAGTGTTCAGCTATAGATCCTAACAAAAGTGTTGCGAACACTATCCACTTATAGTTATGTTCAAGTTTGTAGTCGTAGGTACAAACCTATAGATAAACTTTGACGTCTTTGACCATTTTTGTATTCGTATGAATTTATTTAGCTATCGTCTTTTGTTTTATTTAACTCGAGACAACTTAGTTTTAAAAAAATCTGTTCATCAGGTATACAATACAATCATGCTAATAATACAGGCGGTACCTACTTAGCTGAGGGGTTTGACATGCGTGCGTTTGTAAATTACATACTGAGTTCATACTTTTCTTCTTCTTTCGTTAATAGCGGGCTCTTGACGGTAAAATGACGTCGAATATTCCAAACTGAATGAACCCCCCTCCCACGTCGCGGGCTATTAACCATCAGGCAATGATGTTCTATAAATTGTCCAGGAAATCATTGACCGATGCCCAGGGTGCTCCGGCCCAGCTCTCGCTCACACGAGGAGGCAACTAGACACGTAGAGTCAGCAGCAGAAGTAGCTAAGCAACCGAAGCGGTCACAATGATCTAAGCTCGGCTCTATTGTTATAGACATAAGAGCTTGTGCAGATCACTGCATACACCCCCCAGTAGGTCTAGCACAACTCACAGTGCGACGTCTATCTCGCGCGAGAACAACCTGCCCGTCCTTTCCTGTCACTCAGAATGCGACGGGACGGATAATATATTTTCGCGTGACAAACAAAGTCGCGGCCAGTCGTGCTAGCCCTACAGTTTATACTCACTGTGACTTTAGATTAAGAACGAGTCTAGTAGGTTTTTGTCCCACCGTAGGTATAACAAAAGAATCGATTGCAGGCATCGGTTACGCGGTGGTGCTGATAGCGTTCTACGTGGACTTCTACTACAACGTGATCATCGCGTGGGCGCTTCGGTTCTTCTTCGCCTCTTTCACCACCATGCTACCCTGGACCAACTGCGACAACGAGTGGAACACCGCCGCCTGCAAACCGGTAACGTTACGACCTTCGATCAGTACATCATCCTTTACATTCTATTTGTTTCAAGTAAAAAAAAACTTAATCGTAAGTTCAGTCGACACCGAAAATATTAAGTACCTAAGTATTTTCTAAACTTAAAGTCTAAAGTGACAGCGTTCCGGCGTTCCGTTCACGGCTGCTTCAGTGTCGAAGTGACAAATTTTCGAAACTATGTGACAGCTAATTTGACACTTCGACGCTGAAATATTTGGGAAACCTTAGAGAATAACACCCTCGTAATATCTATTTTAAAGGTCTTGTGGTATGAAACAGGTCGTAACGGCAAACAGTTCTTTATTGTGACAGAAAAAATATTAAGTATAACAGCAAACAAAACAGTCGGTAGGCTGGAGATGATGGAGTGAGGACCTGCTAAATATCGCGAGATCGCACAAGACCGGTCTGAGGGAGAGCCTTGGGGGAGGCCGAAGTCCAGCAGGCAGCAGTGGACGTTTTCGGCTGATTTGATGATGATGATGATGAAATAAAACTGTAATAATGATTTTTTGCTCACATTTTGACTTCCGGATTTTGTGCCAACTCGTCTAGGTAGGTAAGTATACATACCTGAACATGGGATCATTGTGAGCTATCGAATGTCTTAAACTTCAAACGCTGTGCACTTAACTTGTTAACTTTTCTTTTGTTTAAATTCATGATACCTACTTATTGAAGTTTATCAAGTTTTTTTCTTTGTTCGTTGCCAGTTCGAAGCGTTCCTGCAAGTCAACGCCAACCAGTCGGGCGCGCACAATGACTCGGCTGCGCCCGCGCCACCCACCACCCCTTTTACATCCGCCGCTTCTGAGTACTTCAAGTGAGTGCTAGTTAATAAGCAACTTACAAAAAACCCCGATATTTTTGTTTCAAACTGCAATATCTCAACGCCGATTTAGATGAAACTTAGCTAATAACCAATCTCAGTGCCCCGGGCTCGAACATTCGAATCCTGCGTAACGTGATCGAGTACGAGTACCTAGTAACGTGCTCGAATCGCAATCGAGAAAATTCGTATTTAATTTTTGTACCAACCAAATACACTCACGGCTTGTACTATTATGTATTCTGTGCTCACGGGCGGGATGTGCTGTTCCAAACGTCATACCTACAATTTTTCTCGATAATCGTCATCAATTTGGTTTTTTATAGATCCCTTACCTGAAAACACTTGAAACGCCGTGAGCGTGACGTTGTTTCTCTTACATAACCTATTAGCCATTACAATATTTTAAGCTACCTACAACTTATAAAAATAAATCCCGCGGACCTTTTCTTTTTTATAATTATGTGGCTCGGTCCTATATCAGCACTACGAGCTCCTCGCAAGTGTGATGAAAGACATTGTACGTTTCACGGACGGTACAGGAATTACGAATCTCGGCTCAGAAAGCCCCCGTCTTCGACCTCGGGCTTCTTCTAGAAGCTCGTTCGTAATTCCTTACTTACCGCTCTTAATAAACAAAGTACTATTATAATGATTGTTTGCAGCCGGGCAATATTAGAGCTGCACGACAGCCAAGGCCTTCACGACCTCGGCGCTGTCAAGTGGGACATGGCGCTCTGTCTCCTCGCAGTCTACGTCATCTGCTACTTCTCGCTGTGGAAGGGCATCAGCACTTCTGGCAAGGTAGGCATGTGTATGGATTGTAAGTACTTTGAACTGGTAGTAATTTAGTGTTACGAATACTCTTTCTACGATTTATGCTACAAAGGCTACACGCGCTACTTGAAACGAAAAATGGAGAACCTACTCGATATTTATTTATTTCATACGATACCTACAATGAAAACTAAAATCAAACATCAAACTAAGCCAAAACGATAAAATAAGTATTTATCCTAAATTAAAACTTCTTAAAATCTAAAAATATTAATACTCTTCTCGGGCTTGGTATGTACCAAAGATGCTGGCAGCGCTCCCTCTTTGAATGCATTCAGAAATATTAACAATAATTAGTTAATGACAATTGAATCATGAGCGTATCCGTAGATATAGCTTAGCAAATTGAACACCTTACGTGGCAGTGGGCGGGAACATTGCTCGTAGAATGGATGGCCGTTGGGGCCGTAAGGTTCTTTTTGGCGACCGCGTACCGGAAGGCAAAGTGTTGGTATTCCTCCCAGAAGGTGGACGGAACATCTGGTAATAAAGCTCGCGTGAAGGCATTGGCTGCGGGTAGCACAAACCGATCGTCTTGGAGATTAAATAAGATGCACCAAAAAAAAGCCTAATTTTGTATCATCGTTATCACGTAATATTCTACCAAAGATTATGAAAAATATTGAAAAGTTATCAAACTACGTTAGCTGGGTCCATTCACAAGATAAAGATTAACAAAAATGATGACGGTGTTTCCACTTGTTAAGTATCTCCCCTTTAACTGGGCTCCTTATTCCAGGTGGTCTGGTTCACGGCTTTATTCCCGTACGCGGTGCTGCTGATCCTGCTGGTGCGCGGGATCACGCTGCCCGGCTCGGCCACCGGCATTCAGTACTACCTCAGCCCAAATTTCGAGGCTATCACTCAACCTCAGGTAAAACAATCGATAGCTGTTGCCCGCGACTTCGTCCGTGTAGATTTCGATTATCGCTATCCCGCGGGAACCATATAATTTTCCCTGATAAAAAGGTAGCCTATGTTATTCCTCAATATTCAAACTATCTTCTTACCAAATGTCATCTAGATTGGTGTAGCGGTTGTCCAGTGAAGAGGTAACAAACAGACAGACAAAGACAGAGTTACTGTCGCATTTATAATATTAGTTGGGATTAGGATTAGGATAGATAGGATTAAAGATAGGCCACGCACTTGTTCAGCGATGACAAAATGCGGCCCTCACTCATTAGGTGTCATTAGACTGACATAAATCTCAAACATCAAGTTATACTAAGTCACCTAATCACCTGTAATTGCTTGTCTGCGCGCGGTGAAGCAGTGGCGTATCTGATGGGTAAAACTGCTAAATAATAAGTACCTGCTAAGTAATTTGACACATTTTTACAATATTTACTATGCGTCCCATCCCAGGCTCACTTGGCCATCCTAAGATAATCTCTTCTTGATCGGACTAGCTTGATCGCTGGCGGTTACACGACACCTATTCAAGATGCAGCCCTGATACGTCCAGCTGCTAGCTGTGTCTAGTTCAGTCCCATTATAGCTTGGGCTGTTTCTCTAAACCATCGGCAAATAATTTTCATATAAGTACATAGAAGATATAATTAGGTACGAGATTTCATTTTGTCTTCATTGCTAGGTATGGGTGGACGCGGCGACTCAAGTGTTTTTCTCCCTCGGCCCCGGATTTGGCGTTCTCTTGGCCTACGCATCCTACAACAAGTATCACAACAATGTGTATAAGTAAGTAACGGTAGATAATTAGACAATCATTTATTTTCTCATACATACCAGACAAGTTTATGCCCAGCGGCTTTGCCCTCGTGCAATATTTCAAAATGGGCTAGTTCCCTATCACGTGGGAATTTCGAAAAACTCTTCTTAGTGCACCTCTAGGATATTCAAGGTACATGTTTGCCAAAATTTCAAGTCTCTAGGTCCAATGGTTTAGGCTGTGCGTTGTCTGCATTCAGTCAGTTACGGTACTGTTTTATAGGTATAGATAGATTGTGCCATTCATCATAAAAGTCATCCATCTGATAGGTATAAAACTTCTAGAAACGAATAGCAGCCTTAAAAATAACTACAGCTCTGCAATTTTTCAAACATTGGTGAAGCCCAGCTCAGAACATATAATTATAATAACCCACTCTTCTACAGGGACGCGATTCTAACCAGCGTGATCAACTCTTGCACATCCTTCATCGCCGGCTTCGTGATCTTCAGCGTACTTGGCTACATGGCGCATGCGTCGGGCCGCCACATTCAAGACGTGGCCACGGAAGGCCCAGGGCTCGTGTTCGTGGTGTACCCAGCTGCTATCGCCACCATGCCGGGATCTACCTTCTGGGCGCTGATATTCTTTATGATGCTTCTGACACTTGGACTGGATAGCTCTGTGAGTATTCTCTTCTGCTACAAGCCAAGGACTTACAGAGTAGACGGATGGTGTGGCCACCGAAGGTCCAGGGTGGTATCCAGCTACCTACTAAAGCAATATATATGCCTTGATCTACCTTCTGGGCGCTTATATTCTTTATGGCGCTGTGCTGCTGACACCTGGAATGGATAGTTCCGTGTACTGCTAGCTATAACCTTGTCAGAAGAATGGAGGTCCAAGCATGAGCAATTTTAAGTAGTAGGCAACGTGTCTTAGAGATAGCGTGTGACTATCAGGTAAAGGTAAATTTTAAGATAAGGTCAAAGGGGGTGAGGTTACCCACCATGATTACGTTTGGTTTGGTTGATTTGCTCCTAGTATACACATAAACACTCCAAAATTCCTTCCTCTTTTCCAGTTTGGCGGCTCCGAAGCCATTATAACGGCCCTGAGCGACGAGTTCCCTCCGATCGGGCGCCACCGCGAGATCTTCGTGGCCTGTCTCTTCACGCTGTATTTCTTCGTGGGCCTGACCTCCTGCACTAAGGGCGGCTTCTACTTCTTTCAATTGCTGGACCGATATGCGGCTGGATACTCCATGCTGGTCGCTGTGTTCTTTGAGGCTATTGCTGTTTCTTGGATTTATGGTGAGTTTGGCTTTTCGATTCCTATGAGAAAGATGTTTGATGAAGGTTAAGCAAAGATCTCATTGATAAAGGTTCGGTATGACTGTATGCGCTATCTAAACGATGTACGGTGTCGTAAAAACCAAGCATCGTGGGAAGGCTTCAATAAAAAAACTATGCATTTTTCTCCTCTTGTTCCAACAATCTTTTATCTTTTTTCCAAACTGGTTTTACTTACATGCTTATTTTTTTAGCTTCTACATTTTCTTAACAATCTCACTACCCACAGGCACGGAGCGTTTCTGCGAGGACATACGCGACATGATCGGCTTCCGTCCCGGCCTGTACTGGCGCGTCTGCTGGCGCTTCGCCGCGCCCGCCTTCCTGCTCTTCATCACGGTCTGTAGTCAAAGATTCAAGGCAGCCTTTGGGTACCAAAATTGCTTTTCTTACTTAAATGTTGACTGTCTGCGTCGGTTGAACATTGTATACTTTAAGCTCCTCACTAAGACACGCAGCGGCTTGGTGGGTTGCTGCAAACCACGTACTGGCGTCGCTTGTGTGTATGACTGTTAGTAACTGGGTTGGAAATTAGGCTTTCAGTCTTTTACCAACTTAGTTCGTTCAAAACAGTAAGCGTAAATATTGTACTCAGCTTCTGCAGTCAGCAGCAAAAGTGACTAAGCAACCGAAGCGGTCACAATCTGCACAAGCTCTTATGTCTATAACCATAGAGCCGTGCTTAGATCACTGTGAGCGGTCACAATCTGCACAAGTTCTTATGTCTATAACCATAGAGCCGTGCTTAGATCACTGTGAGCGGTCACAATCTGCACAAGCTCTTATGTCTATAACCATAGAGCCGTGCTTAGATCACTGTGAGCGGTCACAATCTGCACAAGCTCTTATGTCTATAACCATAGAGCCGTGCTTAGATCACTGTGAGTGTCGGTTGCTTAGCTACTTTTGCTGCTGACTGTACAATCCCTCAGGTGTACGGGCTGCTGGACTACGAGCCACTGCAATACGAGGGCTACGTGTACCCATTCTGGGCGAATGCGTTGGGCTGGGCCATCGCCGGCTCTAGCGTACTCTGCATTCCTACAGTCGCCATCTACAAGCTTCTTACCACCAAGGGCACCTTCTTTGAGGTTTGATACTGTTTAGTTTTTTTGTACTATGACCTGACCAGCGATTGATCCATGGGCATAACAAGGGGGGCAGCTGCCTCCCCATGGACGCCTGGATCTTACAATCAAACTTCAAACTATAATAATAGATAATAATGAATTAATATTTTTCACCTCACCAGCTCGGAAAGACTTTCTTTATCATTCGAAATCATAGTGCAAACGCACTTTTCTGTTTTCCGTTTTACTATCGCGGTTTAAGAAATTTTTGATTTGTAATCCTGACCACAGCTTTATTTGTCAACTCTAACTATTATCTGTTTATAGCGTCTCCGCATCCTCACAACTCCTTACGCCGACTCTGAAGCAAGCCGCATCGCACACAACGGCATGGTGGTCTCAGAGAGCGGCGGCGTCCGCCTCACCTCCGCAGTCCACACACCAACGACTCCACCGGCCACCTCCCCGAGCCTGGCCTCTGGCCCTTGCCCTGGCCTCGCCACTGGCCCAGGTCTGGCCACTGGCCCCGCGCTGGTCTGAGCGCAGCTCTCCTTTGACGTCTACTACGTGTAGAACACTAGGCCAGTACGGCGACAAATTTTTGCTGTAAAATACGCGGGGTGATGTCAAATGAATGGGTATCGGCCAGAACATTATTTTGCCTACAATTTTTTTTATATTTATTGGTCATAAATTTTCAATTTCAAATAATTTCAATTTCAATAATTCAGGTACCACTTTAGAAGAAATTGATTTTCAAATTGTTATTTTCTGGAGTCCGAGTGCAAAATTAAAAACTAAATTACCTAATGATTAACGGGTTTGTAAATTGGTCGAAAAATATTTCAAATCGGTTAGTAAGTAATTGATCGTCTTATCGTTTAATTCTAATCTGGATCGCTTGTTAACGACATGTTTACAAAATAATTAATGTTATTTGCAAAACTCTTAGAGAAATATTATATGCTGTGAAAGATGATATTATTGTGAATCAGATATTTTATCTAAGTAGATACGTGTATAAGTATTTAACTTAAGGAGTGTTTTTTTAGCATCGTAGAATCTTCTCGTGATATCCTTAGAAGTTAAAATCTGTCTGCGTTATTTTGCCTGTTAAACAATATCATTTTGTACGTTTAATCAAGGCATAAATAAAATAGTTTCAGCTTTTATATGTATATTTAATTTATGATAAGAGCTGAAATGTTTATCAAATGCTTATTAAATGTTTTATGTGTAGACATAAGTGTAGATAGAATGAAACAAAGGAATAATAGGTATCATTTCTAGAGAGCTGTAAATAATGTCTAGTTTCAATCGAGGAAGGCACGCGCGTGTTAAAAGTTTTATGAAAGTTTATTCCCTGTAAATAAAGCTACTTCCCTTAACGAGAATATCGGTCGAAAATAGATCTCCCAATGAGGTATATCTTATATAAACTTTCGTATATTTTATTAATCTAGGTAGGTGTACAACAGAATAATTCAGCAAACCGTCGATGTGTTAGCAGTAGTTAATTTTGTAAACAGATTATTGTAAAGTGAAAGCATAACGGTTGAAGCTGGAACAAATACTTACATGTACTCACAGAGAATCCCCATTGCATTGTGCGTAGGTCGTTGACTTCCAAATGACTTTATATTGCAATGATTTTGTGAATTATTAAGTGATTGTTTTCTCTCACACTAGGAATAAAATAGCATGTAAGGATTGTACATTTAACCAAGAAACGTGTATTGATGCATTAATATTTAGAAATTATTACTTATTACTGTGCAATAAGGTTTTTGCTATTAGTAAATATTCATTATAAGAATGAATCATATTTACTCTTAAATTACGTCTAAGTAGTTGGTGTATGTAAACAGGGCAAATTAGGGTCTCTATCTCTATCAATAATATGTGTAACAAATAGTTACCAGTTTAGTTTTTTTTTCAAGTTTACAAAACACATCTTAAAAAATCTGACACAGAACTTTTACAAATAATTACTTACTCAGTTTATGTTTATGAAAAAAAAAATCCTGAAAATAGGAAAGTAGGTGGGTACATAATTATTTTTCAAAGTTTAGTACTTTCTCTCTCTCTCTCTCTCTCTTTGGCTCTCTTAACAAATTAGGAGGCTAAAAGCTACATGTTTTATTCGTAGATTTAAGGTAGTTATTAAGGAAGAAAAATGCTGTGTAGATAATAGAAACAGTAGACTAATTAATTAACTATACATTTGGTGTGATAAAAGAGTTCATATACCCACTTAAAGGATACTCAAATATTAGGAATATATGTTAGAGTAGAAACAAAGAAGATATCTTTATGGTTGTACCTATTTATGTCGTAGAAATAATCAATAATAAATACGCATTGAAAAATTCGGCTACTTTATATATCCAGTTAAGCGTAGCTTAATCGGCAGAGCTTGGTAAACAACGTGGCGGTGACCGAGGGTGCTCATTCAAAAAATGCACCTACGTGAAGGAAATTTCCATGCGTTGTCATTGCATGTTAAGAAAAACCTTTTAAAAATCTTTATGTCGTATTAGTTTCGATGTTGTGTAACGGTGCTCCATTTTTTAAAGACACTTTAAAAGTTAAAATTATACTTTGTGTTACTATTCCTCTCTCCGTCCTGGGCAATGCGGATTGTTGAATAGTGCATTATTATTATTATATAATGTATTTTACACGTACGTGCAACAGTTATTTACGTTAATTTATTAAGTAATTTAATTAAAGTACGATATGTTACTTGGAATGTTTCGAACTTGCTGGGAGATGATGATTCGTACTCCACACTTGCTTCATAATTAATGAAAACAAGGAACACTTTATCGTCCTCACTTAATTTAGACAAGCGTTTTTTTAAATCGTCGGCCGTCGGTTGTCTTGCAGTTTGACTTGCCATTTACGATATAAGTAAGAGTTACATTTTCTTTAATTTACCGTCTACATTATAAAGCTGCGCACGATAGTTTGTACCTTTCTTCGTTTTATCAATGTCTAACGAGCTTTATAACTTTACAGTGATTTCGAATCTGTAATAATCCTTAATATTATATTCCTCAAAATTTCTAGTTACGTGTAGGATATCGTACATTAAAAAATATGTTAAGTAGAATTAGTTTTCAAATTTTTGATGTTAGAAAAGTTTTGATGTAGGTACTTATGTGTATGTAAGTCTGTGTTCTCGTATAGCTGTTGATGTTATTCCGCAGATCCGTAGTCATACCAGCCATTATGACTATTGATTATTAGAATAAATCTGTTTATACTTATTGTATGTTGTTTTTTTTCACTTAAAAATCCCCATTAACACTTACCCATGTTTAACGAACACATACAGATACAGCCTACCAATATTTTATACATAAAGATTAAAATTGGACAAGAAAATTAGATAGGTACTTATAGGGGGGTAGGTACAAAAAGTTAACGCGGTGCTAATTAAAGTTGACACCAAATCTTTGATACTAAGTAGGTACTCGCCCAAGTCATATTTTTTTGTTGTTTACGAGTGGGTACTTACGTACTGATAACATGCAAACTAACCTTATACTTACAGACAGTCTGTCGAGATTCTAGGTACTTAATAGCATAGCAATGCTGCAATCTCTGCTTAGGCAGGTAGGTATTAGGTAGGTACCTAAAGGCGGCAGTTTTTTATACTTTACCTATGTTTTGGCAACTCTATTGTATTTCTTTCAAGAGTCAGCTTAGGTAATAAATAAAACAACACAGTGTGAAGCTATTATAAACCTACCTACTGCGAAAAGCGAAATACCAGGTTAAGTATGGTGATCATAAATCAATCCGACGTGCCAGATTTGCACAGAGGCATCCATCGAGTTTTAGATATCGGGAATCGATTTCAATCGATTAAAATACAAATGAGTTTTGACCCTGTCTCTAAGTTTACTGTATGCACAGCCAATGAACAGCATATCGACCATAAATAATCATTAAAATTATTTTGTCGGTCAAATCATTACAAAACCATAGGAATTCTAAAACTGATAGAAAAGTAAAGCGGTCACCTTAAACATGACTCTATTCAGAGTTAAAACATGTTAAAATACGCCTCAGTAGAAAGTTTTTTGACATTGACAATTGCCTTGACAGTGACAGATACTTGCTTGCTTTGAGGTTGCTTGCTGGTCCATTTAATCGTTTCCAATTGATTTTCTGACTAAATACGAGAACAATCGCCATGGAACAAAAAAGTGACGACAATTCAGCTGAGAAAACCATTTTTGATGCAATCGCTCAAGGGGACTTGGACTTATTCAAGAATATCCTTGCTCAACATAAGGGCAACGTCGATTTCTTCGACGAAAATGGTATGACCGCGCTACAGCACGCTGCTTATAAGGGTAACAAGGATATGGTGCAACTGCTGCTCGATAGGGTGAGTAATATTAATTGTCTACTAACTTTTTAATACATGAAACTCGTCATAAATCCATCCTTATTAAACTTCGCTCTGTATATTGCAGGGCGCTGACGTTAACTCTGGAAAACATGAGTACAATTATACCGCGCTGCACTTTGGCGCGTTGTCCGGTAACTCCGACGTCTGCAAGCTTCTACTGGACGCTGGTGCTAAGCCGACCGCCACAAACTCCGTGGGCCGCACGGCCTCGCAGATGGCAGCCTTTGTCGGCAACCACCACACTGTCGCCACTATCAACAACTTCCTACCTCGCGCCGAGGTCTCCTACTACGCTGTGCCTCAAGGACAACAAACTGAAGCCTACCTACCCTCTTTCCTAGTAGATCCCCTACACAAGTTTGTCCTGGGAGTCAACATTCATCCCGTGAGACTAGCTCTCAACTTGCAGCATATACCTGGGTTACTAGAAAATGCTGATAAAATTAGTAAGGTCCTCGAGATGTTGTGCAAAAAGGAAATGTCAAGGGGAAGTGATACTAATGAAGTCATGGCTTTCAAGTACCACTATTTCTCGTACATTGTTCGTGAGATACACAATATCAGAGACAAGCAGAAACCGTCAACGGAAGAAAAGAAGCATGACATTGTTGAAGTGTTTGCCAAGAAACTCTTAAAGCCTGGCAAAGACGGGGTTTCCTTGGACCTAATGGATACATTCTTAAAAGACTGTGTCAGGGAGTTCCCTTACAGGGAATGTACCACTTTCCACCAAATGGTGTCCTCATTGACAAGCAAAGACCCTCCTCCAGCGCTCTCAGTCATAAACTGTACCATAAATGGGCAACGGGGCTTTGTTGATGCAATCCCTTACTGCAGCACTTGCGGAGAAGAAAAACCTGCAAAGAAATGTTCCAAGTGCAAATCAGTGCAGTACTGTGACCGAGAGTGCCAACGCCTCCACTGGTTTATTCATAAAAAGGCTTGCAACAGGGAATCCAGTGCACCTGCAACCGCATCTAATGCAAAAACCAACATTGACACAGGGGAACTCAGTGCAGAGCTTCAAAACCTTGTGGCCGGATAAAATTAACAATAGCTGTAGCAAATTAATGTATGCACCAAGTCAAGTGATTCCAATTGTTCAATAAATGTACTTTCAACTGTTAGGTAACGAGTAACGCCTACTTCCTTTACAATTATTACATTTCGAAACTAAGCTTGCAATTCCTCATTTTGTTGTATCTAAATGTTTCTGAAAGTGATGTGTGGTTAATTAAAGTATATTTAAATATCAAAGTTGGTGTTTTTGTTGACTATTTGTAGGGATCCACGAGTGTGCGATATCATTCGTGCATCACTTGATATTTTATTACAATTCACAAGGTTGGCCGAGCCTGCGCGTGTTTTCTAACTACAAGATCGGACTCCACCCGAAACAAACCCGAAAGATCCTACTAGCGCCACCTATATGCACCTGCCACAACTTCAAGGTATGTACCGGCTCACCGTCACCGCGTTACTTAGGTAAAGTACTGGTTTCTTTAACTCAACTGTAGATGGCGTTAGGTGGTGTAATCATGTAACGAACATAACGAACATTTCCCAAACACACGAAAGGACCGAATGGCGGTAGCTTTACTCCGTAGGCGCAGTTAGGTTTCGGCCTCTGGGGATCGATTTTTGAATCTCATCTGGTGATTAAATTCTCACCCATAACATTGATATGACTATTTGCCAAAAGCCTTATTTTTGAATGACATACACGTCTACTGAAATAAACGGATCACTCACGTATGTCAGTCGAGTATGGCTCGGATGTTTTGGACTAATCCGTAGTCCTTCCTCTGTTTATTTCACTATGTTTGAGTCTCACGGTAGTTTCATGTTAAAAGTGACATACCCGTCTACTAACATGCAGTCAATTTGCGTTTCTGTCGTAGGCAAGCGAGTCAAACATAGTGGATTGGAGGTTAACTGTTTCTGCCAGTGGTCGAGAAGTCACTCGGTGATCTCGTTTACGAGTGAGTGAGGGCATTCGTATTTGATATCATGGGCATGAGAATTTAGTCACTGGTGAGATTCAAAAATCGACCCCCTGTATCGATTTCATAGGTTTATAGGTGAAAACACCACTGAAAAATGGAGAATAAATGTGATGTATTCGAAATACCTGCAGAGTGTAGGTAGATAGTAGAATCTCATGAATCTAGAAATTATTGGGATTAAGCATATTGGCGTATATAATAATTTAATAAGGGTACGGGTATGTAGATTGGATGAAATTGCAAGTGAGTCACATCATCTTATTTAAAAGCATCACTCTTGTTGATGCAGTTCCCTCCAGTCCGTTCTTTCCAATGTGAGTTCTTTCACCTCGATACGACACGTCTTTCAGATTTTTTCACCGACTTCAGAAAAGGAGGAGGTTCTCAATTCGTTGGAATGTTTTTATATTTTTCCTTCTGTAATTTTTTGTATCAGATATTTCTCTGCAATTATTAGGTAGTTAGGTACATTTAGAACTGTTACAGTTAGGTACATTCAGCAAAAAAGTTTTGAATCAAACTTATTTTTGTAGCTACATAGTTACTTTTTGTATTATTTTATTAAAACGTGGAAGAGATGTGCCAGCTTAAAGAAGTATTAAAGAGCAGGAAAATTTCCTATGGCATTTGCGCACACACATTGAACAGGGAGGTTATTTACCAAGAAAATACAGTCCGCAGCAGAAGTTTAAGCAACCGAAGCGGTCACAACGATCTACGCAAGCTCTATGTACAATAACAATAGAGCCGTGCTTAGACCCAGTGATTAAAATAAAACGAAACGTATCTTAAATTATGAACTTGTATTTACTATTATAGGAAACTTACAATAATATAACTAGAACTTTAATAATAGAATCTCTAATTTATGTACAAAAATTATGCTTAGGTCAGAATTTTAAAGTAAGTGTAAGTGCAATTTCATCAGGGATATAAAACCTAATAAAGTAGCTTGATCATAATGTTTTACACAGGATATTTTTTTACTAAAACACTGGTTCCACAGACGTTATTATTTATTTTTAAAAACAATCTCTTTAAGATAAGTAAGTACCTACCTAAGTATATGGCCTATTAGCCTACTGGCCACCCCCTGTATCTATCTATCCTTATATCAGTAACAGGATGACATGCTGAGGCCCGAGTACGAACATTCGAAACCTGCCCCCATACTACGAAATTCGAAAATTGAAGTTCGTATCGTATCGTCCCGCTCACTCTTGTGTTAAATAATATTGCATTGAGAGGGACGGCACGATATGAAGTTCAAATTTTGCACTTCGTAGTCGGGGGGCTGCGTAGCTAACGTAATCGAGTAGTAAACGTTATCGAGAAATTTGTATGACGTTTGGAACAGCGCCCGCCCGTGAGCGTATTTGGAAGTAAAATTTAGTATGTTTCTCGATTTCGATACGATAACGTAACATTACGCAGGATTCGTAAACTTCGTGCTCGGCCTACTGATATTAAGTAATTAAACTCAAAAAAAGTATAGAGATCCGCAGTATTTGTGAAAGTATTCGTACTCTTCATCCCTCTGTATCGCCCTAAGTACGTATCGGCATAGGTACCTACTAATTGTTGGTCAGTAACTGCATGTAATTTTCTAAATCGGCCAGTTAGTGTCAATTTACCCTAAACTTTATTCGATGCATGCAAATAAACAATTTAAGTATGTCTATAAATAATTATTTATTTTAACAAAGGCACTATTATCACAATAAAATATATCTCAATTAACCTAAGAGGTATTTCTGTACTCACGTAGCTAATATAAAAATATAAACAATATTTACATTTTTAAGTATCTATTGCGATTAATGCCCGTCGAACAGTAGCCCTACTTTATACATAGCATACTCCAAAATAAGAAATTCGAATTAGAAATAGGTAATAGGGAAGAAAAGTTCTAAGAAGAGAGAGCGAATAATATAAGAATTTAAGTTGGGAGATTCGAGTTTCATTGTTCTGAGAGCAACTCCTAGTATAGGTGGAGCCAGATCTATAGATATATTCTAGCTTCTGAAGCACAGGTAAGTACTTAGGTAGAAACTAGATTTTGAACATGGCCGCATTTCAGTGAGCCACTACTGCCACGAGTTATGTTTTTCAAAACTTTACGAAACTAGGGGTTTTCTAGGAGTTTTGATCATTACATAATTACTGAGCATGTTAGCCCCGTTATAATTAGAACAATAAAGTTACATTTGTATAATTTTTATTCTGGGCTAAATCATACCTACCAAGTCACTATTGTAACTAGTGGATGGACACCACCACCACTAATTTGTCACTGGTGATGGCTCGGTATATGTACATAAGTACGTTTATAATTGATATACAACAAGCCTATACTAAAACGGCGTATAACATCCAACCTTAATTAAATACTTAATTCTATGATAAAATCATCCTTCACCCAAGAGTGCGCTTATTGTAAAACTCTTGAGTCGGCGGCAAGGCGCCGGCGCAGGCCCCGGAGGGGAAGGCACGGCGGGAGGGGGAGGGGGCAGCGCTGGCGCCCAACCAAACCCTGCCATAGGCCCAGGCCAAAGACCCAGAGGCATCGGCATATGCAGGTGGCTTAAGTATGGGAGCTCAGGGGGGTAGAGTGGAGGTGGCGTGACGTTCCCGGGCGGGGCGACGAGCGGAGCGGGCGAGTCCACAAGCGGAGGCGATCGCGGCGAAGAAGATCGGAAACTACCCTCTTCGGAGCAAGAGGAGGCGGCGTCGGAGCAGGATCGCTTCGGTTCTGGCGACTCTGTAGACTCTGTATTGGTGTCAGAGTCGACGTTCTTTCGTTTACACTTCGACTGGCCGCATGCTCGGAACCCTTTCGCGAAGGGGTTGTTGTCTATCTTCAGCTTCGTTATTCGATCGTTCTGTGGACAAAGAGAATCAAAATTAGAAACAATCTATATTTAAAATAAATGAATAACAATTTGTATTTGTCGTATAAGATCAAAAAATGTCATGAGCGGAATGTCTTAGTTACTTAAATAACGTTAGGGGTATTCCATCCCCTGAAATAAGTTTCATTCTAATTCATAACTAGGTATCTAAGTCAGAAACAAAAGAAGACTTAATCTTAAAGTACGTAAAGTAGGTTTTGTGTACGCTACATATTTGCTTCATTATGGTTCTTATTAGCATCCAAGAACTGCAGATATGCAATAATGCAATATTCAAATATAAACCCAAAGTATTTCCATCACGCTAACTAATAATAATCAAAGAAAGTTACATCTGAATTCAATTAAACGGTGTCATAATTAGCGTCTATCGAACTCTAATATCCGCTTAACCTCGTTAACCTCAATGACCTAAAAGAAAGATTAATACCGAATCAATTAGAACCTTTGTTAGAGTCGCAGAGATTCGCATAATTAGTGCCTTCAGTGTGCACACTTTTATACAAAATAGGGTCAATGCTTACAAGCATTGTGTCATATTAATAGACTGTTTCTCAAAAAGTTGTCCCGTCGTCAGCATGGATACGTTTTCATGACGTCAGGAAATTTCAGACTATGCAGTAGGTTTGTGCATGCAGCAGGTGATGAATATAAGCCTCAAGGCTCTATCCTTGTCCCTCTGTCCTTTGGGACGTTCGAAAATCCGACCTTATTTCTTCTCTACATAACCTCTCCGAAATCTCTACGAGCAAAGTTACAGCGTTTTAGCTGATTCGATGTCGGCCAATCAATCAGTGCAGAGATTTTATTTCAATACAAACGCGTGCATACTATTAGCATAATTTTTTTAACCTGCATCTCGCATTGCTTCATTAAGCTTGCACTCCGCACTTCACAAAAATTTGACGTATACGTTATATGTAGTAGCTCCTAACCATAACGGCTACAGATTTGTCGATTTGACTCACGGAAACTTCTTATCTCGTTCGAGAATGCAATTTAAACATCCGTTTCCGCATACATCCCTAATAGCTTGTAAGGGATAATTGTCACATGTGGCGTGGCGTGGCGGTGGCGTGGCGTGGCGACAGGCCAATTAGTGGCGCGCATGCGCGGCGCCGGCGCCGACGCCGACCAACCACGGACTGCGCGAAATCTGATACATGGAAACTAGTCTGGGGGCTACGGCATTCTAGCGTTTATTATGAACAAAAAGAATTTAATCCAACCCTAGTTCGTCATATAAGTACCTAATTAACCAGTCTTTAACCAGCCACTGCTGGCAGGCCACCTTTTAGAATGATACCATTGATTTGTTTCGAAGCAGTGTGCAGGTTTTCTCGGGGCAGGTATTTCCCTTTACCGAAAATCTCATGATAAATTAAAAATGACTTTTATTTACGTGTTTGATTTACCTGCGCTACCCATGTTTGGTTGATATAAGTACCTAGTTTGTGCAAGAGAACATTTTGAGAAGTTAGCGCAACGTGGAGAGCGACAAAAGATACATAGGTACCTACTTAATGTCGGTTCCAAGCTATTCTAGGTTTTTCAACGTCTCTACAAGCTTTCAAAGAAGAAAATTAACCACACCTAGGTATCTCAAAGATCTAAGTATGTGGTGAGACAGTCCTATTTTAGAAGTAAAGCCGAAATATTTATGTCCTAGCCCGAACCTGCCAAAACCCTCCAGCGAGTTTCAACCGCCAGTTATCTAGCAAAATCCTGACCGCAAACAGTCATCGCGATATGCGAAAGTCACTTGTAAATGATGTTTACCGTGCTTGATAAGACGGCGCCGGCTACGATAAGGGAACACCCGTCGGGGTAAAAAAGAGTGCTAAAAGCTTGGAGCAGTGCTTCTAAAGTGTGCTTCTCAAGTTGGGCGATTAGCGGGTGCATCGGCGCCGCCCCCGGCCCGCCCTGTCGCCCGTGACGTCATGCGACAACCCCGCAGTGAAAACTTTTTGCGTGACCGTAACACATATTGGCGACTGTCGCCAGTTTTTTAGATGTATAATTAGGACCTAGCTAAATATGCACTGTTTAAATAAATTAACAAGGGTCCAGACGGACCAGATTACCATAGCCAAACTTTTTTTCGGATTGTGTTGGTATAGTTACCTAAGTATAATTGAAGCGGTGTGCCACCTAGTTACGCTCGGCGTCGGCTACTACAAAAGACAGTTTCTAATTCGTTGGTAATTCGCAACAATGCTTTGGCCGGCGGGCGTCCGTCTGTCCGGGCCTAATGCGCAATGATACGCCGGACCATTGTCCGGTCCCGTTACTGGATAATCCCATAAAGTCGCCGATGTAAATGGACGTTCGCGCCTCGCTGCAGTCAGCATGAAAGGCGCCGCGGGAGCAAAGACGCCGCGACCTAATTATACTTATTTATTACAGTCCGAGGATTATGCAAGTACTGCGCCTGGGCCATTGTGCTCAAAACAAACAGCGGGGGGCTACTGTAACGGCGGTAGTAACTAAGCTAAAGTAGGTACGTTTTTAATTGAAGTATCGAATAAATCGGATTATGGACGCGACCACATGTTAGTTCAGTGTTATGTTAATATTTTATACATTAAATTCTCCAGCAGTTATTCTGATTTGAATTTTCTGAATCCGTTCTTCAGAAGCGGCAATTAGACCATCGGGATTAAACGGTATCGCTAAAATATTCCAGGCAATTATTAGGTACACAAAAGAGCGGTATTACATCTCCCGTAACAATTGTCTGAAAAATAACTGCACCCATACCAGAGACGCATATTTTAGCTTTAACACAAAACGGTCTGACAAAGTGGAACAGTTGAAAAGTGAATTAGCTGTCTTTTGTTTTCCTAAGTATACAATGACCACTCGAGTCGCAATCGGCACCGTGTTTTTATCTTTGTTTTTTTTTCTGGCACCACAGTAAAAGCATTGGCGCCTTCGACAGAAAAAAAACGGTCATAAGTGCGAATCATCGCTTGTTCCAGGAATTCGAGTTCACTTTCGAGGAAGCTAAATGTGTGATGATATCGCTAGGAATTCCCTAGCTCTGAATTTACATCTATTATAGGTAGCCTATGCTGTAGCCAGAGGTTAAAAAGAAATCGAATACTTAATAGATTTCAATGCAGAAAGTAACGGTTTAGGTGACTCTACATGATAGAATTTTTATAATTCATTTTTAAGCCACAACTATAAACTCGGGAAAATCTTAGGAAAAAGCTATTTATAGCATGAAAAAAAAAGCAAGTTATGTTCATGAAATTGATAGTGGCGCCACGCTACCACCTGGGGACGTAATTTTCCTTTATACAAGAGTTAAAGGTAATTTAATTACGGCGGTATCTTAGCACAGAGCGCAGAAAGAGAGCAAAGTTAAGAACATGGCAATTGATATTGTGTTCTCACACTTCGAGTAGGTACTTCACTTTTGTACATGTACAGTTTGTACCTACATTTCTCAATCATGTAGGATGCAGAGTGACATGGAATAAAAGTGATAGGTATACTACTTTTGATACTGAATTTACCCCTGCTCTCTGTTATTAAGTTCACTCAGTTCAGTTTGTGTCAAACTTAAATGCGCCTGGAGTGAAGTAAGTCACTTGTAATAGAGGAAGCGAGACGTACAGAGACTAACGGGAATGTTGGAGCGGGACCGACAGCCTGAACAACTTCAGATTCGCATTATGTAGACAGTGATTGATGAATGATGACGAGCGAATGAGAAGACACTGCTGCTATGGTTCAAAATGGGTTTATTTGCTATTGCTTCATGAAATGCTACTACTGCTATGATCCTGATCCGTGCCGGCCTGACAGCGCAGCGCTACTGACAAAGGCCAAGTCGCTTGTTTTTTTGGTTCTTACCGCTAGGGAAAAGGCGAAGGTTTATAACCATACAGCCAAGTCTTGTTTATGTAATTTTCATCTTTTGGTAGGTTTTTTAGGCCGGGTAGGCCAAGTCTTGAATCATGTAGGCATAAGCCAAGTCTTCAAATAAGGTATTTCTTATAGGCATAAAGCCATGTCTTTAGTAGTTTGTATTAGTCAAGTAATTAATAAAAAACAAATCCAGATCAGGGTATTTGACAAAGACCAAGACAGTATGCTGTCGGGAAAGTTTGAATATGGAACTACCGTATCAAAGCCAGAGACAATAATTCCAGCCAGTCGCCAACAGTGATGATGAACACTCACCTGATAAGCCGTGACGGCGATGAATTCTGTCTCCGGGAATGAAAAGGCCGCGTGAGGAGCGCCCCAGGCCAGCGCCGCCGCGTCCCGCGCGCGCACCACCACCACGCGAGGGCGGTACTTGTGCATCGAGGTGAGCACCATCTGGAACAAAAGACAATCGTTGTTAAGCCAAGCTTGTAAAGTTCAAAGGTATTTGATTTTATTTTATACGGCAAGGAAGGCAAACGTGAAAGTGGGTCACCTGATGGTAAGTGATCACCACTGCCCATAGATAAGGGTTTGCAAGTTAGAATTAATAATCGAGATAAGTAGCATTAACGCGACGGCACCGGATACCTAAATCTGGCAAGCACCAGTACTATTAGGTTATAATTTGACTGTGGTAAAATAAATGACTATATCCCTTATTTTTTATTAAAAAAGACTTATTGTTCATTACTGGGTCCGTTAAAGTAGCACGGTCCAAGTTGCGGTAATCGATAGATCTATCACTTGTAGGTATAACTCAGTAGCTCCCCGACCCGCAATGTAAAATATTACTAACTACCTTACAATGATTTTTTAAAGAGCTCTACATATGAATCGGAAACACCTAAATCTTCAGAGTAAAGAACTCAAAGACTCAAAGACTAAAGAACTCAAAATACACAAAGTTAAAAATTAACGAATCCTTTCGGTATTTTAGTTGAAAAATATGCCCCAGACATGAAATTTATCACTAGTTTAAAAATGTAGAACGGCTAAACGAAAAACTGTAAAGTAATAGTGGCCAAATCAAAATTACTTGCCAGTGTTCCGTGTTAAATAATCCTAACAACTAAACAAACTAAGCCAAACATGTAAACAGCATACAGACGTAAAGCTTGATACATATTGACGACGACTGTCGCGACAGCCTTGTGACTCCGCTTGTGTGCACAGGCCCTAACGGCCCAACACGACTATCGCGACCAAGGGAAAATTTTCTAATACACTGCGTGCGTTTCGAATTAGCCGGTGTGGGGTTAGCGTCTCGACCGCGCAATGAACAGAGAACTCGCTCGCCGCGTCGTTGGTCGCACACAGCCGTGGTCGGAGAGTTATGGCACTTGACAATTCGCTACCTGCGGTGCGCAGAGTGCACTCGAGAGCATAAAAGGGTTTCGGTTATTGTTTTAAATTGTTTCGGGGTTTGAGGTTATGCTTCTTATTTTTGAAGTGTCTTTGGTTGTTTATAAAAAGTGTGATGATGAGGCATAGGCTTCTGTGCTTAAGATACAACACTTACTATAAAGTCGAGTACAATGAAAACATAATGTTAACTATAGTAGCATTGGCTGCAAACAACGTGAAAACTAACTGATATAAGTATACTGCTAATATTCGAGCTACGTTTGGTACATTACGCGCAAAGAGAAAATCTGATCTATGTATTCCTTCTGTCTGAGCAAAGTGGCAATTCATCAAACTGAATTCTCGACTCACTCAGACAAAATGATTAGGCATCGGTCACACCGAAGCTTGACGCATCTTATATGCACTGACGTGACTTATGCGTCACGTCTTCTTCAAGCATTACATACGTAAACGCACCGTCAGCGTATTTTGAGCACCGGTGTGGCCGATCCCTTACATTCTGAAAAACGCTCCGTTACGCAAACACATGTCACGCCTGTGCATGTCTGTAGATAAAGCCGTCTAGACACTGGCTAATTGCTGCCGGCGTTTTTGCATCACAAGTGTGTGCACCGCTTTACGCGATGCCTACGCAAAAAGCGACGCCCACTGTCATTGTTTAAGACTTTAGAGTTTACAGTCGATTGCATCAATAAATTACTGTATTTTGTGACGATAAAAATGTAGAGCTTTCTAAATTTTACAAGATTCCTTACTAGTTTAAGCTGTAAAATTTTACCGTTGATTTGCCTTAATTTTTTTTAGTGTTGTTTGACTTTTATGTATGTAACTAGAAATGCGACGGAACTTTTAAATGCTGCTATTTGGTAGAGGAAAAATACTGAAATAAGACTATAATGTAGATACTTCCAAAAAAGTTTTGCACCAACCTGCATTATTTATACCTATTTAAAAAGTTAATTTAAACTGTAATACCTACTTCATCTTATTTGAAATGGACTGACATGATATTCTGTAGCAACAAAATAAGCCGAGGTCACAGTGCCCCCGAGCGTGTAAAAAGTCCCGATTTTTCGAAGCCCCGCCGAGCATAATTGCCGTTTTAATAATTTCACGTATTGTTACATGCCGTCACAAGTCACAACTTATGAAACACGGCAAAAACATTAAATGTTTGCTTTAAAGTTATGTCATATTACAGGGTCCAACGTACAGGAAAAAATAGAAAGCTATTGTAGGCTTCCGCTCGAATTCGCTGCCGGTTGTCACGACTGAGATTTCTTGAGGCCCCTGTTTCACCAACTTTAAAATTGTCAGTTTTCAATGACAATTCGGTGTCAACTGCTGACTTGAAGAGCTTTTCTGCGCTTCATATTGTCAAAGAAATGTAGTTCGAATTGTCATATAAAACTGACATTTGTAAACATGGTGAAGTAGAGCCCTGGTGTGTTCAGCAAAATTGGGACAACAGCATCGTGTGGAAATCACAGAAGTGAATACAGAATGCTCATAATATCATATCATACCTATATGTATAGGTACTCAACTCGAATGCTTTATACAGTAAATGTTATAGGTAAAAACTAAAAACAATTACTTTGCTCACCCGCGACCACTAATGACAAATAGTTATATCTATGCGGCAAATGTATGTTTCCATGCAACACCTCCGCCTCCACTGCTACACGAATCAATACATGCCACTCAGACCCAACTATCACCGCCACCACTAGACTAAACGCTGACGCGTTTCGGCACTCTCCACGAGGCCATTCACGAAGCACAACCACAACCGCTCAACATGCCACCACTTCCACTACAGTTACTTGTAGGCGGAGGTGTTGAATGGAAACATACATTTGCCGCACAGATATAACTATTTGTCATTAGTGGTCGCGGGTGAGCAAAGTAATTGTTTTTAGTTCATAAATATGGACCTCCGCAAAGTAACGCCTGATTCAATATATGTTATAGGTTATGGAGTAATTGAGAAGAAGACATTAGAAATATTTGGAACGGCCTCACATTAACACTGCCAATTTCTAGTCTAGTGTTCGTACAATGACAGTTTACAAATAGGCTCATCAATTAAGGTCTATGACGGTACAAACTTAGACCCGAGATTTCCTAAAAAAACCAAAATCATTCGCATCAATCGGAATTATCCAACGCTACCGCTATCGATGGTTTCAATCTGTTTGATTGAAGACGCATCCGTGTGATGGACGAGCTACCGGACGCGGCGAAACTTTTGTCTGTCCGTCTGTCTGTCAATCCGTTCGATGTGAAATGGATAGACGTATAGTAGGAACTATTACGCGCACGGCATCGCGGCCGTTTTTTTTTGAGGGAGAAAGTTATACTTAATGTGTAAAATTAAGGTTATAAAGATAGCTCCTGTGTTGACTTCTGTGGGTAGGTATGAAAGTTTTGGTATGACTACGGTTTTGAGAAATCGTCTTGAGGTTCCAGCTTTTGAAATGCAGGTAGTAACAAATAATGTTCATTTCATTACACAATATAATAATTATGTAGGAGCTTTAACCCGCTGAAACCTGTTTCAATTCAGCGTTTCAGATTGCTGCAGTGTTTATCTTGTTCTTCTAGTTTTCTACTTACAAAAAACCGGCCAAGTGCGAGTCGGACTCTCGCACGAGTGTTCCCTAGAAAGATTTTAACGCTTTTCCCGAGTGTTTTAAGAAGTCCAGTGTTAGCAGAGCCCTGCTCTTAAGCAAAATGTACGCAGTTTGGGGTCAACTTATATTGGTCTGCGAAACCGTAGACAACCTGTACAAACCTGTAGACAGACATAAAAAATTAAGATTTCTTCATACCTTCATACCAAATTTCAAGTTTCTAGGACACCTGGAAGTACCCTTTAGGTGTTTGTAAATCGGCAATTTGTATGGAAATAGCCTTTTTAATTACTGTATCTTTTTAATTGCGTTGACTTAGAAGGTTGATTTTTTCACAGCTTCAAGGGACCGGAGGCTCGAGTATTTGATATTAATTTCAGCATGCTACCTCCACGCGTTCCAGAGAAAAAGGGTCTTAACAGACAGACAGACAGACAGACAGACAGACAGACAGACAGACGGACAACAAAGTGATCCTATAAGGGTTCCGTTTTTTCCTTTTGAGGTACGGAACCCTAAAAAGAAAGCAAAAAAATCATTCAGTGGCGCCATTCGAGGCATCAGATAAAACGCCACATTTACACGTGTTAACAAAAAGGGGTTTGGCGTAGCGTTCACGTGCGACAAGATAACGTAGCCCTTATTAGGCTGGATCTACATCGTATGAGATTAATGAGATAAGGGTGAACCGGAAATCGACAGGGCGAGGGTGGAAGGCTCACTGAAATGAAAGGCGAAGGCTGCGATTGGTTTACCTACTTACTTCCTTAAATTGAACTATAAATCTATAAATAAATAAAATAAATAAATACCACGGGACAATTTGACACCAATTGACCTAGTCCCAAACTAGGCAAAGCCTGTACTATGGGTACTAGACAACGGATAAACATACTTATATAGATAAATACATACTTATATACATATTATACATCCAAGACCCGAGAAGAAACATTCATATTCATCATATAAACATCTGCCCCGACCGGGATTTGAACCCGGGACCTCAAGCTTCATAGTCAGGGTCTCTAACCACTAGGCTATTCGGTCGGTATGGTATGGGCAAGTGCAAAAACAAGTACCTATAGAATTAATCCACCACAACAACAATACCACAACCTTAATTCGCCGACATAAGAGCCATGGGACATATTTCTGAGTAAGTCCAAGTTAAAAATATTTTTGCGCTTGGCTGTACCTAACTTTCAATGCATACCTTACGGCTTTATCACACTAGCGATTTGCGAGCGAGTGCTTCATACTAATATCACTCGCGGCGAACACGCTGCGTGATCGCCTTAATACAAAACTCGCTCGCAAATCGCCAGTGTGATGAGGCTGTAAGTGCTGTTTTTTCTACCTTTTTTATTTTAACGTGTAAATTGCTCCTGGAACGGCGGTCAAAAGTAGAGATCAAATAAGCTTTTAAACTTAATTCTGACGACCAAATATCTCGAGGAATCGTTTGGTACTTTAAATGTTACTTTGGCAATTTTTGATAATTGTTTCCGGGAAATCAGTTCGATAAGTTATTATAAAGATAGCCATGTCAGAAACAGTTGTCTTCAAAAGGCACATTTCTTTCTCCAATCCTTTGACATGTAGGTGTCAAGTTCACAGAAATAATACGCCGGCGTTCTCTCTGTGACAATAGACCTTTGATGATAGTCGGCACCGAGTGTTACTAGCATTCATTTTCGTCTTTCTTAATCTTTGACCGACTCGGCAATCTCTACATCACAGACTTCAAAAGAAGGTTAACAGGTATTAAAGTATTCTAAACTTAATGCACAATTAGTCAAATCTCAAAGGGTATTACTTAAGCCCTTAACAGTAATTGCCTTTAGTTAGGCGAGATTACCTTGTACTAATCCCTTTTTAACTGACTTCAAAAAGGAGGAGGTTCTCAATTCATCGGAACCTTCTTTTGCAATCAGGATTTTTTTACTGGCAACACATCTTTTGAGCACTAACATGTATATAGCGCCTTATTAATTACTGCTCTTGTAGTTCCTGTTATTCACTTATTAGAGCTACAAATTCGATGGTAGTTTCCATAACACCTTCAAAGTAGGTGGAGTAGGTAAAACAGACAGTGACCAGACGATTTTGAACTAAACTACTAAAGTCTGCATCTACACGTATTTTATAAAGCTACAAGTTACAATTTGCAAGCGGAAGCCTCTTTCTATCACCTTTTGTTAGAAAGAGACTTTCGCTTGTAAATTGTAACTTGTAGCTTTGTAAAACGCGGCGCTGATCTCTACCAATTTGAGTAACATGACGTTGAAACTTATGATGGCGAAGCCATTTATTTGTCAAATATACCTAACATATTATAAAAGTATGAAGGCGTTTTATGCTTTGCTATACTCTCTAGTGCAGGGGTTCCCAAATTTTTCACTTTGCGGCGCACTTTACATTTTTGTATTTCGTCTCGGCGCCCTGTGGCAAGTTTGTAGTTGTGTGTGTATACAGTAGATAAAATGGCATCAATACGGTACCTAAGAGAAGAGAAAACAAAAATGTATCACGGCACCTCTGGGACTCTTCACGGCGCCCCAGGGCGCCGCGGCGCACAGTTTGGGAACCCCTGCCCTAGTGTAAATTCGTGCCATCAAAAAGGCTGCAAATAAAAACTTTCTGTACTCCTATTAAAAGGACCCCGCTGACTCCAACTAGGTATATTTCCCACCAAACATACTCTTGACTATCACTACGGTCTCCATCCCGCGGCTTATCCTTTGAAGCTTTAAAAAACGGGCAAAAAGGGTAAACAATACACAGGAGCATTATCGCAGGTGGCGAATCCTCAAGTGCGCAGTCAGCCAGGCGAGTAGTTTCCACACCAACAGTCCTGCCCCTGCTACGCGGACACAATGGGACTTTATTCTACGCTATCTCACCAGTACATTTGGGGCACAGCAGTTTGGACTTTATTTTCCAGGCACATGGGCTTTTACAGTTGATTTTCTGCGGCGCAAAGGCCTGTTACAAAGAAGCCGCCTGAAGATTATTGTTTACACGTAGGTAATTATATATTAGCTGCTATGGATTGTTGAGGGTAAAATTATCGCAAGTAAGGTTACTTTTGTGCGGTAGCGGTTATAATATGCTGTCAATAATGTAGAGAGCATCTTTTTCCTTTTTTTAATTAGGCAGAATTGTAGTTTTGAAATGTAATTAACATCTGATCTTCTAAGATACAAGAAAGACACCAAAACTTTAAACTTGTTGAAGACTCTCACAGAAAAAATCTGGATTCCTTAGACTTAGAGAGTAACTAGAGTAACTTCCTTAGACTTTTTGGCAAGTTTCTTGCGGCGCATTCTTCTTGGCAAGCATGGTCTTTCCGTAAGCGCTGGTCGACTCAAAAAAAATACGTGTAAAAGAGCATTCAACTGAATATTTGCTGAATATAATTACAAATTTAGAATTTTGATAAAATAAAAAATATTAGTAGATAGCTGTTCATTTTATTATTTAACCTCGTTGCTCTGTTTATTTAGTCTAAAATAAAGAACTATCATAAAAAACGATGTCAGGACTTTTAATATACAAAACATCGTAGCGCGTTACACGGAAGGCTGCGCCGGGATGGACGCGGGCGCAGCCGAGCGGTCTTACCCCGTGTTGTGTCGAGAATAATATTTTGATGTGTGTCTATGTTTTTCAATGTTCTGTGATATAGGTCAAGCTAAAAAAAATATTCGTAGTTTGTTGTCTATATCTGTGCCTGTTCTTTTTGTTTTTAATTGTATCCCACAGGAATACCTTCATTTGATGCTGAGTTTTATTATAACAGATTACACTGGAAGTCTAGATAGAACCTCTTTAGTTAATATTTTTTCAGATCCAGGTTTCGTTTTAATATAAACATATTATAAGATACATATCATAGCGAAAATAACTACGGCGGAAAAGCCATGAAAACATATATTAATAGCAAAATACTTTTAAAAAGACGAAGCCTCAAAATATGTTTTCTATCACTTGTACCATTGACTTACCAACACGATGGACTTCGGGTTAGCGCTTGAAAACGTCCGAACCAAAAGACCACTAATTTGCAAAAATATCACAAATCTAGCGTAATATTTTAGATCTTAGTTTAGTCAAATGACAGCGCTATGACGTATGGCTATCATCGCAAAATGCCATGATGTACTGGGACTAATTTTTTGTGAATTTTGTACAAAATGCAGTCCGTGGTGTTAGTAAGTCAATGATTTGTAGGTACCTAATTCTTAGTGTTATCTTTTCTCACTATTCCTAGAACAAGCACGTTATAAAGGGAGTTGTGGTAAAACACACAGCATCATTAATCGAGGCATCCGAGGCGTGAACCGCTCTGTCCAAACAGTGCGCCCGCGCTCACATGCCGCAAAGCCTCACAATGGCTTTCATTTCAGCGCGCTTGTTCGCTGACGAAACACTAAAGCAAAGGGTACACCGGAGTACAGAATACGTAATAACTATAAATATTGTGTACATTGGGGCGAGCTCGAATATTCGAATCCTGCGTAACGTAACCGAGTAGTAACTTTGTCGAGAAAATTTGCATGACGTTTGGAACAGCGCTCGTCCGTGAGCGAATTTGATACTAAAATTTCATGTGAACTTTCTCGATGGCGATACCGATACGATAACATTACGTTACGCAGGATTCGAATATTCGTACTCGTGCACTTTGTTTCCCGTACAATTGAAAGCCATAAATGAGTCATAACTCTTCTCTTGACTGAAACCGCAAAACTTTCAGGAATTATGTGGCTATCCTGTAGAACTCTATTTTAGTAAAATTAGGTTAGATAACAGTTTCAAAGAAAGAAACAGTTATGACTAGTGACGAATTATGACAAACATTCCATTATGACTTTCAGTTGTATGGAAAAAATACTGCTTTTGCCGCCCCGCGACCGACGCCCGAGTGTATTTTGAGTGCCGCTAGTAGAAAAAATGTGTAACCAGTTAGAAGTAGTCGATCGAGTGCCGCAATGTAGGTAGGTAATGCAACGTACACTATTTTTCTAACTAATATAAATTCGGGATGACCTCGCCGTTGTGGTAGTGGTAGCGAGTATAATGTGTCCGCAAATGGACCGGTCGGAGGCGACATTCTAAAAGGCTAGCCTATTCTTGATTAAAAACGGTGCCTAGGTATAAGTACTACATAGCGAGCCACTGTGGGTCTATACTGCAAAGATACGGGTCTGTCATCAATATTTCTAAGAAGGCACCTACCTATCAAAGCTCTTGCTGTAAGCAAGCCATCTCTAGTGTGGCGTTAGCTTAACTCTTCTTTGTACAAAAGACTCCTGCGGCGACTAAAACCACAAACAAATCTCAACTGTACCACAAAGCGTTAAAGATTGCTTTTGTTAACTATCATCAAAAGATAACATTACACTCATACGTTACGTATACGCCGCATCGTGGATCGCGTGTTATTATAAACTGGATTCTGAATACGTGTTAATACAGTTCCGAATTGATCGAGTCTTGCTTGTAGTTACGTCCTGTTGTTACAAGACAAGGCATAGGAGGCGTTACCTTTGAAATTTATGTAGAGGTAGTGGTGCAGTCACGACTGGTCTCGAAGTAAGATTCGATTCTTGTCTATTGATTTTTTGTATTCGTTTGTGATTCTAGTGGAGTCGATCTTAAGTTCGATTTTATTAAGCGCTTGAATGGAATCGATGTTTGAATCGATTTCATTTCGGAAAGTAACCTTTGATGCCTTGGCTTCGGATAAGATGAAGCGTGCAGATAGTAACCTAACAATAGGTATAAAATTGTTCACATTTATGTGTTTAACTGGAGAGTACCAAACCATTCCAGACAATGTATTTATTTTTAACTGTTACATTCATATTTGTTTAGGTAAGGAAGAGCCCAATATCAGTTTCCGTATTAGGCAGATAAATTTATAGGCCCAGACATTGAGTTTCCAGGTTTTCAAAGAAAGTAGGCATTATATCATACAACATTTTAAGATATCTAATATATTATTATGATAAGAACAACAAAGCATTTCTAAATTCTCCGTAATTATGGCCTATAGTTAACGCTCTAAAGTAATTGGGAGTCTATGACGCACATGAGATTAAGGATGAGTCAGCGAAGCAAATCTAGGAACCAAATCCATAGGTTTAAAAAATGACAATACCTCAAAAATTTTAAAACGTGCTCGTAAACCTGTTTGGCATTTATCAGCAAGACGAGGCTTGGACAATTACCGAGACAATAGCAGTGATTACTGGTATCCGGAACATTCCTAGGTTTAGTGCAAATCATTAGCCTTATCTCCTAATGCACGCAGATAATATTTTTTTATTTGTGTACCAGTAGCCCCGGCTAGAGGTTATGACGTATATTTGTTACTTTCTGTCAAAGGTCGTAATATTGTGGCTACTAGTTGTGGCTATTTAGTAAATAAGTTCTTAGTAAATGATTGGTCAATTAAAATCAATTTGTATTTAAATGCATGAACTAAAAATAATGTATTTGGTCACCCGCGACACCCATTAACCATTATCGAAATTAGCTAACAGCTTTTAATTAAGTACTCAAAGTAAGAAAACATTGCATGAACTAATACGATAGGTTTACCTGGCTGATAGGTAGTAGCAAATACTGGTAAACCATACATATAACTAAGAAATTAGATAGTACCTATAACATCACAGATTAATAGAAGTAAGACGTTAGTAAAATTCTAGATAACATTCAAGGCGTATTGTAATGAATATTGAAACCAATGAGTAATTTCTAGCCATCTGAAGCACTTTAAGATTAATGGGGAATTTAAAAGCTGTTACCTAAATTTAAAGCTAGCACAAAAGTACGTACCTAATAAAAGTCGAAATAAAATAAAATATTTCACTACTTACATGACCCTGTGCATCCATCGTGTTATTTGTTAATTTCAGTTTACTGAACGACACTGGGTTCGCCGTCCAGTGGTGCCCGGGCGCAGGTGAATCTGGGTGCACCATGAGACGGCGGGGGGACTGGGGTTCCGCGCCCCCCGCGGCCGCCCACGCGCCGCCCGCCCAGCGCCAACGGCGCCGCCCTACTAGCGTAAGTTCTAGCAGGACGCAGTACTCTTCGCGAGGATCCAGGCCGGACAGGGAAATACGAAGAGAGGGGAACATGCGGCTGTAACAAAAGAGAAGCGATATTAATAATTTTATTGACAGAAGATTTCTAGTTGGTTTAATGTGAATTAAATAGGTAATTGATGGAATACTTTTATTTGTATGTCTACTCTTTTTTCTGATGTTCTGTCAATCTCCCTTAAGTTAACTGGTAGAGATCCCTTTAAGGCATACGTTCAGCTTTGTACATTTGCTTTCGTTCTGTTATCCGTTATATCATGTATTATGTGCAATAAAAAGAGATACATGCTTTTCGGAGCTTCATATCCAAGAACGAAAATAATAGAATAGCAGCAGAATAAACGGCAAGTAACGTTTTTATGCTTTAAAAGTCTTGGTACTTTGAAAATGAGCTCGTAGAGCGTTGTGGTGGAGTGGTGGTGGTGATAGTTGAGTCTATGTGACAAGTGTTGATTCGTGTGGCAAATGTGGCAATGAAGGGGGACATAGACGAGTCTACCATACAAGTGTAGCTCCGCGGTTGAGCAAATTCATTGTTTGTGATAATTCACGGATTCAAGGATTAATTCCTGCAGGGCACACCGATGATTTTTCTGTTCTCGTAAGATAGGTATATGCAAAATTTTATCTGTCAAGTCTATGGTACACAATTAAAATTATGATGCGCGTTAACTAGTCACAAATATAATATTACCATATAAAAGTTTAAGAATTTGTAACTCTATATATATATTTTACTTACTTGTACATATGAGTATACCTACTCAATATTTATCAAATAAAGTTTCCTATACAGCCCCTTGAAACAGTAAACACAGAAATTAGTGTCGAATTTATAACATCTTTGTTCTGTCAACTCGAAATCGTGTAGGTTTTGTCATCATAAAAGTCCTCAAAAGGGGAATTGACAGTACGCAATCAAAGTGCCCACTGCCCACTTCGAAGCGTGCGGGCGTGGGACGTGTGTTTGTTTGTTCGTTGACAAAGCCTCCGTCAAAGCCGACTTAACACTATTCAATAGACAACAGACAAGTCTATCTACCTCCAAATTTACCTAATTCACGAACAAAAGTCCATAAATTCCAATTCACGAAACAAAGGTGATAAACAATCGTTTCTATTCGACAATGGGGTTAACATTTTATCGTGATTATAAAGTGTGTGATAGAGTAAAAGTGTTGGTCAACGAGGACCTTTTGGCACCCGTTTGGTCGGTCGTAAACCGACGTGTCGTAAACTCGGATGCATCTGGCGCCTGCGCTATCGACAGACCGCCCAGCCACTGATTACCGGTGTATCGAAATGGCCGAATTACCGATTACACCAACATACCGATACTTAGGACCGTAAAATACGGTGGACGGAAAATTGATGCGGATTTCCAAACTAATTAGCCTTTTTTTGATTGCATGTTGTAAATTTTACTGTGTTTCGGTAGTTCGGTAGTCGATCAAGTAATTTTAAGTTTATGGCTGGAGTTAGAGCTGGTTTAAATAGAGTTGAAATAGTGAGACATGTCAAGAACCAAAACGCTTGTTTGGGTAATACAAAACAGTAGTAGGTAGGTATAGTTTGTATTTCCTTTTAGCTTTTTGCAGTGTTGTAGAACCACTAGAGACGTCTTTATATTAACCTACCACACTAAAATAAAAAGCACTTTAGTTTTACCTAAATGATAACATTAATTTTATGCGTTAAAATGCATCAGAAGTGTGAATTTACATCAAAGGCTCACCCATCTAACTGCGACGCCTAAACAAAGTATATTACTTAAGCAATATCAATCCACGATAAACTTTATTCAATAACCACTAATCCATTCCATAAAAACTCTTTTTCACGCATACCTTAAAAGGCCGAGGTCTACAGTCCATCAGTCATAACACCGTTATCAGTGCCCGGGAGGTCGCTAATGCAAGGTACTGATAGCAAGCCGACAGAGGCTCAATTAACAGAATCAGAATTAGCCGCCATTAAATGTTAACGATGCAAGCTACCGCCTTACGTATCGACGGAGACTGGAGCACTTTACTGATAATGCGGAGTGAAAAATCATGGTCTGTGCAAGTGAGGTGATAAATGTAATAATGTAAGTCATGTCTCAATGTGTATGTGTGGTGTGAACAGTGATTTTTGTGTCTTTTCCGAAGTTAACAAAGTACCTAAAGGTACCTATGTCGAATACGATTTTTATTTTACCAAAAATCAGCACACTTAAACCACATAATACATAATGACCATACGAGCGGTGGTGGGTGATTACGAGTATTCGAGCGTTTTAACCGCCTCACTTTCGTGGCCATCTTTTTATTGAATTGGCTGTAGATTTTGGTGGCATTTCTAAGGTAGCTGTCAGCGGTACCGTACTTCTACCAAATAACCGAAAACATTTATCCACTTCTACAAAATAGTGACCACGAAAGTGATTTGGAACAAACGCCCAAATAATGATCCTGGTGGCAATGGCAATCGACTACTTAATGGGCACCATGTATGGACCTATGCATGCATCTATACCTATTAAACAGTACCGTCACTGACTGACTGGCTGACTGACTGACTGACTGACTGACAGACAACCCACAGATACTTGAAATTTGGCAAACATATAACTTTTGTATCTTAGAGGTACACTTTTCAGAGGATTTTTCGGAATTTCCACGAGATAGGGAACTAGCCCATTTTGAAATATTTCACGAGGGCAAAGCCGCGGGGCATAATCATTTATGTATGTGTATTAATTTTGCGATTTATCGGTATTGACCGCCGTTAATATTTAACGATGCAAGCTACGGCCTCATGTATCAGAGACCGAGATATGAAGCACTTTACTGGTAAATCGGGGTGAAAAATTGAGCCAGTGTGTAAGATGAGGTTACAAGGGTCATACGCGTACGTCATACTATGATATGTGTGAATCGTAATTTTTGGGGTTGTGTCAATGCAACATACGTGCATAATATAAGGAAAACGTCCCATTGATCGACACGTTAAAGACCCCTATTTCACCATCTTTGCAATTATCAGTTTTAAATGACAATTCGAACTACATTTCTTTGACAATATGAAGCGCGCTAAAACAATAGCTCTTCAAGTCAGCAGTTGACACCGAATTGTCATTGAAAACTGGGGCCAGTAATTGACACCCTGCTTTATTGCTACGTAAAATTTAAGTTGCCAACTATTGGGACAGTGTCGGACACAGGGACAATTTACCTTAATAGTCATCAGTCATCACAGAAGAAAGTTCATGTAGTTTTACCCTTTATTAACCTACAATCATGAACAATTGCTTCAAGTAGGTACTGAGATAATATTTTTTCCCCTCACTACCTCGGAAAGCGGTCTTTTTATCCTTTGATACAAGCGGGTAAAATCGCATTTTATCCACTAGTGGGGAAAGTAATTTAAACTTGGAGTGGAGCAGATAACGAAACGTAAAACGCTCATAATAATGGTTCGTTCGATATTAATTATCATGAAATAATTGATAAAGCGCTGAGTTACAAAAGCGCTTAGTTGATGCAACTTGTGATCAAAGGGCTGGCAGTTTTCTCTCTCAAATAATCAGCATCGCTATTCAGCGAGGCAACGCTGCCAGCCTTTTGGGCACTATGCCACGGGGGCCTTATTTAGATTTAATTTAGTTTTAAGTTGTAGTTTATTTAGTTTAAGCTTAGATTTAATGTCATTATAAATTGCTATTATTATGTAAATAAAGTATTGATAAATGGTTTGAGAATTTAATAAAAAATACCAAATTTAGCTTTATTTAATGATTTTAAGTCATAAACCATAAAATTGTGCTATTTTTTTTACGATATTATTATTGTAAAAAATAGTGATTCCAGTGACGAAGATAAATTTTTATGAGCTGTTTTTTGCATGTTGCGCTTTCCTAGCTACAGTTAGGTGAAAAGTTTTGTGTTACACATGGGTGCAAATGTATTTTACTTCTCGTGTGTTGAAACACTCGCTACGCTCTGGATTCTATTTTAGAACCACTCGCTTCGCTCGTGGTTCAACTATAGAATCCTTTCGCTTGCTTGTGTTTCAATTCCACACTCGCAGGTAAAATACAACTTTGCACCCTTGTATAACAAATAACTATTTACAGCGGGTTGAACAAAGTCTCCTTTTGACAATTGCATGATTTTAAATTACCTCTGTGTCTTAAAGACCTTAGTTTCTTGCATTTGGGTATTGACTAGATACAGTTACAGTAAGTATAGTTAAGGGCTGAAAACAAACTTGAATTTTTAAATGTTGGTTGCAATTTTGAAGATGAAAAAATCAAATTTTATTAGCGCTCTACCCTAACGTATTGTTATGAAATATGCACTAAACTCAAAAATAATGTTTAATTTTGAAAGTTAAAAAGTAAAACTACCTACCTTTGTCCCAAATGTGTCAAATCAGCAAAAAAAACCTGGCTCCCAAACACAGACAATGTTTACCGAACCAAACATGTCATACGGTTTACAAACATGTTCAATACTGAAGTGTGTGTGTCAACACCTCATCTGTTGACCGTACATTGACAAATCCGTGCTTGCTACTGTACATTTTAAGGTTAAGGTATAGGTTAGATAGCCCTGAGAGTTAAGTCTTTAAAGTCGCCGGCGCAAGTGATCATGCGAAACGTGTATTGAGATAAGCGAGTATACCTACTCAGTAATTTATAGCGAACAGGTAAGTATGTACCTTATTGACAAGGTTAATAGGATTAGATAGTGCATTGAACTATTCTAAGATTACTTCGGCTGGAAGTGATTTTTTCACAGTTTAAAGTATTTATTTCATTTGCTATAGGGAAAGTAAACGGCGCATAAGTTTTTTAGTAAACGCCCCTTTAATTTCAAGTACGCTGTAAATTCCAAGGAGCATCAAATTAAATCTCTTGCTTTAAACTTTTTATACACGACGCGATGCAAATGTAATAAAGATACAATAAAATCCGGTCTCCATAAAAGGAGCCATCAACTATAATGATTTAACCAAATCCTTTGATTTAAAAGGTTTAGAAAAAAATATTACCTATCTACTAAGTATTCGCACACTCCCACTAATGGTTCAACTCCAGCGTTGGAAAAAGATAGTAACAGTGACGGTATTTCTACATTGTATTAAGAAATTAAATGGGCTGCCCTGCCGTCGCGGGCGGCGGGCACTGCTTAAGCACAAACAATGGGACCACCAGAACGTTTGAATAAACTTTAGAGTGAGTCGTAAATCGGTAACAACCCGCCAATTGCCGCACAGAGGCGCGAACAACCCTAGCCGAAACGGTCACATCCGCTCTAACATCCGCACTCGAAAACATTCGGCAAAAACCGATTGACACACCACTAGCCTCGGATGTCGCCCAAATTTATTGAAGCCGAAACGGAAAAGATCAGTTGCCCGAAAGCTGATAATTGCTGATATGAAACAGGTTGGGTCCGTAAATTAAGTCTTGCTCAAGTTCATTAAACTTAGAAGTAACAACATGAGTCTGTTAATTAACATGTTAAGATTCTACTCATCAAGTAAGGCTTTTAAATAAATTGATTAATCTCTATCTGTCGTCAGAGAAACGTTTGTTCTCTATAAATCTATGGTAAAATTTACGAGACGTTTACAAGTAGCAACAGATTAGTTCAGAGCCGTATTGCCCGCGTTACTCGTCGCCCTGTTCCCCGTCCTAACCTACCCTACGCTACAGTTATCTTTACTGCTAATTTCATGGTCTTTTTATCGTCCAAGTTCAATGTTAAGCAGCGAGGCGTCGTTAACGCGACAACCCCGTCGTTGTCCCACGACATCTGCTTCATTTACACTGCGGGTTGTAACTTTAAAGATAAACAAACTCTCCGATTCTCGAGAGCCAAAACATAAGAATGCATATATCCAGTCTAACCCGCGCTCATTAGCGCACACACGAGAGGTCCGGCCAGTTTTTTTCGTCCGCCCAGATGTGAGGCTGAGCAAACACTCCTCCGTAGCCTGCGCTGGTAAAAAATCGGACACCTGGAAGTGTCAAATTGTTCACTAACCCTGTGGGAGCGGCCGTGTGAATCGCCGGCCGACGTGTTAATCCCACGGCTCGACCCTTCCAAGGTTTTTGTCTCATACCGCGGAGCTGTAAGAAGCGGCTTCAGGTACTTATCAATTATTATCGCATGACATTGAATCGTAAACATGATATCCTAATGTCAACAAAATAGTACAGGTTTTTGTCTGTGTTGTCCGCCGCAAAAAATAGCACAATCTCATGTGTTAATTGTAGCTTCGCGTGCAGCGGTCGTGATGGGCACCGGGACAGTGTGTGCGAGTGCACATGACAATGGTTAGTATTGTGCGGCGCGGCGCGCGGGCGCAGCCACAAATTGATATCGCCCACGGCTGAGGCAGGCCCCATCATTGTTGTTTTAGTTAAGTGGGTTGTTAGCCAGAACGAAACTGATGTCGATGAATCAGCAACTAATACCGATCACAATGCTCTCTGCTACACATCAGGGGCGGTTCCGATTCAATATAAGTACTGTGTTTATTCTCGCAGCCAAATATCCTGTTGTGACACGGATGTTAAAATTCAGAGTCAATAAATTCGATGTCAGAAAAAAATATGCTGTTTTCAAAATGCTTCCATGAGGCTTTGCGTTTATAATACCCCAATGCGAGCGCTCCATATGCAGTTCAGGCGCGCCTCCGCAAACCAAACAAACTATACTTTTAAAGAAATACACTCGAACAAAACAAATAAACCAATTTAGGGGCGGCCACAAAAAAGTCTCGGAATCGTCTCGAGCGATGCAACGCCGTATTAGCATATTGATGGGCTTCGTCTATCTGTCGTCCTTTGTCTAAAATCAGCGACACCACCTTCAATCATAACGATCGCGACAAAAAAACGCTTTATTATATTTTTTATCGGCGGTTTCTGCCAGTTTTTGCAGACAGGTGGTAGAAGAACAAAAACAGGTAAATGCGTGCGTCAGAGTGAATTCTAATGAACATTAAAGTGTCGTATTGGAAGTTCATTTTGAGGGCAAGTTTACCCGTTAGCGTAGTTGTCGGAAGGTTGGTGCGCGGCGGGGCGCGGGCGGGCGTGACCAGCAGCCCGGGCTGCCGGGACAAAGCTCGCCCGCAGCGAGCACCTGTGACATGTTTATGCGCTACTCGTCGCCAAATTTACAGCCTCCCGGACACCGCCGTAGGAGAAATTGGAAAATTTTAATCACCGCGCCGGCGCCCCTTGTGTTCGACAACGTTGCGTTTAATTGCAACGAGATTGCATTACGGTCGCAAATTACAAAGCGTCAGCCTTTACCGCTGCTAATTAACTTTTGATGTTATCCCATTGATTTTGCCGAATCGATATCGGCAATTAGCAATGGTTTTAAATGTTGAAATTGGTTTGATTTAAGAACTAAGTTGGCTTTAATAAAGTGTAATCTTGAGTCTTAATCCGCAGCGATGTGGTTCTTAAATTGATTGATTACCAAGTGCTACTTTATATCGAGTGCGAAATTGATTACGTGCATACTGGAGGCGCCGGCGCCAGCGCTGCTCGTAAATTGCAAGGGCAAGGGCCGCGCGTAAATCAGTTGACAACGCCGCCAAAGCGCGGCCGCTTATCGACGGCCCATCTATAGCGTATTATGCGCCTTTTGACGCCGCTCGGACAACGGCTCGTTTAGATACCATAATACCACTACCTACTTTACGGTGTAATTGATTGCAATGCTTGTGGAAGGGTACCGTTACTCTTGTGAGCTCACGTCATGCGTATTTTAAGTTTTGCATCTAAATTCGCACTTACTTTTTACCGCAGGTTTATAAGAGTATAAATAATCATACTACGCTATGTCCTATTGACTCTAATGTGATTTTGGATTGAGACAAGAACTGGCACACAAAAAACTTTCGAATTTGAAAACTCGCGTTCCAATTGTCAAATTCAAATTAATAACAACCCTGTAACCTGTCCACAATCACGCGTGAAGCGATTGTGTTGCTCATCATGCGCCGGACCAGTGGCGATCGCTCGTTAGCTCCCGACCCCATATAAATCACCGTTTTATGAGAACACACCATTTTTTAACCTCATCCTTAATGAAATGCGAGCGCAGTATGGGACCCGGCTAGTGACATTAAAAACGACAAACCATAAGGACGGACAGTTTCTAATTATAATCCTGTCAAAGCTGCGATATAAGGAAGAATTGATGATCACCTCAAACAAGAGATTTTATCTCAGATAGCAATCGACGATAGTAGCTGTTGAATCGTAAATATCGTAATAGCTTATCGTGTTTTTCTACGATCGGCTAAATACAAATAAATGTTGCGATAGCCTTGTGGATTTGGGACTGCAAGTAAAGGAGCCGACAACACCAATATTAGTAAAAAGTGGCAATAAATACGACAGCTATCCTTTGCCAATCTAATGACACATTAAAAACCGGTAGACAAGCGATAGGTCTACACCGTACATATAAAAAGAAGAAATATAAATTGAGACTGAGTGTCACCTCCCTTCGAGTTATAATTGGGCTTTTCTGTTGAAAAACATTGCATTACACATATTAAAAACGGAATTTTGACCGCGAATACCTTATAGGTTTGATGAGCTCCCGATATTTCGACGCATTTACCTGTATCATGATCACCGGCAAACTGGGAGCTCATCAAACCTATAAGGTAATCGCGGTCAATCTCGTTTTCATTAGGCTTTAATAAATGTGAACAATATCCACTTGTAGTTTTATTAATACCACTCAACATAAATTTAATGCGTGTCTTCAAAAAATGAATTTAAATTATCCATGTTCTTATATATGTCGGGGGACTGGTAGAGTCAAAATTAAGCATTCGTTCTGTTCATTCCTGCCACCTTAATTAGCGTCTTCATCTTGGTTTCCGTATTTTAGTTATTAGGGAGAGATCGCTTATAAGCGATAAGACTCCCTACTGTTTGTTTTGTAACGTCTTTGTACTATAATTGTAGGTATTGTGTGATTTGATTCTATTTACTTAACTAATATTGTCACCGTTTATCGAGACATTTATTATCACCAAACAATCGCCTGTCCACGAGTTGCAACAGTTATCAATGCATGCGAACCTGTCAGAAGCACGCGGGACCGTTCGCATACAGAACAAACAACTATCAATCAGGCACAGGATCTGCGCTCGTCCTACCGTGATGCCGCGATCCCTAGAACTGCTACTGTCTTAACTCCGGTACTAATCAGAGACATATGTCTTGGTGGTACGTTCCATTTTGGTTCAAAGGGGCGAATGAATGGCGCCAGTATTTTAGGATTTTCGAAGAAGAGAGATACGGCGCGGATTAAAGCGCACACGCAGCTCAGTGGCGCCGACAAAGAGGCCGCCGCACGCGAGTCTGCGCCGATTCACAATTAAGCCAGTGTGTGTTAATTGGTATTAATTTGGTGTGTGTGGCGTAAGTAAGGCTATCCAGCGAGTTGCGTACCCTAGAACGACACAACTTACCGTCATTCCCAATATTGAGTCTATTTCTTGATCTTGAATTTTTCCGTCTCATTAAACTTACTGTCTGTAATCAATCCAAGATCTGCCTGCTAGCTGTATAGTGTAAAATGAATTGGCAATTACATACAATATTATAATATTGTTTGTATATATACAAACCGTTGACAACCCGACAACCACATGGCAATGTAATCCAGAACTAGTTCCAGTTATCCCTAAAGTATGGCAACTTCATAGCAATAGCTTTCACGGAACACACACGAAGTCCGCGACTTAACGTCATCAACTGCTGATTGCATATTCCATTCACTCGAAGAACTACATAAATGACAGGTTCATTAATCATCGGTTTGGTCAGTAGCAGTACACTTCAAGATCTGCGACATAGCTGCCATCATTAGTCTTGCCTCTCATGTGGGTAGCTTCACAAGACATGAAATGTTACACATAACTTACTACGGCCACGTAGGTATATTATGATACTCATAAGCCCGGCCCGAGTCATTTTTTGCACATTTTATGTCGGCTGGTTTATTGACGAGATTGGTTTTTGATTTGATTGAAACACTACCCCTGAGTTCAATCGTTTAAAATCGGTTCCTCATTTAGTCTTAATTATACCTTTGCTCTGGAAAAAGCTCTACCTTTGATATTCGTTCTTTTTACTCTCTCCCTTCCTCTCTTTTCGGGAATGAGTCAAGCAGCCAGTTTAAAGTACTTATCTTCTAAACATTATAAAACAGAAACGTGACTGACTGATCTGTCAACGCACAGCCCAAGTCCAACCTAGAAAGCTGAAATTTGTCATAGAGGTTCCTTTTTTAATGTACGCCCTCAGGATTTTTGAAAATTCCCACTGGATAGAGAGTTCTGCCGCTGAGTGAAGCTGCGTTTTATGATAAATTTAACGTCTAACCATTTTCGCCCCCCTCCCCTAGGCAGTCACAACTTATTTGACTGCTACAAAAACCTCACCTACTTTGCCCCATACCTTCTTCGTCGTTGCAGTTTCCTGCTGATACGAATAAGGCGGGATTTTTGAAAATTCCCACGGGATAGAGAGTTCTGCCGCTGAGTGAAGCTGCGTTTTATGATAAATTTAACGTCTAACCATTTTCGCCCCCCCCTCCCCTAGGCAGTCACAACTTATTTGACTGCTACAAAAACCTCACCTACTTTGCCCTATACCTTCTTCGTCGTTGCAGTTTCCTGCTGATACAATCTTTTAGTGACAGGACAGATATGACCGCGAAACCGTGTAAGCCACATGATGACAAGCTTAAATCCTTCCCGCTTCCTCCGCCCCCGTGGCCCGCTACCGCGAATCGCACCAAGGCTGGCCTAATGTGTGGAGTTCAAACGCGCCGCGTCCAGCAATTAGTGGGTGGATTGCGACATCCCACTCCGTGCTATTGACATTGAGCACTTGTTACACATTTCACGGAAACCGCTGGTGTCTCGGCTAATTTGTCGGCGCGTGAGTTACATTGTACACTGTAGGTACACTTTGTAGTAGACGTTTGCTTTGAACGGCAGTTTTGATAAACGGCGACATGCGGGATTTGCTTCACTTGCTGACTGATTTTTAGAATCAAGCTCAACGTGTTTGTGCGTGATAGTTACAGTTCTGTTTTGCGATTCGGCAAAGTTACAGAAAAATGTTGTTTTCTTGGTAGTGATTGATTTATTCAGAAGCACGAAATTTTATACAAGGTGCGTTTTAATGTGTTGTCAAGAATTCAGTTAGGGGTTGATTAAGTCTAAGTGAAGGATCTCTCGATTGCTGAATTGAGAAATGGGTTTAAAATTAAATGATGTTTTAATGTTTATTTGGGCACAAACGGTACAATTAACTTAAATCTAAAACGATAGTAAAACGATGTATAAAGCGTTCGTAGCCTAGAGCGACATCGCACCAAATTCGAGATTTCCACGCTTAAAAGCGACATGCAACGCTTTTAAACAAAGCAGACTACTTATTCATCAAAACCGAGAAATTCCATCATACCGACTCTCCCACGTCTACCCAGAACCCTTAAAGTTCGTATTCATCAAAAGGTCCCATCAGGACCCGGCATGACACCGCGACGCGTTTATGTAGGAATCGTGGGTCTCCACCCAGCGCTATCGCACGGTAGCCGGCGATAGCATCGCGATGCGCAAGCGATGCTATCGCCCGTCCACGACTATACCTACCTACTACTCCGCGATGCAACCAGTGACTTCCCTGTCCATTAAGCGGTCTACATGCTCGGAGTGCAGTGGTTAACTGACAACACGCGCAATGAATTTGAATATTATAAAATGTCGCCGGTTGGTTATTGTCGTGGCCGGGCCGTTAGAGGCGCGGGCGCACGACGCGCGGGTGGCACACCCACGAGACAATCTCAAACGTGCAAGTACAATAATATTATTACGTAAATAGTTATTGAATACATAGCTTAACTATGGCACAGGTAAGAGATTCTGGCCGAATGTAAATGATGCATTAAGTATGCTTAATCAATATTCAACTAGACTTTCTGCAACCAATGTGCCAAGGCATAGTTTTGGCCCCTATTAAGTACTGAATATAATTATTAATCAATTATTCAAGTTCCGTCCCTTCGGACTACTTGCTTTTGCAAGTTGCTATTTTTTTTCTCTCTTCATCCTATTTAATTAATTTTTGTCGTCAGGCCTTAATCGTAATTTGATAAGTAATTGTCGTCATCGTTTTAGGTAAGAGCTACTTTAGTAGGCAATAGCAATAATGCGTTAGTTAGTTGGTTCATTGGTAGTTGCTATAATTGTAGTTAATTGTTTTTAAGAATTAATTATTCAACAAAGCATACGCAAATAACAGATCAATTGTCAATTAGCGCACTGGTTACTATACAAATAATTGCCCAATATTAAAGCACATTGTATTTTTGTCTGCGTTGTCGTTAAAAATAAACACAGTTAATGGAATATCGTATTGGGTAATGCAAAATGACGTCAAAGTAGCCACTCTGTGTTATTTTTGTGCGGTGTTTTAGGGTGAAAGATTTAAATAAAGTTCAATTTTGACGTCGGTTTTCGCTTCCATTTATGCTCATTAAATATTTCTTCTTTATATATGTGGGTAAGTATACTATACTCACATAATATATTTAAGAAGCATAATCATAATACATATATTGACACGTCACTTTGTAAAGGTTCGTTGATAATAACCGTTGACGCTATATTCGTATCGTTGCTGCCAAGGCATATATGCGCTCTCAGAGGAAGGACAACGGATTCGTCCGAAACATATCGGGATAAACTCGAGCTATATGTATAACGTGGGTGATAGTGATTGAATCTCACAGTAATTTAATGTTAAAAGTATAGGAATTATGTTATTTTATGATACTTTTATTAAATCTTAGCCTCCACAGTGTTCAGTTGCGCGCGCGCATGGCGCCAGCGTCACATTTACATGCGCGGGACACGCCCGCGTCTGATTTTATCGCGTCCTCAGGGAGCTCGGACGGGAGATGCCCAGATCAAGCCTTAAGGCGAGGTCCTACTGGGTATTGGAGATTATTTTAACTTCAGAATGTTGTCGAATGTTTTTTTATTGTGTATTGTATGTTACCTGTAACCTACATTGTCTTAAACAATGGTATGGCAGAAAGAAAGCAACAAAAATACAAAAAACTATCTCATCCTGAAATTTCGTGAGAACTGGTTGCGACAACTAGATTTTGTTACTAAATTGTACAACTATACGGTAGAAGTATTTCAGGAACATAAAGGTAAATAATAAACAATCATAGCTGCGATAACTGTTATAGACATAATAGAAAAACCTTTCCCACTTGCCAGACAAAAATCAATCTTATGACAATGTCATAAACGTTTTGCCAGGGGAAAGCTTTTGTCATTTTAACTATGCCCTAGGGAATATCAATAGTTCTATAGTGAAATATCATAAGTTCTCTATAGTGCGTTCAGAAACCGTAGAAAATGACCAGCATTGCAGCACGACGACGACTTCGCCGCCAGTGCCCCCCAACCACCACCCCAGCAGTAAAGTAATAATCATTACGACATCGAATTCGATGTCGTAATGACTTTTCAATATCGAATTCGATGTTTCTAATTTGAAACCCAGCGTAATTTACAATACGGATTACAGCGTAATTTATAAAACGGATCACTCACGAATATAAGTCGAGTTCAGTCCGACATGTATAAATAATAACGTGATATATTTTTCTTTTTTACAATAAAAAAAAACAGTTTACGAAACGTCCGCTCGGTATGTTTGTCTATGATTAAAAAAAAACCAGTCAAATTCGTGACAGGTATGGGTATGATATATGCCTTCGGCTTCTGAACCCATCTTAGAGTACTTATAATATGTGTGTAGATAAAGTAATGTATGCAACTCCACATAATTAGGCCTTAAAAAACTCGTGTGATCCTATTATGAAACTCAGCTTCGCCTAGTTTCATAAAAACACACTCGTGTTTTAAGGACCCTCATTATGTAGCAGTTGCATAAACTACTATTGGAATCCGCGTAGTGTTGGCGATACGATAATCAAATTTACGACATTGTTACGAGCCCAAGCTTTCTTTAGTAAAAAAACCATGTAGGGTATGCCTATAAAAGGTGGCCATGCACCTCAGAATCTAATGATCTCGCGTGAAATGTAACAAATTCACAGATGTAACTATAGAATGTCAGATACCACGTACGTGACGCGCTTTTACGTTCGTTATGATTGACGACGCACCCTGTATACACTCATAACAGCTTCTTGGAGACAAGGAGTGATCCACTTGGCACCGATCAAGTTTAATGCGTTTGAGATAGGAAAGAAAATGAGTCCAATTTCAAATTATTTTCTAAGGAACAATTTCTGACTTGATAGTTTGACGAGAAAAGTGCCATAGTTCTGTTTATAAGACTCTACGTAAGGAATAGATATGTATAAAAGTGGATAGACTGTTTTAGGGAATCAGCTCGTGACGTTGTGACCACCCACGATTGTTAAATTATGGGTTAAACCAATAAATCGTTGATTAGGTTTGTGGTTAATTGCCTTTAGCTTATTTTGAACTTGGGCTCTTAAATAATATTCGCGATATAATACTTCATCTATCTTCAAAACTATGACCTCAATGTATCAAGTAGAAATAGGACTAGATAACATAAAAGAAATAAAAGAAGTCGGCGTTAAGTGGGTACATGTGTGTGTCTGTGTGTATTTGTGTACTTTGTAATGAAGTAGTTAATCGCTGTTTTGTTCAAATTGAGAGTCACATATACCATGTAAATATAGAATCGTCACTCCAAATGAAGTTAGCGGATATCCTGAAATTAAAGATGATTCGATTCAAAAATTTGTCACACGGCTACAAAGTCCTTAGCACCAGGTAGAACAAACCCCTCGTTATGAGCACGTAGAGCCACCTCACAAGCACGTGCACTGAAGCCTCGGGTGCACTGAAGTCCGGGACAGTGGCGGTAGCTGGGGCCACTCCACGTCAGCACAAGTGCGAGTAGGCGTGATTAGTGACTTCAAGTACCAAGAAGGTTCCATTTTTTAAAAGTAGTTTGCTACCCATGTTTTATTACGAAAACTTTCCTACCTGAAAAGCTTTTAAAGTCAAAATTGGCGTCGTGTACTGGACCTATTTGCGTAATGCCCGTTTTGCGCTGTCGGTTTCCCAGCGCCGATGGCGTCATCTTTCGAGGTAAAGTAATAAACAAATGAAATGTTGTCATTTGTTTCTCTCAAAAAACATCAGTTGACGCTTTAAACGAATGCCGAATTGTTAATCAGGCACACTTGATTACTGGAATTCGGCACCCCAGATGCCTCCGCCGCGCACATTAAAATTTGTTAGCGAACGTTTGTGGCCGTGAGAATTATCCCCGAGTTCCACGTAACATGGGTTAAATGCTTGTATCGGGAGATACCGATCTAACCCGCGCTGCTCGGTGGCGCCATAAAAACAAAACATCTTCAACACGACCACTTTCTTCCCTAAATTATTCGAGGAATTTACGACGTTTCGGCCAACAAAAATGTTATAACCTAATGAGAAATTATCATCAGCCCTCTGTCGTCCAGCAAAAAACAAATCATGCGCCCGAACGCTGGAACGCATATTTTTTACATTCTAAATTCGAATTATAGTTTTCGTGTTTGTTTTTTGACGAATCGTCGATTGTTTTAGACCGTGGCGGCAAGGTGCGGGAGCCGGCAATGACTGCGCCGCCGCATGATGGATCTGAGGTCGTGCGTGCGTTACATCGTTCCGCAGCTTCGGACTTGTCGAGTCAGCGCGTTTGATGGACGCAATGGAAGGCGTTCTGTGACAAATGACGCGCGCCGTCGGCTCCCTGAAGATATGACAGGTCGCGATATGATCGCGCGGCGCGTGCTTCGGATGCCGGGCCCACGTTTGCTTCTCTTAGCCGGAATTACCCATTACATTCAATGACGTTACGCTTTTGTCCAATGACAAAATGTCCCGTGATTCCATGTAAGCCTTCATTATAGTAAACGTTTTCAATCAATTTAAAAGGTGTACAAACAACCTCATTGTAGATAGGTATTAAACTGTTTAAAGCAATTTACAGCTTCGAGGACTTTAGCACTCAGCGGCGCACCGTCCGCTAGATTACACAGTATGACAGTGGGCATGTAATTGACGTTGCGTGCACGAGTGCCTATTGCGTTTACAGAACGTTTTCAATCACTCCTCAAATCAGATAAAGTCATAGTCAAAAATTATGAAGCATTATGTCAGTTTAGTATTCGAGTAAGTATTAGTGGGGTGCGGTGCTAAGCGAGCCGCCGCGCCGATAATCAATATCTTTGATCTGAGCCGTTGGCAGGTCTAGCGGAGTCTGGTGTCGCGTCTGCTGGCGGAGAGTGAGCGCTGGCGGTGGATGCGGCTGTCATAATCTGATTATTAGTGCTGCGTGCTTAGGGCGGGGCGCGCGGCGGGCGGCCGGCGGCGCGGCAGGCGGTCGGCGCCCGCGCACCTCCCGCTCTCACGCGCACGAAACGCCCCGCGGGCGACAGGGACGGAGCTATGCCGCGCAGCGCTCAGGCGACAAACGACCCGTGGTAAAACAAAAGGAATGTCGGCGGCGACGCTTTGAGGCGCCCGGCGCCGGGCCCCGCGCCCTAATCACCCATTTTAATTACGACACATATCGAATCAATTAATCGGTATTTCTGTTAAAACAAGCGCCGGAATGAGCTTGGCCTCTTGTATGATACGAAATCGTGGAGACGAGATCCTAGGCGCGATTGCGTCTCTCACTCATAATCATAAACATTTTACAGAATTATGTTAAAATTCGTATGATTTAGTGTCGTGCGACACCAAATAACGCGAGTTCGAGTTTAGTGCGCCGGCGACGAGCGGCCGCTATCCATGGAGATGTAGCCTCAGACGTTTTTAATTATAACTTATGATTTTTTCAAGCGAATTCGGGCGCGCCCTTCCCCTCGAATAACACGAGAATAAATAACGAGTTTTTGTGTTGCATGTTTGTTTTTAAAATGGCGGGAGGTCCGCGCGACGACACGCGAGCGCCTGCGCGCGCGGGCGCGCCCATTTGTCATATTTCGGTTTGGAGAAAAAACAAAGTTAAGTCTATTCTAACCAGTGTTTGTTTGTAGGACGGTTATCGAGGGTCGAGTATTATCTGCTGCGGACGGATGGGCTGTGTCAGATTTGTCCAATTTATACAACGTTTTGTGTTTTGCTAGACCTAGAGAGACGAGAAACTTACGGCGTGACTTGATGTAAACAAAAGATGGTTAAGATTTACGAGCACAAACTATGTGCCATTACAAACTGCCATTAAATAAGTACTTGCTATCTCATTTGTGATCCAAAAAGGTTAACGCGTCCCATAGAAGTGTTAAATAGGTAGGTACCTACTGTTTGCTTCTTTTGGATGATTCATCTCTATTCTTTTGATTCTTAATTGAGAAAGTGACATGTATCGCTTACTTTTATGTGTGACGTAGTGTGGTTTAATAAAATAAAAGTTGATTCAGCTCCGGGCTAAAAATATAAGCCTGTGGATATCCCTGATCAAATGGTTTGATTGGTAATCAGATAGAGCAACGCAGCCAACAATTAAGTCGAATGAATACAAAATGAAATTAAACGCATATGTGTCGTAGCTGATCTACACCGTAGGCCTATCGCCGACGCCCGACGACGCCCCAATTCGTCGACACAGGTAGAAAGGTTGTTGTTCGAAAATTCAAAATTTAAACACATAGAGCAAGATGGCAGCCGTGCAGGTGTTAACTCCACCAGCCAGCCTGCATAAACGAACCGCCCAAATCCCCGTGTTTGCGTTTCCTATTCACCGGCCGGCCCACTCGCGAACCTCGCCTAATCAACGAAGAAACCGCTCCAGCAGCTATTTGAACAACCTCTAAAAGCACTCAGACTCAACCTCGTAGATACTTCGGATACTTCGTTGTGCGTGTGGACGCGGTTTCAATAACTCAATTACGTCTAGGGCTCAATACGAGAAATAAATGAAATATTTTTGAGCCATTTCGGGTCGCATGGCGCCAGGCGCGGCGCCGGCGCGCCCCCGGCCGCTCTCACGCGGCATCATTAATACAAAACAAACAAAAGTGACCTCTAGACGGCGCGCGGCTAACGAGATTCACCAAACGGTCGGATAAAGCGGTAAATTATTGGAATGCTAACCGCTCGGTGGTCGTCCGCTCACGAAAAAAACGTGTTAAGGAGATGACAAGAGCACGGATGAGCTGGGCTAATTATCCGCGGCGCAAAAAGAGGCGACACGGCGCAGGCGCGCGGGACACCGCCCGGGCATTCGCTCGCCGGAGCCGAACGCCACTAGTTTTTGCGGCGATATTAAATAGCTGCGACGCCGGCGACGCGAAATGTCTTAGCTTTCGAACAGTAATTACACGCCATTAATTACAGTGGATGCTTATTTTTATTCCGGTGCCGACGGCGGCTACATTCGTTATCGATCAAACTTTCTTCTGCGCGCGCAGGCAGGGCTGCGAGGGACGCTATGAGGAAGTGCTATAAGGAAGGCAGCGCTACATGATGCGCCCGCGACGAGACCCACGACGACCGACCTGTGTAATTTCAACACTGCTCGCTCCACATTATTGATCCCGTAAAAAACATAATTGAGGGGGTACCATCCTAAAGCAAACAAGCTTATAATAAGCTGTAATTTGTGCTCGGCCATTTAGAGAAATGCACAAATTGCCGAGGCAGCTGTTTGTTTTGTCTATGACGGAGGTCCGGGCTCCCAAATTATCCGTTAACAAGCCCCGCGTCAGATTCGGCAGCCCTAATGGGTTTTCGTTAAGTTTTTGTTGTACCTTTTTGAATTTATGACGAGTAATATGTTTTCTTATATTTGATTCTGGAATTGCGACAGCTGCAGCGCTTAATTGACTAGATGGTAGGTCGAGTGAGATATTTAATAGGTTCGCGTCTCGCTTGCCGGAGTCGTCATTGCCCTAGCAATGTAGAGCGCTAATTCATGAAAATGCTTAGTAAGAAAACTCACTTTCCAATTAAAGCAGCGGCTTCTAAATTAGGAATTGTACCGAGCTGCTTCACGTAGATCTAGATGCATACTTATTTTAACACAACAAGTTATTTTCATTTAATTAAGCAATGTTGAAAGAGTATAGCCGTAACGTAACTTGAAATTTTATGCGACGTGATTTGATTAATTCATATCATAAGTATTATAAAACTTTATTTTGAAGTCATCAGCTTAAACTCCGAATGACGTCTATTGGGCATCGAAACATGGTAGATTTAGTCATAACTAATTAGGCATTTAGATTTAAATCTGTACATAATTACGTCCAGTTAGGAATATTCGACACGGCCGGCAGAACATGGCCGTCTTTAATAGCTACTTTAATTGCCGTTGTATTACTAATTAATGGCTATAATTCCTAGTAATTGGTTAAATACGGAACCTTGTGATGCGTACGTTACCGGTAAATTTTGCGTCTGAATTTTACAAACAAAGATAACAAAATTTTACCGAATTATAAAAATTATATCAATCTGGTATAAACCGCGCGTATACATGCAACGCTATAAAACACTAAGATATCTTATATATTTAAGTATATACACTAGCTTATGCCCCGCGGCTTTGCCCTCGTGAAATATTTCAAAATGGGCTAGTTCTGGGTTAGGACCTATTTTAACGATAAGTTTATGATATCTTGATTTTTTTATGTCTCTCTGTATTATTTTAATTTAATTTGCATATTTTGACTGTCCAATTTTAATTAAATACATTGTCTTCGTACGCCAACTGGCAAATCATAGCTGTACTATTTTAAACAGAGTGTCATCTTACCTTATACCTACCTGTGATAACGAATGTATTTGTATTCCCTATCCCGTGGGAATTTCTAAAAATCCAATCTTAAATCCTTTCTCAAAATCCATCTAGGATACTCAAGGTATATGTTTGCCAAATTCAAGTCTCTAGGTCCATGCAAGACTACATAAATAGGCCTCATTATGTACCGGTTGCATATACTACTATTGTAGCTTGTAGCTTGAAGGTTATGTGATGGGTTTGAGATTTTTTTTAAGATTATTCATAAACCTATCTGAACTAAAATGCCGTTGAAGTTCGTTTTTCCTTTTTTATCACATTGACATTTCCGTTAGTAAGAAGAAGACAAAACCTATTTTAACTGATGGAGACTTGAGTGACGTTTATTAATGGCATAGGCATGCAGGTTTGAGGGTGCTCACCGTCCGCCTTTAGTGATGATCATCTCGGTTCCGATGTCGTGGAACCGCCGCCAGAGGTCGCCGTTGAGCAGCCGCGCCTCGCACGACGGCGGCTCGGCCTCCGCGCCCAGCCGGTGCTCTGCGGGAAAACTCACATCAGTGTCCATAAACGAGAATTTAAACCTGAGGCCCAAGCACGAAGATTCGAATCCTGCGTAACATAATCGAGTAGTAACGTTATCAAGAAATTTGGAACAGCGCCCGCCCGTGAGCGTATTTTTGGTACTAAAATGTAATATGAAGTTTCTCGGTTTAGATACGATAACGTTACGTTACGTTACACAGGGTTCATATTCGTACTCGGGCCTCTGTAGTTGGAGAACGAAACCCCATTGAACAAAAGCAGAACAAGATAAAGAAAACAGAAAACCATTTGACGGGTGTATATTTCATGATATCAATTGGAAAATCTTTTTGTATTTTTTATTTATTTTTTCCAATTTTTTTATTTTTATTTTTACGGTCTTCCCTTGAGTATCAATTATATTTTCAATAAACTCACCGAAACATGAATACACAGAAAAACCAGAAAAAATACCAACCCCGGGAATCGAACCGATACCAATTCTGGTGTAAGGGTGGGCACGCGACCCGGAGTGTCGAGGTTCCGGGTTCGATTCCCGGGGTTGGTATTTTTTCTGGTTTTTCTGTGTATTCATGTTTCGGTGAGTTTATTAAAAATATAAAGGTGTATATTTATTTGTCTGTGGCACCATAGCTTCTAAACGGTAAACCGATTTTGATGCGATTTTTAACGTAAAGCTAGTTTAATCGAGTTAGTTCTTCGCTTAGTGATAAAACTTAACCGGTAAAACTAAACGAAAATGTTGGATGATTTCCACGTTTTTTTTAGTCTATCCAGTATGCACCAAGTCGATCCTCAGCGTTAACGAGTTGTAACGTTAAATAGTCGTTTAAAAGTCAAGTTATCGTAATACGACTTATTTACGACTTCCGACGATTCCTCGCGACGTCGCGACATCAAACGCGCCCGCGGCTTCGATATCATTAATATTTTGATAGGCAAATAAATTTCATTTATCTGTCATATGTTATTGGCATTGAGATGAATGAGATTTAAATTTTATACATGCGCGGTGTATGATGTTGGAAATTATGTCATTTCTTAAAAAAAAAACGGTTTTGTGTCAAAACGTTCCTGGGGTGCGCTAGTCGCTCTTCTCTTGGCTTGTAGGGCTAAGTGTGTTTTTCCAAAAACACCATAGTGTGCCCAGTCAACCCCTCCGAGTCAACCTCTCTGGCAAATGGTCGATACCTACCTAGTGGCGTATCTAACAGAGACTTGTACAATGTCATGAAAATAACGAAAAACTGTGTTTTATAAGTGGTCAACTTTGCATGTTGTAACGGTAACGTGCAATCTTTTCCGTTTAAATTAGTTTCATAACGAGTAGTAATTGCATAAACATCCGAACATAAAACGATTTTTTGATTAAAATTTATGCAAAAAGCACCGCTTCATGACTCAGCTTTTAGCTATAACTGCTGCTTAGAGTAGAACTAAAAAAAACGTATTCCGACGAATTATAAGAACCTCTTCCTTGTTTTGAAGAAGTCGGTTAAAAATGAACAGTCGAAGAAACTATGCAACCTTCTGTGGAACCTTTTCGCCAACAATTTAAGTCACTGTCGGCCAAACTGATAGAGGCTTCGGGTGACCAGAGGGCTGGCTTTTACTTAGCTCAGAGATTAAGCATTGCTATCCAGCGTGGCAATGCTGCCAGCCTTCTAGGCACCTTACCGTCCGGCAGTGATCTGGGTCAGCTTTTTTATTTATAGATTTAGTTTATTTATAGTTTTAGTTTATTGTATTTTTAGTTTAGTTTTTTAGTTTTTTTTACTAGTATTGCCGAAACAGATTAAATTTAAATATTATACAATAAATAAATAAACTTCAAAAAAAAGAAAAAAAAAAAAAAGTACTTTTTACTTGCTAGGTATTAATTTCAAATACTTAAAAAAAAACTAAATTAAACGAGTTTATTTTTTACTTGACAGTAAATGTTGAACGGCGGTGGTTTTAGTGCTATGTGAAAATGGGCTCGTAGAGTGTTCCCAAACGCGTCAGCGTATAGTGTAGTGGAGGGGTGTTACCTAGTTGGGTCAGTGTGTCTTAATTCGTGTAACAGTATGAAAACATACATTTGACGCGTAGTCGTAGCTATTTAACATATGTTGTGGCGGGCGAGTAAACTCTTTTTCAGTGCCCTAAGCACGACTTGTCGAATCCTGCGTTACGTTACGGTTATCGTATCGAGATCGAGAAATCTCATACTAAATTTTAGTTCCAAATACGCTCACGGGCGGGCGCTGTTCCAAACGTCATACAAACTCGTTATAGTTTACTATTCGATTTTACGTGACGCAGGATTCGACAAGTCGTGCTTAGGGCACAGATGTATGCGTATATCGGTTCCACGTAAGTATAACGCAAATAGTTTCCTACGGTAGGTAGGTGAGAGATATGTACTTATTAAAAGCATGGCTTGATAAAAAGGTACTTATTCCAGTGTTCTTATAAAACATATGTATAAAGCATGATGAAAAATCAAATCAATATTCCCTGAATTATTGGAACCTAAGTAAGTGAAAGTTGGATAAAGATAAGGGGTTGCTATAGTATTTGACTTTAGTACCTAAGTTAAGTGTCATTAAAAATAAGTTTTCTAAAAAAAACAATGACATACCTAGGTAATAAACCAAGGATCGTCTTTGCAAATTGATAGAAAACGGTATAAAATAATAACGTAACCGTTTTGTGGTTTATTCTATTGGCACGATATTATATTTCCACGTTATTTCCGTGTAGGTCATTAATTAACAATTTATACTTTATTCAAAGGCATGAAAGGTTATACGTCTTAGTTAATGATGAACACGACTGTTTAATTATATGCATGAAGAAGCATTAAAGATACGAATGAAATAAACTGAAAAATGAAATTTAGATTTGGTGGTCATTTCGATTAAATCTATCTGTCGTTGTTAGTTAAAACAAAATACAATAGTGTGCATTGTGTTATATGCAAGCAATAGGAACTAATAGGACTGATGAGTTTACTCTATGTTAAAATAAATTGAAGTGTGATACTTAGTAGCCAAGCAAAACCCATATAAGTGAAGCTTTGCTTAAGTCAAAAGAAGGCGTTGATGTCTTTTGTATGGGTGAAAAATATTGCCTAAATAGGAAGGGTAAATATTTTTAAATTGTAATTTATTAACGTAATGAAATGCATGAAATGGAAATAATTAATATGATCAAGATTTAGATTTTACATTTATTTCTTTACTCAACATTAAAATTACATTACATAAATACATGACAAAATATAAGTAAACCGCAAAAATAGTAATTTAATATTTTGAGATCAAGAGAAAAATATTACCTAGTAATGATGGAAAAATATGTAGGTACAGGGGTAAGTACTTTGGTAATAGGCATATTGTCTATTATTTCAAGATTATAGAGTAGGCTAGTAGGCATACCAAAATCTCAATTCAATCCTCATAATAATATCTCAGCAGGCATATAAATCAACAGTTAAAAAGTTAATGTCAATTTTTGACATGTTTCTGGTCAAAGTTTGTTCGTTTTGTACCTATGTCAAAATGTTTGTTCGAAGATAACTTGTGTAGGCACCTACCTATCGTTGATCAAAACTTCATGAAATTTGGCAAGTGAGTAGTTGACATAAATAGGTACCTACCTACAATTGTTAAGTTTGAACGTGATCAGAATCCATTCAGGGATTACCGGGATTACATCTGGAGAGAATAGAGGGCGCCACCATCTGCTTTAATAAAGAGTGGGTAGGTAGGTACCTTGTTTGGAAATAAAATTTAGTTCGCAAGTTCTTATTTTGGTGCGAAACACGTATTACAGGACCGCGGTGGATGCGGAAAGCACACGACCGGTCAGAGTGGAGAGCCTTGGGGGAGGCCAATGTTCAGCAGTGGACGTCTTTCGGCTGACATGATGATGATGACGTATTACCTACCTACTTAAATATGTAGTTCCATTAGGTATATCAAAAAGTGTCGTCAAGGCAATGTTCAACTTGTTTGAAATATTATTTATAGGACTTTGTTGTTTTATTTCATTCCTACCTAAGTTACAACTTGGCCCTTCTATAGTTAAATAACCTGTCCTGTAAAATAAATAAATATGACACACTTTAATTTTAAAGCACCTACTAACTCATTCAATTTACCAATAGGAAAGTTGTATTGCAAATAATTTCAAAATATCATGCCTCTACCTACCTACACAAAGTGCGTTATTTTACAAAATTAAAAACTATGAACTAAATAAATTAAATATGTAGGTATGATGACAAAAGTAGGAAAACATTATTTGATTCTACCCTCACATTGGAGCTCTACACCACACAATATACCCAGCACTTTTCTTTTGATCATCAAGCGTGTTTTTTACTAATGCACCAATGCAAAATATCAGTTCAAAAGTTTTGCAGAACATAACACGATTAATATGTACCTAATACCTATTTTGATTTATGATATTGTAAGGCATCAGCCCCTCCAGCACGGTAGAGTTTATCCACCCATTGTATCTACCAATGAGCGATAAACGACTTTATGTAACGATATATTATCCACACTTGACGATTGAGTAGACAATTTATAAACTGCTCTAGCACGGTAATGCCACCATAATTACCTACTACTGTTTTTGACAGTTCTTTGGGACAAATTTGAACCTAGCGTTAATAGCATGTTAGAGCTTGCGATAAAATTTGTTATGAGCATGACCAAATGTTTGATCCATATACTTACATAATATTTATCTAAATTTTAGCGACTAGGGGTCTGCAAAGATAAAGCGCGGGCAGTTGTTTTGCGCGGAAATCGCATCGTTAGATGCATGCGATCAACTTTTGCTTTGTTTGTTCAATGCTGCGTTCATCGCGTAAAACAATGTTTGGGAATTAGATGATCTAATGTAAAAAGACGTGCGTCAAACGCATCGCATTTAACGTAGCATTAATCTTATAAAACAACCGCGCTTAAGGCACCAACTTACGCAGTCCGCTGAGCGACGCAGCATGCAACATTTGCTGCCTTAACAAATACTCCCCAAAGTGCGCTTGGTCCATCATCATTGTATCATCAAGTTCCACTAGTTCACAATATCATAACTAATAAACAGTCAAAAAAAAAAACAATTGACACTCGCGACAAAACTTTGCGATTGTCAAAACGTGTTGACGGAACGGCAGCTGCGTTTGTACTGAGTTATAGTGTGGATGCAGGCGGCGCGTGCGCAAGGCCACGCCCCTTTGCGCTGATTGGTGGGAGTTTGGCCAATTAGGAGGGGGCATAGAGCCTTCGTAGCATTGGAGCGCTTTCCAGCAGCTTTCCGCCCTCGGTTAGTGATTGACATTCGGTTCGATTCGATGCGTAGTCGCCGGTAGGCTTCTTTTTCTCTAAACGAGGAAAGAAAGGGTTTTGGCGTGATTCTTAGCGACTGATAAAATAAAGTTTGGTTGTTCTGTTTCTTGTATCTTTCTTCAATATTACCAAACAATCAATCAAATTAGTTTGATTAAGTAATTGTTTTGGTAATACGTATTAAAGAAAAATTCATCAAAAATACTCAAATAGGAATTATTACAGGGTTCGTTTTAATGAACCGTCAAGACTTCAGCCAGGGGATCGATTTTTCAATCTCACCTGGTGATTAAATTCTCACCCATGACATTGATATCACTATTTACCAAAAGCCGTATTTTTGAATGTCATACCCGTCAACTAACATGCAGCTAATTTGCGTATATGTCGTAGACAAGCATGTTAAAATGGTAGATTGAGGTTAGCTGTCACTGCCAGTGGTCAAGAAGCCACTCAAGTGATCTCGTTTACGAGTGGGTGGGGCATTCGTATTTGATATCATAGGGATGATGAGAATTTTAGTCATCGGTGAGATTCAAAAATACGAACTTTTCAGAAATCACTGAATTTAAGTCACCAAGTGAGATAAAAAAAAATGATCCCCTGGGGTTGAATTAAGTCTAAATGAGCACCCCTGTAAAGATTTTAATTTGAAAAAAAAAATCGTTTTCCGATACCTACCTACCTACATTCATTGCCTCTGAGGGTCGAGCACTACTTTTCGAATCCTGCGCTACGTTACGGTTATCGTATCGAGATCGAGAAACCTCATACTAAATTTTAGTTCCAAATACGCTCACGGGCGGGCGATGAACCAAATGTCATACAAACTCGATAACGTTTACTATTCGATTGTACGTGACGCAGGTTTCGAATATCTCGGGCCTCTGCTGGTTGACAATATAATATACCTATGTGAGAGAGAATGAGTTATCCACTCACTTGCTTTGAATTTTGAGTTGAACTCTTAACAAAATATGAGCGTTGACAGGTAGGTCTAGTTACCAAAAGCAATTGAGTGGTTATTTAATTTCTATTTTACTTTCTCAATCCCTGGCTGATGTCTTGACGGTTCATTAAAACGAACCCCGAGGGTCGAGCACGACTTTCGAAACCTGCGTCACGTAAAATCGAATAGTAAACGTTGTCGTGTTTGTATGACGTTTGGAACAGCGCCCGCCCGTGAACGTATTTGGAACTAAAATTTAGTATGAGGTTTCTCGATCTCGATACGATAACCGTAACGTTCCGCAGCATTCGTAAAATCGTGCTCGACCCTATGATGCATTTTGTCGGTTTAACACATTTTGCCACTCGTGTAATCAAGGAATTGGAATAATTTGTTAAATACTTCCTTGTTTTGTAACTAGGTAATTATCTACCTACCAACGTAATCATGAAATATTTTTTCTTATTATTTCTTATTATTAAGTTGCAATTTATGTAAGGCTGAGGGCACACTTAGAAACTGTTTTGGTTCCCAATTAGTCTTTCTATGAGTACCTACCTAGGTAATTAATGATTTTCCTTAAGAGAATATTATGCCACTCATCATGTAAGTACATATTAAACCACGAGTTTGCTATGAAACATCTAAGTACTTAAGAAACGAAAGAACCCATTTTTATGAAACTTAGTTAAGAGCCAGTTTATTAAAAAAAAGCCGCATCGAAATCTCTGTCCATGTGCTTAGGAGCTACGATTCCACAGACAGACACACAGCTTACGGAACACAGGAATAGTTGTATTTAAATTATTGAACCGCGTTAGTTTGTGTTGATTGAACAATAACGACCGAATCAAGTTCGAATGAATAAATAAATTAACTGCAGCAGGTTTAAAGACACCAGTTCGAAAACACAGAGCCTCTAGTGTAATCAACGACCAAAAAAACGTCTCGACCGCGTTCGCGTTTACGTCTGAATTACTAATTACCTACTAAATTGGCAGCGCCCGCCACTAGAGGCACGACGTATCGACAATAAACAATTCTTATACTATTTGACACTTTAACGCAAACGCGTTCAAGTCTTATTTTTTGGCTGTCGATTACACTTAGAAATTGATTCAAAATCCCGTGAATCTTGCTAGGTAATGCCATAATGCTAAGCTTCGATTTTTAGGTTGCGAACCAAAATGGTAAATATGAAGGAACCCTTATGGTGTCATTCAGGTCGTCTGGTCTCTATCTATCCGTCAAAGCTGGTTATCTGAGGAACTACTAATGTAATCCACTTGAAGCTTCAGATAATGATTACTCAAGTACCTAAGTATTTTGCAAAAATAGGACACAATAAAAAATAAATAAAAAATATTACAACTTAGGCCTTCAGCTTGTAGGCCATTTCAGCCTCCTGGACGTACCTAGAAAAGCATAAAAAACATAAACAATAAATAAATAAATAAATATCACGGGACAATTTGACACCAATTGACCTAGTCCCAAACTATGCAAAGCCTGTACTATGGGTACTAGACAACGGATAAACATACATATATAGATAAATACATACTTATATACATATTAAACATCCAAGACCCGAGAACAAACATTCGTATTCATCATACAAACATCTGCCCCGACCGGGATTTGAACCCGGGACCTCAAGCTTCATAGTCAGGGTCTCTAACCACTAGGCTATCCGGTCGTCAAAAAATAGTGAGAGAGTTGGATAAGGAGAAATCTTTAAATCGGACACTAGCATAGGTAGGCAGGTACCTACGGTCAAGTATGTTTCGAATTAATCCACCACAACAACCTAACTATACCACAACCTTAATTCGCCGACATAACAGCCATGGGACCTATTTTTGATTAAAGTTGACTGTACCCTACCTTTCTATAAATACAATCTAACTATAGTTTGCATTTGCAGCTCCTTGCAGCTCTAGGTAAGTACTTACATTTGTCACTAGACAACGCGTAAAAAAACAAATGGCATGATAATTACCTAATTACCCTTTTCATTGTGCTATGACTGTTCATTATTATATGCGAGTGCAATCAATGATTCTTTCTTCTTTAACATTTGAACTTAAAAGTTTACCACGATGTGAAACAATGTCGTAGATACTCCAAAACTGCATAGTAGTTTCTTGCGATAAGTCGTGAGTAATGCAACAATATGCAACTCGTTATCATCCTTATCATTATCAGTAATTAGTCAGCATTGAGGCTTAGCTTAGTAGGTAGTCAACATGAGTGAAAGGTTATGGCTGTCAACTTTGTTGCTATTGTATGTTACCTGCCTAATCTGTAATGGTAGTTTCGTGGAAGTCTTCGTCACACGGGAATCTGACGGCTGTACAACTTTTTTAGGGTTCCGTACCTCAAAAGGAAAAAACGGAACCCTTATAGGATTACTTTGTTGCCCGTCTGTCTGTCGGTCGGTCGGTCTGTCTGTCTGTCCGTCTGTCTGTCTGTATGTCTGTCTGTCTGTATGTCTGTCTGTCAAGACCCTTTTTCTCTGGAACGCGTGGAGGTAGCATGCTGAAATTAATACCAAACACTCAAGCCTGCGGTCCCTGGAAGCTGTGAAAAAATCAACCTTCTAAGTCAACGCAATCAAAAGATACAGTAATTAAAAAGGCCATTTCCATACAAATTGCCGATTTCCAAAAACCTAAAGGGTACTTCCAGATATCCTAGAAACTTGAAATTTGGTATGAAGGTAGCTCTTATAGTACAACCACTCCGAAAAGTCTCAAAATCTTAATTTTTTATGTCTGTCTGTAGATTTCGCAGACCAATATAAGTTGACCCCACACTGCGTACATTTTGCTTAGGAGCACTGCTCTGCTTACACTGGACTTCTTAAAACACTGGGGAAAAGCGTTAAAATCTTTTTACGGAACCCTCGTGCGCGAGTCCGACTCGCACTTGTCTGGTTTTTTTATTATTATATGGAAGTCAAACGAGCACAGACACCCGCAACCCCGGGGGTTTGCAGATGCGTTGCCATCCTAGAGGGCTAAGATGAAATGCCACTGCAATACTGAAGGCAAATAGTAAATTGTTCAACGCAGGAGAAAAATAGCTACCTACCAATGTTTAACAAGCAAGTTCTTAAGATCATGGGCGTAAGGAGGGGGGCAGGGAGGAGGGCAGCTGCCCCCCCCCCCCCCCCCCTGGACCCTGCATCTTACAATCAAACTTCAAAAAAATTGATAATAATAGTATGTGAATTAATACTCGCACCAGCTCGGAAAGGCTTTCTTTATCATTCGAAATCTTAGCGCAGAGCCGCGGCGCGCAGTGTGTGTCTAGCTGCCGCTGGGTTGTGCGCTCCCAGAGGAAGGATTATTCCGAAACGTGTCGGGCTAAATTCGACGTATATAGGTACGTGAGTGATCCGTTTTATTTAATTATGATTGAGTCTCACGGTAGTTTCATGTTAAAAGTTTTCTAAATTGGTTAGGTTATATTTGACTCATGCATGACCAATAGTTTGTTACATTTAATGATTATAAATAAAAAACGTTTTTTGAGGTAAGTACTTAAGTCTAGTCACTGATAATGGTTACACTGTTTACTAGAAGGTGATTACGATTATTGATTAGATTACAGAGGCGAAAGGTTAATATTTTAAAGGCGAATTTCTGACATGTCATTAGGTAGGTACAATTAACTAAGCCGATTATGGTAGTTCGGGGTAATACAAACAAAGGAAGGGTCAGGACCTGACTCGAAAATATTAACTAAGTAGGTACTATTCATACTGGGTACTTTCTCTCATGTACTTGTGGGCAATGTCCGTTTCCCACGGTTTAAGAAAAAAAACCAGCATCGTTAAATGACGGTTTGGGTTAGCGAGCTTTTTGTAAGACATTATAGGTAACTATAGTTTAAAACATTTCAGACAAACACAAACCAAGGGGAACTGCAAATGTGTAAACAATGTCACGTTCCTTTAATTGAAATGATAAGCCCGCTGTGGCTAGTTTCACTATACGAGGGTTGTTTGATAAGTACCCGTTTATGGAAAAAAAAATCATTTTTTTTGTATATATGCATTTATTTTTCTACGTAGTCACCTTTTAACTCTATACATTTGTTCCACCTATACTCAAGCTTCAATAAACCATCCAAAAAGTATGATTTTGGAAAGTCATTAAAATAGGCCTCTGTGGCGGCAATGACTTCGTCATTTGATCCAAATCGCTTGCCACCGAGCCATTTTTTTAGGTTGGGAAACAAAAAGAAATCGCATGGGGCCAAATCTGGAGAATACGGGGGGTAAGACAATAGTTCGTAGCGTAACTGTGCTAATTTAGCCGTCACAACTCTGGACGAATGAGCCGGGGCGTTGTCGTGATGAAACAGTACTTTTTTTCTTTTTTAAATGGGGTCGTTTGTCCTTCAACACGGCGTTAAATTCATCCAATAAATTGGCATAGTACTGCCCTGTTATTGTTTTTCCCTTTTCTAAATAGTCAATATGTATAATACCCTGCGAATCCAAAAAAACGGTCGCCATGACCTTCCAGCCGATGGGACGGTTTTTGCTTTCTTTGGAGCAGGTTCACCCGGTAAAATCCACTGCTTGGACTGCTCTTTCATTTCCGGGGTGTAATGGTGAACCCACGTTTCGTCCACGGTCACGAAACGACGCAGAAACTCCTTCGGGTTACGTTTGAACACGGCCAAACACTGCTCCGAAGTAGTCAGTCGGTTCCGTTTTTGCTCCTCCGTGAGTAAACGCGGCACCCACCTCGCCGATACTTTCTTCATACCCAATTTTTCTTCTAATATGTGTTGTACCCTCTCGATTGAAACGTTTACAGCATCAACGATTTCTCGAAGTTTAATTCGGCGGTCGGCTAAAACGATATTTTCAATTTTCTTAACCATATCGTCTGTAGTCACCTCAACTGGCCGGCCTGGGCGATCCTCATCAAAAACGGTTGTTCTCCCCCGCTTAAACTCGTTATACCAATATCTGACGGTTGTCGTATAAGGAGCACATTCATGGTAAACCGCTTGCATTCTTACTTTTATTTCATCACATGTTTTTCCAAAAATAAGAATCTAATTACAGACCGATAGTGTTATTTCTCCATTTTAACAATTTTAAGTTCACGCCTTCACTGAATCGTTGTCAAATGAGAAAAAAAAAACAAAAGAATGCCATTTTTTTTTAATTTTCCCGCCTCTGAAAAATGGCTTAAAAAGGTGGTATACTTATTTGCGGCCAGTGATATTAATATATTTAGAAAACGGGTACTTATCAAACAGCCCTCGTAGAGACGTCTCTGTACTATTCAATATGTATGGCACTTAGACCTCTGCTTAAGACATAAGCGTCAACAACAGGTTGTTACAAAAATACCCCTAAAGTCGCACGGGGGGTTAAAAGGTTACTAGTAAAGAATCTATTGCTAATAATAATTGAAAACCGTAGTAGGTATTTATGGCCGAAAAAAAAAGAATTTGGATAAAACATGAAATACTTACCTAGGTTTATCTTTGCCTAGGTAATCATCATTGAAATTCAAACAAAGAAAGTTATTTATACATTCATTACCTACCTACCTAAGTACCTAACTAATTTCCTCAGAGAGGTCGTAAGTAAATGCCAACAACCATACTTACCAACCTAATACTCCGAGTTAGAGTATAGCTACATGCTCTTGTTTTTCAATTTATGATGACTTTTTACTGGGTATAAAGTATACCGACGACGATGATAACAGCTGTAGCTAAAAAAAAACTAGTGCGTGCTACTGCCATCTAGTGTGCAGTAGTAGGTAACATTGTTAGACATGACATTGTCAAACATTGTTGATGAGCTAATGAGGCAGGTCCTGTAGTGCCGTGTAACTCTTTAGAACTTGAACTCTCTGCTAGATGGCACTATTTTAAAATTGTCATGAAATATCAGCTAAATTGCCAATGCCTAAAATATAATGATATTGTCTGTGGCGCGATGCCCGAAAGATTTTAACGAAAGACGAACTTTTAGTGGACTGTATGAACAAGGGGTATTTCTAACGTGTGTTTCCCGACCTAATATTAAATATGGGTACAACTGATGTAAAACAAATGATTGCGATCGTGCTCACCTGATCTTCCGAAGCGGCGGTCATCCAAGCAGTACCTCAGGGTTATATCCAGAGCTGGGCCCAGTGTAGACACTTCCCTTACTGCTAAACTCCACAAGCACACACCACATACAGCCCGAGCGCAATCTTAGTTGGTCTTTAATTTGGATGACATTAATTTCTATACGTTCAGAGCAATTCGCCGACACTGGTTGAGGGTTCCGCGATAACGAGTACGATGGGCGACTATCCTCGAGGGAGTCGACAAGACCAGTCCTTTTAAAAGGGAAAAAAAAAAAACAACTAAAAACGGAAGTGCCGTATTTTGACAGCTAAATTATTGCCAATTTAAAAATAGCATTGACACGACTGAACATTCCGCCCACCTAAATCCGACGGTATACCGGGACGTGCCGCGGCATTTACAACAGAGCGATAACTGGAAACCGCGTAAGGTGGTTACGAGAGACTATAGACAACTTAACTTTACTATAGATTACGAACTAATTATGATAAGTTACAACTACCTTGTATTTGTGAAAGCAGTGTAAGCGGTAAAAAATTTAAGTTGAGTTTAATTAGATGTCTATTGCCAAAGGCAAAGGACACATCTTGGCAAGAGGCCTTTTGTACTGACCAGTCGCAGTCTTTACGGTTACCACTCGACAGATGCCATCTGCACCGGGATGCAGTGCGACAATACGACCTAAAGGCCAGTTAAGTGGACTCAATAGTTCATTAACGATAAGTACCATAGTTCCCACAGTGATATTCGAATTACACTTGTCCCACTTAGACTTTTGTTGTAGCGTGTGCATATACTCACGGTGCCATCTACACCAGAAATCTTGGTGCATCTTTTGGATTAGTTTCCAACGCTGGAGTACGCCAAGATTCGAACCGACAAAGTTTTCCTCTGGCATGATCGACAAAGGCTCCAGAGTCAGAAAATGGCCCGGAGTCAAGGCAGAGAGGTCATTAGCGTCCGAGCTAAGTGGCGTCAGAGGGCGCGAGTTCAACATCGCCTCTATCTGTGCCAAAACTGTGTAGAACTCTTCGAAGGTGAGTCGTTGAGCACCGACAACGCGAGCTAAATGTGTCTTAACCGACTTGATTCCTGCCTCGGCAAGACCATTAAAATGAGGACTTCCAGGAGGGCTGAACGAGAACTTAATCTGTTCCGAACCAGCAGCCTTTTGCATTATGGAACCAAGATAGTTACTTGCACCAACGAAATTACGACCTTGATCGGAGACAAGATGGCTACAACGACCACGACGTGCGATAAACCTCCTCAGTACAGCCAGGAAAGCTTCCGACGACAGCTCGGAAGCTAGTTCGATATGAATAGCCTTCGTGCTGGTGCAGACGAAAACACAAATGTAGCCTTTAAAAGTCTTTGCACCACGGCCGCGCCCGAGGGCGACGCTGTACGGTCCACCGTAATCGACGACAGAACTCGAAAAAGGTTTAATTTGATTTACCCTACACGAAGGTAAGTTACCCATGAGTGGAGCGGGAGCGAGTTGCGGACGAACACGAAAACATTTAAGACAGCTCGAGATAACAGAGTGAATAGCGCGTTTACACGATAGGATCCAGAAGTGTCGAGAGAGGAGATTTTTAAGAGTTTGTGCACCGGGGTGCATGAAGCGAGTATGATACTCATAGATTAGAAGAGAAGTGAGGCGATGTGAGCGGGGCAACAACAACGGATGTTTGACTTCGAATCCAACCTTAGCGTTAGCAAGGCGACCGCCCACCCTGAGAAGACCTACTTCATCGATAAAAGGTGTCAATTTTCTCAAACTTCTTGGCAGCGAGTTGGGAGACCCTTTCTTCAAGTGCTCAATCTCCGACGAGAACACTCTCTCCTGCACTGACTTTATTAAAATTTCAAACGCTCTGTGCAACTCAAATGGCTCTATAGGTCCTCCGAGACGCTTTTCGGGGGATGATTGTCGAGAATTATGTATGAATCGAAAGCAATACGATAAAATTCGCTTTAATGTTGAAAGCGACGAGAATTTATTCAACAACGATTCCATAAAAGTTGGTTCACTAGAAACTACAAGGCTAAAGATTCTCTGCTCCTCTTGTAGGTCCGGATTCGAAAACGATAGAGTATTTGCAGTGGGCCATTTTTCCTCACGATCCGCAAGCCACGAGGGGCCTTTCCACCATATGTCATGATTAACGAGATCAACGGGCAACAGACCGCGCGAGCCGCAGTCTGCAGGATTCGAGTGGGTCCCGACATGCCTCCATCGGTCAGGAGCAATGATATCATGGATGTGGCTAACTCGATTTGCCACGAACGTTTTCCACTTCGAAGGGCAGGACTTTATCCATGATAAGACGACACTAGAATCCGACCAAGCATGAATTTCATCCACAGAGCAGAACGGTTTCAGTGCTTCGGTGGTAGAGTGCATAAGATCGGAGAGAAGAACGGCAGCTTGTAGCTCCAATCTTGGAATAGACTGCTTACGAAGTGGTGCGACTCTTGACTTCGCACAACAAAGGACGACAGAGCATGATCCATGACAGTCTACGAAACGACAGTAAACTACAGCGCAGTAACCACGCTCCGAGGCATCTCCAAAGCCGTGGAGCTGTAGCGAAACGAAAGGGCCAACGATACGACGAGGAATGGACACTGATGCCAACGACGGCAATTCAGATTTTAGACGCTGCCATTCTTGAGCGATATCAGAAGGCGCATCGTCGTCCCAAGCGACACCAGCGGTCCAGAGTAACTGCATAAGGTATTTAGCGTAGAACGTAAGTGGACCAAGGAAACCCAAAGGGTCATAAATGCGGGCAATCTCGGACAGAATTGTACGCTTTGTGCAACGATATTCGCTGGCCTCAGCGACGCGAAAACGAAAGGAATCCGACTGAGGCTGCCACAAGAGCCCTAATATTTTTAACGAAACGTCAGACAATTCTTCGAAATGCTTAAGCTCTTCAGAGTACAAATCCGATAGTGGCAGGCTGTCCAGAAAGGCACCACTGTTTGAGGTCCACTTCCTTAAGTGGAAACCTGCCGACGACAGTATTTTTGTGAGCTCTACTTGAAGCGAGAGAGCCTGTTCAACGGAGTCCGCTCCAGCGACGACGTCATCGACGTAAATATCACGAGCAAGAACAGCGGCACCAGCAGGGTATATCTCAGCGGAGTCCTGAGCAAGTTGAGCCATGGTCCGAAGGGCCTGAAACGGGGCCGAAGAAACACCATACGTAACCGTTAACAGACGATAGTCACGCACGGGTTCAGCTGCGGAGGGCCTCCATAGGATACGCTGGTAGTCAGCGTCTTCTTCAGGTACTAATATTTGCCTGTACATTTGTTTCACATCGCCTGTGAATACTACGGCATGCCAGCGAAAGCGCATGAGTAAATCGAAAATATTAGCTTGAAGTTTAGGACCAGCGAGAAGTGTGTCGTTCAATGAGACGCCCTTACCGTCCTTCGCGCTGGCATCGAATACCACGCGGAGGGGTGTGGTAACTGAAGCACGCTGTATACCATGATGAGGTATATAATTGAACTGGCCCACACCAGTAGTAGGAGGGTTTACCTCCTCGAGATGACCACGCGACTGATAGTCTTTCATAAAATCGACGTAAGCTGCCTTGAACTCAGGGTTACAATTGAGCTTACACTCCAACGACAAGAATCGCTTTAGTGCGATTCCGCGAGAATTATCGAAGATAGGTTTACTAGTAGGGTCTACAAAAGGTAAAGGTACCACAAATCTACCCTCCTCATTACGAGAATGGTGACTCATGAAGTAATCTTCGCAGAGTTGGTCCTCCTTCGACAAGAGACATTTGATCGGAGAACTAACATTTTCTAATTCCCAAAACTTTTTTATGGAATTATCCAACGACAATATTGACGAATGATTCGACACGGACACGAAAAGGCAATTATTATTATTACTGCGATCGACAGTGTTTGCTGTGAGTTGGCTGGTATCACACTCACCCATAACGATCCATCCGAAAATGGAATTCAATGCTCGGGGTTGCCCAGGCTTCCCTCGCCTCAGACCAGGTAACAACGAAGACGCGAAAATGTCTGCATTCAGCAACATGTCTATAGGTCCTGGCTGAGTGAAGTCTGGGTCCGCAAGCCGAAGATTAAATATGTGAGACCAACTCGACGAGTCAACAGGTTGGTTAGGCTGGTCAGCACATATTGACGACAGTACGAGAGCATCTAATGTAATATTCGACGACAAAGGTTTATTACCGGCCGGCTTTATTTCACACGATAGCGAGCCGAGCGGTTGAGCGACAGAGTTGCCAATCCCATTTACTGAGTGTTGACCACGAAAAAAGTTGAGTCCTAGACTCTTAGCGCAGGATTCCGTTATGAAATTGCAGGCGCTAGCACAATCGAGAAGTGCACGCACTGATTTAAAGTTACCATAAGCGTCCCTAAGCTGAACCCTGGCAGTCGAAAACAAAACTGTACTTTCACCAGCCAGTGAAGTTAAAACCGTATTAGTGCCTGGGTTACCCGAACTAAGCGGCACGCTGCCCTCTGGAGGATGAGAAGTTGACAGAGGACAAGGAGTAGTCTGTGTTGGTCTAGTAAAATGCAAGGATGTGTGATGCGAACATTGGCACACACTACAACGAGAGGCACGACAAGTTTTTACTCTATGTGTGTTCGAAAAACACAAGATACACAAACCCTTTTCTTTCACGAAATCGAAACGAGATTTAGGATCAATATTTAAGAAATCCTTACAAGTGGTAAGGCTGTGCTGGCCACTACAAAAGTTACAAATCTGATGAGAAACGACGTAAGATGCTTTATGTTTGCTCACACCATTATGAACCTGTTTATTTATACCTACTTTTTTATTCGACACCACCGAGTTATTACTAGTAGGCAAAGTAGTAATATTCGATAAGTTTAGCGCCTTGTATTGTTTTTCAATGAACGCTTGAACATCAGTGAACACTGGAATTTCATCACTATTATGCTCCAGTTGAAATGCTTCTCGAGTGCATTTATCTAATTTAGACCACAACAAATGGAAGAGCATGAAGTTCTTGTCTGGTAAACCATATTTATGCAACACCGACAAATTCTCTGAGAAAGTTCTATAAACGCGTTCAAGGTCACTAGCAGATTTTGTTTTAATAGGTTCACAACATAACAACTTTTCATAATAATGTGTAGCAATTTGTCCCTTCTTATCATAATATTTACATAAACAATTATATGCATCTTGGTAACTCTCTTGGGTAAGTGGGTAGTTTTTTATTAACTCATAAGCGGTACCTTCCACACTCGACAAAAGGTAGTGCAACTTTTCCACATCCGAGATATTCCGCCTATGAATCAGAGAATTATACAGCTGGATAAAACTCACCCAATTCTCCAAAGTTCCATTAAATGGTTTTATAGAAACCTTAGGCAACTTCGCGGTCACTGCCTCACTAACACAAGGTTTGGATTCACTTTTTAGCGGTACCAAACCCTGACGTAATCGATACCTAATATCAGACACTTTCTTTTCAAAATCAAAAGTTACTTTCATTTCATCAACCCGCGCGGACGGTTCCACTGACGACAAAACTTTCCGTTGCGCGTCATGAAATTGTTCCGATATTTCTTTTAAATCATTCTCATAGAATCCCAACAAGTCCGTACCAGCAATAAACTCAACGCGCATAATTGCATAGTCGCGCGCGATTTTGTTATTGTCAACTTCGCAATCATACATTTCGCAATCACCGTGATCTGACATTTTAATCGATACAGAGTAAATAATTCGAACGAAAATTAAATAATTAATACCGTCTTGTGAAACACCAACCGAACGAAATAACCGATAATTAAAACCAAGTTAATTTAGTCTATGGTAGGAAGTTGTGTACCACCTTTACGACAAAACGATAACGACAATAAAAGATGGCCGTGCAACTCATAACAATTTTACAGTAAACCCCCAACCAACGTACTTTTTCCAAACTACCCCCATCGCAAAAAATAAAAATATAATCAATAAAATCGTAGAAAAACACGCAAGAAATCGCAACAAAAGGCACTTTTCAATAATATCCGATCGAATGACCAAAAATGTGGCGCGATGCCCGAAAGATTTTAACGAAAGACGAACTTTTAGTGGACTGTATGAACAAGGGGTATTTCTAACGTGTGTTTCCCGACCTAATATTAAATATGGGTACAACTGATGTAAAACAAATGATTGCGATCGTGCTCACCTGATCTTCCGAAGCGGCGGTCATCCAAGCAGTACCTCAGGGTTATATCCAGAGCTGGGCCCAGTGTAGACACTTCCCTTACTGCTAAACTCCACAAGCACACACCACATACAGCCCGAGCGCAATCTTAGTTGGTCTTTAATTTGGATGACATTAATTTCTATACGTTCAGAGCAATTCGCCGACACTGGTTGAGGGTTCCGCGATAACGAGTACGCTGGGCGACTATCCTCGAGGGAGTCGACAAGACCAGTCCTTTTAAAAGGGAAAAAAAAAAACAACTAAAAACGGAAGTGCCGTATTTTGACAGCTAAATTATTGCCAATTTAAAAATAGCATTGACACGACTGAACATTGTCTATAATGTAAACAAAAGAAAATCTTTTATCTTTAGTGCGCTCTTCATTTAAGCAGGATTTAAGTTTATAAAGTTTTCCATCTTAGGCAATAAAACAATAACAAAGTTATGCAAGAATATAATTTTTACAAAGGCAACACTCATTGTCAAAACGTCAAAATAAATTTTCACTATCTCTGTTTGCTGCTGGCTGTCGCTGTAAATTTAATAAAATTATCGCTTTTTCGAATAACAATGCTTTAGGAGAGTGCAAATAAGACAAATCTAAAGTGCTGGTTTTGTGAAAATGATAGTTTTACCGGGGTAAATCGACGTATTTGGAGTCGGGGCGCCATGTCCTGACACCCGAAATCGGGCAGAAGAGTACAATAATAACAAAGCACTAGTTTGTGTTTACCGGTTCAAAGAGGTTGAAGATGTTCTCCAAATCAATGACGAGTAAGGATACATTCTTGGAGCAGACGAAGGCGGCGCGGGAGGAGCGGGCGCTGGAAAAAAAACGGGAACAGTCTGCTGTGAAGATACAGGCCTACGTGAGGGGCTGGCTCGCAAGGAGGAGATTTTTACGCATGATATTGTAAGCACCTCTTAATCAGATTATTTGGTTAGGTATTGGTAGGCTTGTAACGTTTTTATGTCCAATAGGAATTCAATTGGAATGAGTAATTTCAGTAAAGTACCACTGGTATCTGCTGCCTATCTGTTTCATGAACTAAATAAACGAAGCATAGGTATTTTGTTCACTTCCTTTGTTTTAAATAAACACTATATTTTTTATTTTATCTATTGCTGATAAAGGATAAAATTATTTTATTAGGCCTTATGAAAGGTGAGCTCTTTTTTTTTTTCTTCTAAAATTTTAGACTATATTTATTTTCTCTATTCCACTGGAAAGCCCTGAACTTTGATTTCAACCTCTGTCTTAATCATTAAAAGAAAATATTATATCAACTTTGCAGAATCACTGAAAGACTAATATTTCTGCACTACTATTCTAATGCTAAAACTATATCACTAACTTCCAATAAATCAAGACAATTATCATCACCAGCCTTTTATTACATTCCATTGCCGGACACAGGCCAACCAACACAAAGAACAACATAATTGACTCAAAACACAAAAGAAGACAATTGACAGTCCAAATTTTATATTTCTCTGGGTTGGTGGTTTTTTTCATGGTTGCATAATCAAATAAAATAAATTAAGAAAATTGACTGGCCTGAAAATTCTTCAAAATGTTACTTACATTGACTGGATTTGACCATGCAACTCTTAATAATGTGTCTCACTGCCATTTCTGGTGTACAGACACTCACTTAAGTTATACAGTATGATAGTCAGCCAGGCCAGCCTGACACTACACCATAATATTGCTTAAAATCTTTGTGCCTACTGTGCACAGGAGATCATATGTATCACTGATTAACACAGATACCTCATATGTGCGGCTTATCCCAACACCTGGGACTGTGTCTGCAAGTGTTAATATTGAATACCTGTTTTCAGAAATGAGTTCGATCAGCTCTTTCCTGATCAACCTATCTCCCAAGACGAGACACCGCTGCCTCCCGAGCTCATCCCAGCTCTGGATGTCTACAAGGGCACCAGCCAGCTCTTTCTAGTCTTCAAGAAAGAAAGAGACAGGAAGCGATTCGAGAAACTCTGTAAATACATTGTGCAGAGTCTGCATTCAGAGTCAGTTAAGCTGTCTTACGTGGGAGTGTTTCTGAATAAAGAATACAGGTAAAATAGAAAATTATACTATCATGTTGCAAATTTTTCAAACCTTTTCAAATAAACCTTGTAAGTATAGAGGTATGACTATGTAATTTATGTCTGATACAATATTATGAATTGAATTTGAAATTTACTATTGAGAAGGTTGTATAAGTAAATAAGTAAGTAAGTAAGTAAACACTTTATTGTACTAAAAAAACAGGATACAAACACAATTTACAAAAAAAAAACCAAGTACAAAGGCGGGCAATATGTGTTTGGATAATGTTTACTTATAACTACACTACTTTTTTTGTATAAAAGAACCTTTAGTACATGCTTTTTGCGGACTCTACTTTTTTTTGCCTGTACTTGCATATTGTCATCCAACTTACATTTCCATACCAAATTTCAAGTCAATCCAACCATTAGAAGTAGTTCAAATTAAACTGGCAAACACACAGATAGCCTGAGACAGGTCAAAATAATTAAAAGCTTGTAAATGTCCCATGTATGTACTGGAATTCAAAAAAAATAAGAACATTTGTAAATACCATGGTTGCAATTAATAAATGATGGTTTGGTTGAAAGTCTCCAATATGAATATTTAAGTGATTAGGTAACTTAATAAACCAATGGAAGCCTCATAATAGGAAAGAGTCTTTCACTTGTATTACTAGTTACAAGCAGTTACTAAGCAGCCCCTGCTGTAACAGTCACTGCATGGGTTACCACAATCAGTAACCACATACAACTTTTTTCCTCCAGTCTCCGATGGATAGCCCACATCAAGGACCTCCTCTTCAAATGCTGCATGTATCTCGAAGAGCTGAAGCCGGAATCTCCCGTAGATATGCAGAGCATCCTCATATTCCTCCACACCCTTGTCGCCTTCACGGCCACCAACACCTGGGCACTGACAAGGCTCAAGAACTTTGAGAAGCTCCGAGGCGGCATGACGCAGTTATGTGCCAATGTCATGGGATCCTTGTTTCATAAAGGATATTATTTGACGTTGAAGGTATGTATTCTTTTGCTTTTATTTTTTTTTCATCTATCCTTGTGTCGTCTGTCTGTGTGTGATCAAAATTTGCAAGTCAAATTTGAACCATTTCCAGTGATAATGAAAATTTGGTATGGATATGTGGATTGGATCATCATCATCATCAGCCTATTTACGTCCCACTGCTGGGGACAGGCCTCCTCTCAGTATGAGAGGGCTTGGACTATAGTTCCCACGCGGGCCCAGTGCGGATTGGGAACTTCACACACACCATTGAATTGCTTCACAGGAGTGTGCAGGTTTCCTCACGATGTTTTCCTTCACCGAAAAGCTAATGATAAATTACAAATGAAATTTCGCACATAAATTTCGAAAAACTCGAGGTGCGAGCCGAGGTTTGAACCTACGACACTCTGCTTGAGAGGCTATAGGTCAAACCACTAGGCTATCACGGCTTTTGACATTGTGGTGGATTGGATGACAGACAGCAAATAAGTATGTATTTAAGTTTTATTGTTGACTGACAATTGCAGTAAAATTGCCCATAGAAAGAAGTGCAACTTTGCGCGACGATGACGCATTTGTTTAGAATGCGAATCGCTAGATAGTAGGACGAACGAATTATGAGGTCAAGCCAGTGAACTGTGATATCTCATATGTCGCAATAAAATGCAATCATAGCAATTACAACATTATTTTATTTATGTAACTGCTCCTGTTATGAACTCTTGCATTTGTCGTCAAAAATGTATACTTATTGTGTACTATCTAGATAAGATACTAATAAAATAAAGAGGTAAACTTAGTTTGTTTGCAGGTGGTAATGTCTGAAATTACTGAAACACTATCCCTGATCGATACAGGCAATTTTTTTCCCAGTATAGTGGTGAAGTTCGCAGACAACGTTAGGGTCAGCACCTAGTGTAGAATAAATTAATAATCAGCTGACTCTGATGGCGATAATTGTGATATTTGAAAATCATTGAATGAATGTTTTTATTCACAAAAACATATGGTAGTTTAGGATCTTACAGTAGAATAACAATTAGGTATTTCCCATAATATGTTTAACCAAGACAGGCATGTGAAAAGTAATTCCAGTGATTTAATCACTCGGGCCGAAATAAATATATCATTGACGTGCCATTAAATAAAATGTTAAACAATTATGTGTCACAATTAAATTAAAATTTACGAGAAAATAATTAATTACATCAAAAATAATAAAATTGTCAGTGAAACACAAAATAATCTTTATAAATAAACAGACAGAAGACATTCGGTTACAATTTCTTAAAAAAAATTTCTGTATTTAAACAAATTTAATTTCCATGTAAATCTTAGAATTTGTGCATTAAAAATTCATTTATGCTGTAAAAACAATTTTCGCTTAATAATTTGTACAGTTTTATTTTAAATTCCCTATTAGATAATGCCTTGAGCGTAGCTGGTATTTTATTAAAAAGTTGTATGCACATATTATGTGCGCTTTTTTTTTCTTAATACCAGCTTATTACTAGTAGGTATAGCTAACCTATAGCGCCTTTGTGGCCTAGTTGTTTCTTTGTCTACGAGAGCAAAAAGTTCTGGATGGACTTTAACAAAAGTAGCTATCTCGTAAATATAAAGGCAGGGCATTGATAGCAGATTATGCTTAATAAATAAAGGCTTGCAAGATTCTCTTTTACCTATCCCACAAAGAGCCCTGATACATTTCTTTTGAGCAACAAAGGCACGGTCGGCGACAACAGAGTTTCCCCACATGATTATACCGTATCTCAGAACAGACCTAACGTAGCCGTGGTAGGTCAGTAGGGCCAACTCTTGGTATCAATTATTGCCGGACAATAAGAATAGACGACATAAATGATGCAATGCTAAATGCTTTGGGATTGTGACATACACACACACGTTGTGGCAATTATCTAATGAGCTCTATATGTATAAGGCGCGGTGTTATCCCAAGAGGACGCCATTGAATCGTGCCGAGCTCATTTTGATACCCATGTACTCAATAGATTATAATAAGAAGGTTCTATATTATATTTACAACTAGCCGTTTCCCGTGACTTCGTCAGCGGAGAATTCGCGGTTAGCTAAAGCGCAGGAAGTATGCAAATTTCTGGTATAAAAGATAGCATGTCTTAGTCTAGGGTATAAGGATTTTCCATTCCGAATCAAATCCGGCCAGTCGTTTCAGCTTGAAGCAGAAACATAGGTACTCATACACACACTGACAAACTATATTTTTTGTCAGAATTCAAAAAAGGACAGTCTGGGCAGATATTTCTATGATGAATGCGAATGTTTTTTCTGGAGTCTTGGATGTTTAATATGTATATAAGTACTAGCTGTTGCCCGCGACTTCGTCCGTGTAGATTTCGGCTATCGCTATCCCGCGGGAACTATATAATTTTCCCGAATGAAAAGTCAAAAATCCGCTAGGACCGAGTGTCGAGTGAGGTCATGTGTCAATTTTCACCAAACATAGTCGAGTAGCTTGTCTATTCTATTCTATTCTATTTTCCGTGATGGCGGCCAAAAGGCTTGGGCCAATGTCAGTTTTTAATGACTGTTCGGTTGATTCTGCTCCGAGACGTCAACGGATAGGCAGCAGCAAGGAAATAATTTAGAAAATGAAAAAAAAACCCCTTCCAATGATCGCTGACGTGTGGTAGTCAACCTAGGACAAACACAGTAACATAACAATTAAGTACACAAACGGAGAGTTAGTAAAGCTATAATCTTATGTTGGAGTAGCTTGTCTCTCAGTGGTGGAGAATGACAGATAGACCTCACTCGTCATTAGCGATCCTAGCGGATTTTTGACTCGCGATAGTCCTCTTTGGTGTCAATTGTCCCATGATATTTACTAACCAACTTCAAAGAACACAACTTCACATGTTCGATCTTACGTTTTTTTTCACAGTCCCTCCTGCTCCGTGGCCTATGCCGTGAGAAGGTGTGCCTCAAGAACGTGGCGCTGACAGCGGTGGTGACGCTGTCTCTCCGTCCGCTGGTCTCGTCCCAGTTCTCGGAGAAGCTGCTCACGATGTACATCATCCAGATACTCTCGGTGCCTACACTGGTGTTCCACATGCAGCAGATCTCCCCGGAGGTGAGTAGGCGAGGGGAGTCTATTGGCCTTATTCATAAACGTCACTCAAGTCTCTTTTAGCTAAAATAGGTTTTGTCTTCTGCTTACTCACGGAAATGTCAATGTGATAAATGATAAAAAAGGACAAAGTAACTTTAACGACATTTTAGTTAAAATAGGTTTATGAATAACAGGGTAGGTCTTTTGATGGACGTTGCCTGATAAATTATTTTTCAGCCTTAGAATGAAGGTGAACAATCTTGGCACTGCTTTTTATTTTTATTGAAAACGTTTTTTTTTTAATAGGTAAGTAGGTAACCGTTACGTATTAAACCGTAACAATATAAATAATTATCATCATCATCAGGCCTCGCCCCAATAATGTATATCATTGTTGTTTAATTGTTACTTGCTGTAATTTAGTTTGTAAAAGTAGTTTTCAATAAACAGAGGCCATTCTTGCTTGCATTTTTTGTAATGCAGAAAAAAACTAAATAGGTAGTTGTAATGTGTGTCGATGTCGATAGTGTCTATTAATAATTTTTAAATAATCAAACTAGACAAAAAGAATCAAAGGTGACCTTTTTTTCATGCAAGTAATATTTATAATTTTGAAAACAATACAAGTTGATATATACGAGCGGTGACTCATATCCAAGACAAATTTCTACGCTTTAATTTGAGCGAGACAATTATTGAAAAACATACGTACTGATAGACTTAAAAACTGTCTTTGTTTTATGAACAATATATCGATTGTGTTAGGTCCACGGAAATTAACCTTTTTCACCTTTAACTTAATCTTATCAGATGTTCTTTGTAAGGTAATGACGCCTTATCATCATGTTGCACTTGTGGCTAAAATGTTTTGAGGAAACAAAGATTATATTCTGTTTAAACTCATTTGTGTAGTCGAATAAATGACATGACCTTATTAGGCAGTGCTGTTTGGACTAACTAGGAAGTTCATATCTATTTGATTCTTTGATTGCGCATAAATTGCAATGTTAAATACCCTGTATTGCGTGTGCTTTAAAAAAATAACGTAATTAATTCTCTTCTGTTTTCCAACAGTCCATAACCGTGTTCCGGACACACGCGATGTTCGACAAATGCTTAGAGTTTCTGAGCACTGACCAGAATATGCGTATAGTGTTTAACACTCTCGAAGGCAACTACGCTCTGTGCCTGCTCGCTAATCTCGTGCAAATGGCGCATTCGGAACGCGAGCATGCCATGGCGGAGAGTTACTACCCTACGTTCGTGGTGAGTAATATTTCTAGAAGTTTCTGAGCACTGACTAGAATATGCGTGACGCGAACTTCGCTCTGTTACTGCTCTCTAATCTCGTGCAGTTAGCGCATTTACAACGCCAGCATAGGTACGACCCCTTACGTTTGTGGTGAGTCATTTCTAGAAGTTTCTAGATTTTTAATCTGCGTCACTAGTACTATTTGTGTACTTTCGCTAACGCTAAACGCCGTGAGCTATATAGTATCCCTGTCTTAAGCGTAATTACGCGTTGACGATAGACGGGTTCTGTCTAGGACCTCTCGACTCTTTTCGCACTATTTTACTTATATTCTCTCAAATGTTTGACTCCAACATTTCTCCACCCAACAGTTAGTGGTAACCCGCTTCCTCGACTCGTGTCAGCAGTACGTGGTCTGCAAGAAAGGCAACCTCAGCAACTGGCATCCCGTCCTTGGGTGGTTTTCTCAGAGCTTCGACGCGTACCTTCCCCCTGCCATGGGGAACCTTCGCACCCAGTTGTCTTTGCTTTGGGGCGCTCCGTTGTTGAAGAAGATGTTAGCAGCGCCGTTGAAGGAGATGGTGGCCGCGGGGGTGAGCGGGGAGGAGGGGGCGGGGCCGTCGCAGCCGTCCACGCCCGTGCAGAGCAATAACCCCGCCGCTATTATAAGGAGGGCTTTTGAGGCTAGAACTAACAGGTGAGGAACAGACGACTATGTTATTTGAACAGCATTGCAACGAGGCTGATCCAACCTTTGATAATTTTCGACCTCATTCTAAATATCATGTTTATTTTTAAATAAGTTTTCTGCTAGAGTTTTTTTTTAATACAATCTTTTTTGCTGACTGCACAATTTGTTGAATGTTCTTGTATTGTCATGTAACTTACATAGCTATACCAATTTTCGAGCCGATGCTATTACCCGTTGAAGATTTCCTTCCTGCGGAGACGATCGTGGCCGGAAAAAAAGAAAAGAAAAAAGCTTCTCGATTTATAATTTTCTTTTATATTTAAAATTTTCTGATTCAGCAGCTGTGCTAAGCAACAGTATTTGTTATTCATCAGTTTCTGCGTCTGTGTGTGTAGCCAGGGCCTAAGATAGGTTCGTTTTCAGTTTTAACGTTACATGTCAGATATCTAAACCTACCTTAATAACATTCCTTTTTAACAAAAGTTGTTTTCGTTAAAAAAGGATAATGTTGTCGAAAATAAGATTACGTTGAAACTATTACCTGCCCGCCATTTCCGATAAGATGAAAGGTCACGTTGTTCCTTTACCTTTCAGAGCAAACGCCAACAAAAATTACAGGAAACTGGGTTCTCCAGATTGTACCAAAGCAGCTTTAATATGCTCGATGTATCACACTGCACTGCAGACGATGACGCAAGTGAAACTAGACATTTTGACAGGTAACAATAAGAGCTAAAATTCTTTAACAAAAAGTGATAGTATATAAAAAAAAACAATCCTTCGATTGATGATAGAAATTCCGAAGATGTTTCTGAAATACTTCAGCTTGCTTAGTGTGAAAATCTGATGGAATATTTTAGTAATTTTTAAACCGTTTTTTACAGGTCTTTGCAACCAAGATGAAATATTGTACTCTCTGTGGCAATTCCTTTGCACGTTGGGACCAAATTGTGGACTGAAATCATTTCTCGATCTCCTAGCTGTAAATACCAAGACGTCGGCGCCAGAGTTTCAGATGCTGATACTCTTTGCCGATTGTATGACGCATTATGTTACGTAAGTAATATGAACAAAAAAAAAAATTATTTTTCACTAGCAATGTGTATTTTCACTAATGACATGATTTTTTGCTGGTGTCCTGTTTTTTTTCACTAGTAATCTGTAAAATTAAGTCTATCAGCTTTTCAGTGGCACTCGTTGCCATGGAGATGTCCCTTGGGTAACTCGTCTAAAATAAGATAAGACTAAAGACTAAAAATATACAACTTACTGTTTTTTTTTTTTCAGAATTTTAGATGATATGGAAATGTATGAACAGCAGGAGCCATTCAAACTACAAGACTTTGTAAATATGTCGCAGTTCCTCAATATGTTTGTGTATAAGTCTATAATGAACCAATTATTTGGTAAGTAAACATACATTAAATAGAACCTGATACACATTTATTTCAGATTTCTGAATTCAGAACATTTAAAACGCAATTACAAATTACTCCCTTCCATTCTAATATGATATGACGTTCCGTTCTACACATCCACGCTCACACGCACACGTCACGTCTACGCTCATGTCAAAATTTGTTACATTCCTACCAACTCATACCAAGACAAAACCCTCACACAAATTATGCCAAACCGCGCACAAAAACAACAGACCCTGTGCAAAATGTCTGTGTCAGATTGTTGGCAGAGAGGAAATCGCATCTTAATAAGTATATCTTTACCGCGACTATTAAAGGAGTGAGAAATAAATACTTTGTAAGTAGGTATAAATCTCACTTTATTCACACTTCCAACAGCTTATACATTATTAACGTAATGACTATTAGGGATAAGTCTGTGTTGTTATAAATAAAACCATGTACATAATGTTGTTAAAAACTCACTGAATTTAATTTATTATAGTATAATGTCATATTTTTTCCATGATTGACATCGTCAATCGATTCTTTTTAACATTGAGGACCCATTTCTATAAAGAGAATGACCTTTCTAAGTCAACAGATTGTAAACCCTCGATAATAAAACTGCATACATTTTTAATATGTAAATAGTGACAGTTTTAAACAGTTTGAAATGATTCGCGATTAACTGCATTAGACATAATGAAAACTGGATATTGACCCCGATTACCTTATGGGTTTGAGGTTATGTCTAATGTAAATAGTGCTCGAAATTTAAATAGAATCATATCCATGTAGTACTTTCGTCAAACATCGCTACCGGCTGATCGGCGCATCACTAATTATTATTGCACCTGTCAGATCTCAAGAACATCCAAAGCAACGAGCTGTTCGCGTCGCTACACACGCTACTGCTGGTGCTGTACCGGCGCGACTGCCGGCGCGCCTACACGCCCGCCAACCACTGGCTGGTGCGGGACATACGCGAGGGCCAGTTCATGGCCGACCTCGAGAAGGGCAAGAAGCCGCAGCAGGTGAGGCCATCGGCCACGCGACATTAAAAAAAAAACTAAATTTTATTCAGCATGAATGCTCTTTTACACGTCTTTTTTTTTTAGTCTACCAGCGCTTTCGGAAAGGCCATGATTGCCAAGAAGAATGCGCCGCAAGAAACTTGGCGCAAAGTCATTTTAGGGTTCCGTACCTCAAAAAGAAAAAACTGAACCCTTATAGGATCACTTTATTGTCCGTCTGTCTGTCTAGACCCTTTTTCTCTGGAGCGCGTGAAGGTAGCATGCTGAAATTAATACAAATACTCAAGCCTGCAGTCCCTTGAAGCTGTGTGAAAATCAACCTTTTAAGTCAACGCAATCAAAAGATACAGTCATTAATAACCTAACCAACTTAGAAAAGTTAAAAAACTCCCGGCATTTTCATTACAGAGTTCAGTATTTCAAAAACGGGTGAAGCGATTTTAATGAAACTTGGCTAAGAACCATCTCGATTCAACTGGCTTTCGATTAAAAAAAAAACTCGTCGAAATCGGTCCATCCGTTTGAGGGCTATGATGCCACAGACAGATACACAGACACTCAGACACGCAGATACACAGGTCAAACTTATAACATCCCTCTTTTTCGTCGGGGGTTAAATTTTTTAAATTTTCTTTAGCAAATAGGCTCTCATAATTTTTTTTTAGTCTACCAGCGCTTTCGGAAAGACCATGATTGCCAAGAAGAATCAGGTATCATCCTATATTATAAATGCGAATGTAACTTTGTCTCTCTGTCTGTCTGTTTGTTACCTCTTCACGGAAAAACCGCTTCACCAATCTAGATGAAATTAAGTAAGAGGGTAGTTTGAATATTGAGAAAAACATAGGCTACTTTTTACTCAGGAAAATTGTATAGACAGACAGACGGACAACAAAGTGATCCTATAAGGGTTCCGTTTTTTCCTTTTGAGGTACGGAACCGTAAAAAAGAATAGAGTCCTGTTGGAAGCCTAATACAACTATCTGAATTGAGTTTACTAACAATTACAAGATAGGAATTAGCAACTGAAAATGTTTTTTTTTTTTCAGGTACTGGTGCAGAAGACTCCACATATGATAGCGCACGGCGAGAGAGTTAGGCTCTTCAGACGCGCAGTTGCAGACGAAAAGGTAAACGAACCACGTTATACAATTGTTATACATATACAGGTGACAAATGTGTGAAGATACTGACGACGCAGGGTTAAGTGTGTAACCAATATTACTTATAAACAACGTGTCGCCATTGTTGCACACGCCCAAGCGCTGTTTACTAAGTTTTCAATACATTTGCTCGAAAAATTCACTTTCCAAGGATGTACATACTTATATAGATAAATACATACTTATATACATACTAGCTGTTGCCCGCGACTTTGTCAGCGTAGATTTCGGTTATCGCTATCCCGCGGGAACTATTATAATTTTCCCGGATAAAAAGTAGCCTATGTTATTCTTCAATATCCAAACTATCTGCTTACCAAATTTCATCTAGATTGGTGCAGCGGTTTTCCCGTGAAGAGGTAACAAACACAGACAGAGACAGAGAGACAGAGTTACTTTCGCATTTATAATATTATAGTTAGGATTAAACATCCAAGAGCCGAGAACAAACATTCGTATTCATCATACAAACATCTGCCCCGACCGGGATTTGAACCCGGGACCCCAGGCTTCAAATCAAGAGGACTGTCAGTGTCTGCATTCTGTCTAATTTCCCAGGTGGTGCTGGGCCTGACGGAGCGCGCGTGCGGCGGGCGCTCGACGCTGGTGACGGTGCGGCGCGCGCGGCTGGTGGAGGACGGCTACCGGCAGCTGGCGGCGCTGGCGCCGCGCGGCCTCAAGGGCTGCGTGCGCGTGCGGTTCATCAACGAGCAGGGGCTCGACGAGGCGGGCATCGACCAGGACGGCGTGTTCAAAGGTGCGTGCCGGTGCTAAGTCAAGTCAATCCTTACACATTGCACAGCTATGAAATTTCTGATTATTGAAAATGTTAACTGTACTTGTTGCGTGTGGCAAACAAGAAAGTCTGGCATTTTTCTCCTATGGTTAACATTATGGCTAATGTTAGTGTTAGCGCGGGGCGCGGGGTCGCGGGAGGGGGAGAAGAATGACAACCGAGTGCTTACGATGCGTGTATTCGACTGCCGAATGCGGGTCGCAGCCTCGCATATCTTACTAATAGTTAGTGACTTTGTGAGCTGTAGACCTCGCGAGCTCATTTTGTTTTTTTTTTTTTTTTCATCAAAAAATCTAATCTACAAAAAAAATCTAATGAGCGAACCTGCTCTCTAAATTTTTAGAGAATCGATTGAGAAATGCGACCTGAGCCCTTAGTGTAATCGCCAACTAGGTCAAGAAAAACGTCTCGATCGCGTTCGCGTTTAACAATTCTCATACTATTTGGCACTTTAACGCAAACGCGATCGAGACGTATTTTGTGCTTTTTGATTACACTAAGGGCATTGAATAGGAAAACAGCCGGACAGGCGACGAGCGGAGAGACAAACATTCGAAAGAATTTTTGTCCAAGCTGAAACTGAGACGCTTCGCTCACTTCGTTAGCTCAATCAACTACACAAAAGTCTTCTTAAGGGTGTTATTGACCGGCGAGATTTGCTTCGGTAAAGGTTACCGTGAGCCTGCCTGCCCTCTCACGAGAGTAATATGTATATGTGTATAAACAGGTATAAACTTTTATTTTTAAATCTTTCCAGCCGTCTACCGCTGTAATCCAATCTGCTATGGAACAACAGTCTGACCACTTAATCTGGCCATTACTCTGTCACCACGTTTATAACTTATGCATGCCCAGTTCTAAACCTTGTGATGACATTCAATAAGGTAGTTGACTGATGTCAAAATAACATTATTTTACATTTTCACTTATCAAGCTTCCGAAAATACTCATAAAAAACCGATGCCTCACTTATAATACTGCAATTAAAAAGATTATTAATTTAACAAAAACTGATAAAAGGAGGTAGTTTGATCACTGAAAATGATGACGTCATAGTTCTGTAATTCAATACAAACGTCATACTAACGGAACCGATCCAATCGTTTTGACATTTCAAAAAAAGTTGCTGATATAACCAAGAAGCCACATCTCTATTTATCCCATCTCTTACAGAGTTTCTGGAAGAGACGATAAAGCGTGTTTTCGATCCGTCGCTGAATCTGTTCCGCGCGACGAGCGAGGAGCGTCTGTACCCCGCGCCCACGTCTTGCCTGCAAGACAACCATCTGCAACTCTTCGAGTTCATTGGCCGCATGCTGGGGAAGGCTGTTTATGAGGTTGGTGCTTGATTCATTTACAGATACAGACTGACTTTGACGCGGGTGGTAGGACCTTATGCGAGGTCCGTTCGGATCGCTGTCACCATCTTACTCGCTAATCCTGCCGCTAAGCAGCAGTGTTTGCACTGTTGCGTTCCGGTGTGGAGAGTAAGACAGCCGGTGTAATTACTGGCACAAGAGGCATTTCATCTTAGCTCTCTAGGTTGGCAACGCATCTGCAAATCCCGCGTTACGGGTGTCTATGGGCAGTGGTGATCACTTACCATCAGGTGACCCACTTGCTCGTTTGCCTTCCTTGTCATATCAAAATAATAATAATAATCATCACGGACAGGACAATTGGCGCCAATAAACCTGATAATAATAATTTAATATGAAATAATTATTTTTCTATTTCTATTTCTATTTTCTATATCGTACTGATAGATCGATCGAAGCGCCAGGCAGTGCTCGTCGACATCACGATCCCCCATGACGTGAACCTCGTGAAGGCCGAGAAGGACAAAGTCAGCAAGTACCTTGACTTGCCTCAGGGGTTACCGCCATGTGGCCTGTTGATTCGACGATCACTGTCCCGATAGTCGTTTCGGCGAACGGTCTAATAGCGAAGAGCCTTGACCATCACCTTAAAAGGCTCTCGCTAGGTGGTTGGGTCAAGGGTCAGATACAGAAGGCGGTACTCCTGGACACGGCTCGGATAGTCAGGAGGTTCCTCTCTCTGTCGCCCTGACCACCGGTAGCTTAGGCCCCGCCTCGCTGCCGGCGGCACCCTAGGTTAGGTTTTTATAATGTTTTTATATTTTGTATTAATATTGTTTTATTGCTTTTTATATGAATATTGTAAAAGCCTAACCTAAGTTGAAAATAAATATACGGAGATAATGGCTATCTTTCTCTAGGGAATCGTGGTTGACGTGCCGTTCGCCTCGTTCTTCCTGAGCCAAGTGCTCGGGCAGACCAACCAGGCCTTATACAGTTGGATCGACGAGCTGCCTTCCTTGGACCGCGACTTGTACCGAAGTCTCACCTACATCAAACATTTCCAGGTAACGGTATTAACTGGGGGACTGCTACGAAATTCGAAAATCGAAGTTCGTATCGTATTGTCCCGCTCACGTTAGAGATTTTGAATTGACGCCAAGTTACCGACATGAATATGAGAGACGGCAATTGAAGTTTTTCATCATAGTCATCACCATCACCAATCTTTTTTTACGTCCCACGGCCTTTGACACGGCAGAGAGCTTCGGCTGTTGTTCCCACCCAGGCCCAGTGCGGATTGGGAACTTCACACACACCACTGACTTTTTTACAAGCATTTATCAACAAATCTTGCAACTGAATTTTATAGCAGTTATACTCAACCAATTGACATGAAATTCCGCATGCTTATGAAAGTCCGATGGCAATACAATAATCTGGTAGTGGGCTTTTGGTGGTAATGCAAAATAGTACAAATCCACTTCGTTTTAAATAAGTACATAATCTATTTTAAAAGTTTTAGAAAGCTCTTTACTACATTGAGTGATGCGAGCGATTCCTTTTAGCAATTTTTTTTTTCATATCGTAATTCTCTTCGATCAATTTTCACTAACAAGTGCACATTTGTTTTACAGGGAGACATTTCAACACTAGAGCTTACATTCTCTGTGGATGAAGAGCGGCTCGGTGAAATCGTCACTCATGAATTGGTGCCTGGCGGGAAGGCTATACCGGTCACTAACGAAAACAAGTCAGTACCCCATCTAACTTCACTGAAGATTATAACCTAACCAACTTAGAAAAGTTGAAAAACCCCCGACATTGTCATTTCAAAGTTCAATATTTCGAAAACGGGTGAACCGATTTCAATTAAACTTAGCTAAGAACCATCTCGATTAAACTAGCTTTCGATTTAAAAAAACCGCATCGAAATCGGTCCATCCGTTTGGGAGCTATGACGCCAAGATACACAGATGCACAGGTCAAAGTTATAACACCCCTCTTTTTCGTCGGGGGTTAAAAAAGAAGTAATAGCTATGTTCCGTTTGGTTCTGTAGGTCATACATAATATGCCATAAAATATTTTTCAAACATATTCTAACGTGTATAGACATCACTGTAAAGTTTATAATTAAGTTTAATATTTTTAGTGTGTGTTTAGTAGTTGTAACAGTTTGTATGGGAAAAAAATGAGTGATTTTTTTTCTTGCTTGGACGATTATTTGAAAAAAAAAAAAAATTGCCGAATTGGTCAAACTGTTCTAGAGTTTTGCGCTCAGCAACACATTTAGCAATTAATTTTATTTATGATATATTGACGAATATTTGCAGAATAAACTACATACATCTGATGGCGCACTTCCGTATGCACACGCAGATAAAGGACCAAACCAACGCTTTTATTAAAGGTTTCCGGACTATCATCAATCCAGAATGGCTGTCACTATTTTCTACGCCTGAGGTAAGTTTACAACCACCATACACTTTTGGTCTTATTCATAATCGTCACGTAAGCCAACATACAATGACAATGCAAGGACATAACATTAATGTTAAGTATGGCTTAATTGGTGGAGCGTGGTACGGATTACCGAGGTTGCTGGTTCAAGTCCAGCTGCTTAACGGATTTTTCTTTGCATTGTCATTGTATGTTGAATTTCATACTATGAATGTTTCATAAAAATAAAAACAAAAATAATCAATAAATCGATTATTTTCATTGTCACTTAAGCCTCCATTAGCTGAAATAGGTTTTGTCTTCTTCTTACTAACGGAAATGTCAATGTGATCAAAAAATACAAACGAACTTTAACGACATTTTAGTTAATACAGTTGCTCAAAAAGTGGTACATTTTGTAGCTACGTCTCATGCGGAAAGTTGTATTTTTCGTACTAGTGCTTTTCACTTTTCCAAGGCGCCGGCGGCTCTCCTCCGCCTTCCTCCACCTGGCCGCCGTCTGGTGGTGGTGCCCCCCCCCCCCTCCCTTCTTTGTAATTTTTTCGCAAATGTATTAAAAAACGTCGTTTTATACACGTGCGGAAGTGTTATTTTCACTCGTCCCGAGACTCGTGCATAATGACATGCTTTCCGTACTTATATCAAAAAGTACTATTTTTAAACACCTGTGTCCTTTAGCTGCAGCGCCTGATCAGCGGCGACAACGTGCCGCTGGACCTGCGCGACCTGCGGCGCCACACGCAGTACTACGGGGGCTTTCACGACTCGCACCGCGTCGTGTGCTGGCTGTGGGACGTGCTGCAGCGGGACTTCAGCGAGCACGAGCGCGCCATGTTCCTTAAGGTACGGAGAAATATCGTGCGGAAAGTTGGATTTTGTGCCCTAGGGCTTTTTACTTTTCCAAAGCGCCGGTGGGAGCTCGCCGCGTGCCGCGCTCGGCCTCGCCGCAGACGCCGGCGGGTAGGTTAGGGAAGCTCGCGCCTGGCTCATCGCCTTTGGTTTGGTGCCTATTAAATTATTTATTATTTAGTACACGTGCGGAAGTGTAACTTTCCGTACTTATGTCTAAAAGTACTTTTTTAAATCTGTCATAATAACAAATCGGACAAAGGTGGCCGCCATACAGCAAGTTGATTTTTTTTTTCGTAATGTCCCACGATATTTTTTATTTATTTATTTAATGAATTTGTGTAGGTGAGATTATTTGTTATGCAGACAAATTAATAATCTAGACATTTTTTGAAAGGGATCTTTTTAGGAGATGTCGTACATCTAAAGTATGGCTGCTGCTGTGCGATTTTACATATTCGCCGTTTTCCAATAATTTATCAGCTGCGTATTGCGGCGACTGGCGTGAGAGAATCGGGTTAGGTTAGGTTAGCGTGCTGTCGTTTCGAAAGCCAAGATTCTTTTTGGGTCACTCAGCCAGCACTTAGTATTGCGATAAACTAATAGATACGTTTATTTCTCAGTTCGTGACATCGTGCTCGAAGCCCCCAGTGCTCGGGTTTGCGCACCTCAAGCCTCCATTTTCGATCCGATGCGTCGAAGTCGGCGACGACGAAGACACTGGTGATACTATAGGTACGTGCCATGTGCGGGCTCGAGCCGGTACTCTATGTTTATGGCGTGTACAGATTCACCGCTCACATTGACAATACGTGTAATGTACCCACAATACAACCCCTTGATATATACGACTTACGAGTACTAGTAGTGCTGCTTAGCGGCAAGATTAGCGAGTAAGATGGTGGTAGCGATCCAGACAGACCTCGCACAAGGTCCTACCATCCGCATGCATGCATGACATTTATTAAAGAGAAATCTACCGCGGGTTACCAGCAGCCTTTATAAAAACTTGACGACAAGTAGTTTTCCTTATAGAAGATCTGTTTTCCGCAGGAAGCGTCATCCGTGGCTTCTTCACGATCCGCAAGAAGGACCCTCTGAACCGTCTGCCCACTTCGTCCACTTGCTTCAACCTGCTCAAGCTGCCCAACTATCAGAAGCGGAGCACCCTGCGAGACAAACTGCGCTACGCTGTCAACAGTAACACGGGCTTTGAGCTGTCTTAAAATGTCTACCTGTTTTTCGATTTTTTGCGAGGTAAATGTAGAATGCACCGTTTTTCACACGTTAACCCTATAATTGGCAGAACTGAAAAGAGTAAACCTGAATTCTAGTCTCAGTTGATCTTATATCTACTAAAAAATTGTAATAAAATATAAATACAAAAGACTGCTATATATATTGAAGATGGTTCAAAACATTTTTTTTTAAAGTAAGCAGCTATTGCCAATCATTTTTGACATTCAGTTACTTTGATTTACGACTTAATTTTGAACGGCAGAAAAAAGTCATAGATGACGTTTATGCTATGAACTGCCTATGTGTCTTATTAGATACGCTTTCAATTATAGGGTTAAATCTGACTGCGTTCTTGTCAGCACAGGCAATAGCAAACCAAACCAAAGCAAAGCTTGTGCTGTTCGATTTTTTTAAACACACTGAAATTCACTGTAAAAAAGTCGAGGTATTCTCCTCAAGTCATCAAAACTTAAAGGGTATTACCATACCAATCGATCGATGGTAGAATGGACTAGTCGACGTCGATCGATAGTTTCTACTAGGCCACAACAATCGATTGATGACGATCGATACCATTGATCAACATCAATCGATTAGTATATACGTCGAACAGCCACAGCTACCACAGTAATCGATCGCAATCGATCGATGTCGATCGATGACACCCTAAGAAGTACAAGCCCGTTGTGCTCTCACAGTAAAACATACGAGTATGCAGTGACATCATATGCTGATTGCTCGTTCAAATGGCATGCGTATGTGGCCGCCACGCTCAAAGAGCTGGCTCTCGTCAACATAGGAGAGACCAACGAACGTTGGTGAAATGGGACGGCCTTTGCACACTTACAGTAATCGAACTGTATGATCCATTTAACGTTGTTATGATTATGACTGTCTTGTTAAGTTTTATTTTTATGTTCTAAACACACTTAAACGCCCAGTGCGCCCGGAGTCTATTTTTAAAATCATACCTGTGAAAATATTATTGGAAAATGATAGAAAACTGATGAATTTGATTCATTTATAACTAGTCAAAAAACATATTCGAGCGGTAGTTTCCTAGTAATACACAGGTTTACGCCATTTTGGAACGGTATTACAGGTGCGATTGTGAAAATCGGTTCCCTGCTATTTTTATTAGAAGAAAGTACCTAATGCAACAACACACTTGACTTGCCAAACGTGAACCCTATTACAATGTGACAAGGTGCACTATTGTACAATATTAATTGTATGCCTCCGTTTAATATAATTATTGTATTTTTTATAAGATTTTCGACGATCGATGTAAAACCCATCAAATAATGACGTAATATTGGCCTCGATAAATATTAATATGCTCTGCGTTATGCGTTAAGTTTTTACTCAAAGATACGATCAATAATTATTTCCTGTTACAAAAATATATAGCGCTATACATATTAAACGCAATACATACATTTGAGAAAGAATCTGCATAGCAAGGAGAGACGAGTAAGACAGTAGAAATGCCAAAGTGTTGATACTAACATGAATTATAAAAAAACTGAAATGAGATGCTGATTGTAAAATGTTTGTAATAAAATGTATGGGTGGTTTTAACGACAAAAATCCGATCCAAATGCAATTTATATACTTAAACGCGCGTTACACGGTTAAAATAAAATGCATTATTTTTTAAGCAACATAATAAAATTAATTGTTCATCAAGTCATCGCATCACTCATCAACATTTATCATGGATCAATCACAAAAATCTTAGTAAAGCAACCAATGTCATAATAAAATTTAAAATCGAATCAGTCAACGATTAAACCTGAAAATAACTTTGTGATGTTTTCGCTGTTTTGCTATTTGTAATAAGTGTATATGTATTTTCTATTATATTCAACCGCTGTTACTATTTGCGAGGACACTGCCTGCAATTGACCGACGCTATATACTTCTCTGGCAGACCTAAAAATAGTCGAAAAAAAACATTACTGTTCGAACGCTTTGGTTTCTTTTGACCTTTTCACTGACTACTAAGGCTATTATTAGTGTTTTGTTTCTTTTGGTACTTATAAGGAGGTAAATCAATCCAATTACTTGAAAAAAGTCGCGTGATTCGATTTGTTTACCTTTTTTTAATCTCTTAAAGAAGCAAGGCATACTGTTAACTATACCATGGTCCCTTAGACCGACTTGTGCCAAAATCTGGGTTTGACAGTAACTCAGAATTAACTTGAGGTATTTGTATCGTCTGACGTAAAGTTAACACGGAGTTAATGTCTAACCCAGAGGCCCAAGCACGAATATACGAACCCGGCTTAACGTAATCGAGTAGTAACATTATCGAGAAATTTGATTGACGTTTGGAACAGCGCCCGCTCGTGAGCGTATTTGGTACTAAACATTTATATGAAGTTTCTGGATTTCGATACGATCGACGTTACGCAGGATTCGAATATTCGTACTCGGACCTCAGGTCGGAGCAAGTCGGTCTTGGTATAACTCTTGTTAATTTATAAGGGTGCGAGTAAAGTTAAACATACTGTTTGTATTTTAAAGCCTCAAAATTACTGATACGAATTATTTATACCTTATTTGTTAAGAATGTTAGTTCATACTTAATGTTAGAATACTGTCATGGATTAGTTGATTATAACATAATACGTGTGCGTGTGTGTGTTAAAATTAATGTATGTTTAAAATACGAAATTGACCCGTCATTATAACTCCCTGTTACGCTCGCGCGTAGAATCCATGTGACTATTATTACAGACTAATATGAGCCTAGGCACTATGATTCCAGACACGTCACGTATAGTACAGTCAAGGTCACCAACATGTGTATACACCATAGAGTCCTAAAAAATATATATGCAGACCTTATTACTGCGACGGTAAGGTTGATTTATACATATTTCTGCAACTTTGCGCGGATCCATGTTTTTGACTTTGACTGTACAGCCCAGCCTTATCAATAAAATTCTTAATTCTAAATTTTATTCAGCAAATAGGCAGTTGAATGCTCTTTTACACGTCTTTTTTTTTTGAGTCTACCAGCGCTTTCGGAAAGACCATGATTGCCAAGAAGAATGCGCCGCAAGAAACTTGGCACAAAGTATTTTTTTCTAAAAAACAAGTTACATTAGCTCTTACAATACGTAACGTAAGATATTGTCATTGAAGATAATTGCTAGCGCTAAGCTAGTGGCTGTGCTAATGCTACGAAAACAAATGATTAATGTCAAAATAACATCGTTTTATACTAACACTTACTCAAGCTTTCGAAAATACTGAAAAACCGAGGCCTCGCTTATTACTGCAACACGATTTTTAATTTAACAAACTAATTTTGACGTCATAGTTGCGTAATTCATTACGAACTTCATACTGAGCGATCATATTGACATTTTAAAAAATCGCTGGTTTGACCACTAGTCTCCATCCCCATTGGTGGCTTTAGAAATGATAGTCCCAATTTCGTTCGTCCTTTCTTGAATATGGCAGGCTCTTCAAGCCCCTATTTCACCAACTTTACAATTGTCAGTTTTCAATGACAGTTCGGTATCAACTGACTTGAAGAGCTTTTGTTTCAGCGCGCTTCATATTGTCAAAGAAATGTAATTCGAATTGTCGTTTATAACTGATAATTGTAAAGATAGTGAAATTGGGTCGAGATAGTTGGTGAACGTTCACTATTTTTGCGCGCGAGTGTGGTTCGCATAACCTGTGTACATAGACAATAATGTCATTTTAGCAACTATTTATACACTTGAGTTCTCTATGGTATGAAATTAATTTTGCATGTTTTTTTTTATTATGATAAGTCGTAACTAGTAATGCAGATTTTTTTTATTTAAAATATCAAATTACAAGAATAAGTTACATGGTTACGTTCGTTTTAATTGTTTTGGTGCATTTCCTTTATTTCTATCTATTTATGTAAAAATCTGAGTTCCACAGTTTTAAGATGTTTAAATAATGTCTATTTTTTTTGTTGATTAGTGAAAATTACTTTCATGCCATATTTTGTCCTGGATATAGCATCTGTGGTGCTAGCGCGCTGCGTTTTAATCTTGATCAGTGACCAATATCCATATTCATTCTTTTTCCCGCAACTATAACAGACTTCGTAAACGCACACTGCGTTCAGATAATTACAAAATTGTAGCAGCCGTCACCATTGAAAGTAATATAGGAAGGGTACACGGAAAGGACATGTCGTCACATTTCTTTAAAAAACTAGATTTTTATCTCAAAATTTAGAGCACTCAACAGACTATAAGTTACCACTCAGTTACAGATACAAATATTGATGTAACTTGTCTTTTTTATCACTTAAAAAAAAAGATGTATGCGAAAATTATATGGATAATTACATAGTTCCAAACTTTCAAATCGCGATAACTTAAAAAATTGCTAAGACATGTTCTTTCCGTGTAGCCTTCAGGTAACACCCGTTGCTGGCAGCAAATGCGTTTAAAGGTTGAAAATATAAAGTCGCACGCTAGCGCCCTGGAACTATTTACATATAATGTAAATCTGAACAAAGATCGTATTTTGTAGTGGTGTTTCCATTTTGATTTGTAACTTTTAGCTATTTACTAACTATACATGAACTTAAACGTGAATCAATGTAAGGAAAATTTTGTACTAGCCACGTAAATATGTTGTATAACACAATGTGATTCTCTGTGATAATATAGTTGATATTTATTACAATTGAGTATTATTTAATACCCCCAGCACATGTAGCACGGCGCGCCATTTTGTCGCTTGTCGCGCAGTGCGTCCCTTTTATAGTGATGGAATCAGTGAAGGACGCACTGAGCGACAAGCGACGAAATGGCACGCGTGCTAGCTCCCTGGATTGAAAATCGATGCGATTGAAGCATACTCATTTTAATATTATAATGCGAAAGGTAGACTTGAATGAAACAAAAATAATTTGTCATTGCCTGATGGTTAGCAAGTTTAATACGTTTAAGAGGCTTCCCTGAAAGGATGACCTTGAACGTTTCGCGCCTTCCTCAACACCTCGCTTCTACTAAACAACTTCGTTTTAGTGGCGACATCAATTAAATATCGTTCTAACTTCATTTTACACAATGTTACAAATAACGCGTCTTTTCGAAAAAAACCATTCAGAATTCGCACCGAACACGTAAATAACTTACGTATGTATTTTAAATATTATAAATAAAGCCCTGTGCCCAGCAGTGGGACGTAGATAGGCCGACGATGATGATTAAAAAAAATGTATGTACAGAATGGCTCTAAAAAGCAGCCATTTCAGCGTCTCGTCTGGCTCAGTCGAGCCTTTTAGTTTTTTCCTTACGACTTGCGTATGCCTTGCTGTCTGAGCTGCGTCTAGAAAATAGGTCTGTGACAACTCAACAGTGACAAGCGTATAAATGAGGGCTATCGCCAGTCAAAAATCCGCTAGGTTCGCTAGTGAGTCGTAGTGAGGTCTATCTGTCAATGTCCACCAATGAGAGACAAGCTATGCTAGGCCTATGATTGGTGGAAATTTACAGACAGACCTCACTGGCGATCCTAGCGGAGTTTTGATTCGCGTTGGTCCTCATTGTAAGTACGCTCGCTAGATAATCACGTTTTCTCATAAGGGCCTCATAAGGAAGCTCAAAGTCACTCAGAGGACGACGGAGAGGGCTATGCTTGGGGTTTCTCTGCGGGACAGAGTCAGAAATGATGATATCCGCAGTAGAACTAGGTAAGGTAAGGACAGCCCGAAGAATTGTGATGGGGTCAGAAGGTTCTCGAATGGCATCCAGAGACCGGGGGGCGAGCTGTCGGTAAGCCTCCAACAAGATGGAGCGACGACCTAGTAGAAATCGCGGGACCGCGGTCGATGCGGAAAACACAGTCAAGACCGGTCTGAGTGGAGAGCCTTGGGGGAGGCCTATGTCCAGCAGTGGACGTCTGTCGGCTGACATGATGATACCAATTCTCGGGTAGCAAAAGTGCCATTTAGACCGATAGCTAGATTAGCTTTTTATAAGCCAAGATTATTCTACGATGTCAAAAAAATATTCAGACGAATAGAGAGCCTCCTCCTTTTTTGAAGTCGGTTAAAAATAAGTTCAATCTGCGTGTCTTCATTCGTCCATAATAATATCACGTTGCGAACATTGGTATGATCCACTAAATAAGACCACCTTTCATTTTGTAAAGTTTGCATCAAATTCATACCATTCATAAAGTTAGGAGAAAGGGAAAACGCTATGAATGAATGAGAGTGTTATTAGGGAGTTAAGTTAATATGCATTTTAGAATGACCGTGGTCTCAAGTTATACACAGACTCCAAGATTAAATTTGACATAGTTATTGGCGCCGTGGCAGTTTAGGGCAGTTGGCAGTTTACAGTCTTTTCTGACTGCTTATTGTGTGTGTTGTCTGTCGATTGTTAGGACAGAAAACGCTACATATAGAGTCCTTTCAGTAAAAGAAGTCCCATACCAATGGGTGGAACTAAAAATAATACCATACAAATCATTCGGGCATGAACCAAACGACAGCGCTGCGTCCGGTGAACTCTTTTACTGAAAAGACCAAAAAGGGTTACTTTTTCCTATTTGCACAAATTAATTCGAATTCAGCGCCGAATGCTAACTAACGTCACCATGGCAACGCTACAGCTAAATTAGTTTTTAAGTTTCCGCTAGGTGGCGCTCTATTCTAAGCACGGTGGACCTGTGCGCCGATATGTATTTTGCTGGTGCAATTGTTACTGGCAACTTGTACCTAGATTAACATTTTTTAACTTCGCCCTTTGATATTCTTTTGGGCTTAAGTCTAATAAAAATATTTGGAATTATTAAACACTTAATCCCTCTGCCTTAATATAAGAAGGTAGTTTTCATAATAGAAAAATGGGTATTTTTTATTTTTATGTAAATATTTTGGAAATAAATTTTAATATTTTAGGTACTGTGTGTGTGACATGTAGATTTATGTGGAAGTGGAGAAGCGTGTTCTTTTAATGCAGACATCCACGACTCGTGTTTTAGATGTAGACGTGGCTGTCACGCACCAGTAGTCGCAGAGTAGTAAGGATGGACCTTCGCAAACTAACGCCTGATTCAACATATTTCTTCTGTCTTTGTAACCCACTTTAGAATTGAAATAATCTGTCTCGACATGTGTAGATCCATTTCCATGATTCCTTTTTTAATTGGTACGTTTTGTATTTTACCTATTAAAATTTTCTGAATGTGGAACATTAAAGGTCCAGAACGGAGTCATGATAATAATAGTAAAATTAAATTAAATTTGTTTATTAAATCGGGCGTGACTTTGTTGAGGTCTACAAATAATTATGGTAAAACCAGTAAACCTATTTAATTTAGTAATGGGTTCATTGAACAATACGCGACCATATTTTTAAAGTTTTTGAACTATTTTTATGCTCATTTTGGGATTCGTTATGGAAGGTACCTACTTGTGGTAAATTTCTTACACTTTTGTTTATTCATTTGTGACGGGAAATCGAAAAAAAACATTTTTTAAGTGCTAATTAATTATTAAATTTATTTATCTACAAAACCAACGTTGAATCTGAAATAAGCTGCATAGAATACGGTTTTTTTTTTGTTATACTTATTAGTACGTAGGTAGATAAAAAAAAAAGTAACAAAAAATTTACACGTACATCAAAAGCAAAATGAAGTTTTATAAAAGCTTAAAAGGAGGCTATTTATAATTAGATTTTTAACTTTTTTAGTTTTATAGTAACAAATGACTTGGTTCGGCGCAGACCGGCGCAGTGCTCTATTTCATTCAGCGGACGAATCCAAGCCAAGCGAAGCAGCTGTTTATCGCGTCGTCGCCATTGTTGTTTGCCCTCTCGTTCTCGCGATCTCTTCCAGTCTCGCTCGATTCTCGTGGCGCGTGGACGTCAACGTAGCGCCGAGAGAAACGTCACGGTATCCTTCTTTGTCCAGAAATTTAGATCTGGAATCGAAGAGGCAAACGCTGGTTTGCATACACTTTCCTTCAAAGTCGCGTGCGTGAACAACTAGTGAAATCTCCTGGTGTATCCGGTCGTGTGTGTGCGTTCAGTGTTTCCCGCATAGTCGTTCGAGCATGAATAATAAAGAAGCAGCCGGTAACGTCGCGTGGATTTCGGGAGGGAGCTGGTGACCGGAGCAGTGTGTGGGTTTCGAGGGTCTGTGATGAGCCAGCGGTGACGGCTCGCCGCGGAGCGGTTGGATGGCGGCAGTGACCGGCCCCGCGCGGCACTCTCGCGTGTCAATGAGTGTATCGATGTCGCTCATGCAGGGAACGCCGACGGCGTCGCAGGGCGCCATCCTGGCGGCGGCGGCGCCCTACTACCAGACGCCGGCCATCCCCACGGACGTACAGCCCGACCGCCCCATCGGCTACGGCGCTTTCGGTGTCGTATGGTGAGTCACGTCTACCTTCTTATCTAAATCCTAGAGTCTACTTTGTAAATTTCCGCACATGAAACTCGCGAGATGCTCATCTGATTGGGTCGTCACTTCCGGATATAATATAGAGCTGCGAGATCACGGAACAGACGCGTAGACGTCAACTCAAGGCCTAGCCTGCATCAAACTCGTGCTCCCAATCGCTCCCTGATTGCATAGTTCTGAGGTTCTGAAGTAAAGTTATAAACCCTCATTTGCTCCTTATGAGTATTTCCATACTACCTACATAGTTTTGAATGGATTTTTCTGCCATAAATACCTACATGAGATCAAAGTTCATTGTTGAATTTTAAAAGTGTGAAGTACTTACTAACATAATTATCCTACCTCTCTACATTTACCCAGATGAGCCTGTTTTGAGCTTTTGTACTGATTTCATCATAATTATACAATAAAAAAACAAATATGGTGACAGTTTTTGATGCTTGGCAGCATGCTTTTATTTAAGTTCAGTAAACAACAAGTAGAAACTTTATTTCTGAACTGTATTTTCACCAGCTCAAGAGAATTAAATTTATGGTTTTAGGCTTTTAGGTATTCCTATTTTGGAATATGCATGCATGCATTAATAAGCTATAATTTGTAAATTAACTATAATAAAGGAATCATAATGCATCTTTTTTTTGCCCCATAACCATCTTTAATAGAAACACATTGTTTGCATTGAAGATTAGCAACCCGCCTGAGGCACTGCCGGAGGCATTCTGTAATGTTTACTGAAAAAATGCACTCAACAATGGGTTTAGAAGATCAAATGCAGGTAAAATGGTCTGTCTAATAATCTTAAAATGTTTAACATTTTCAATTACTCGAGGCAAGCTGTACTTACTTATTTTTGTATTGAATATTAATTACGTTGGTACCTACCTACCTATATTGTTATGTTTGACTCTTGGGATTATTTTGGTTTACTGTTATTAAAATGTGTTAAAATTTTAAAGAACAGGTAGCTTTGGATTCTCAAAAGAATTAAAACAATCTGTTTCAATAATGATTAATACCTACCAGTTAAGTTAAGGATTTCTAAAAATCAAAATTTTGTCTTACCTAGTTAGTGTAGGTAGTGTTACCTACACAATATGTGCAAAAGTTTTTAATATTGTGGTCTGTATCTATTGTGAAACTAATTTAGAAAGGAATGGAAAAATGCACTAGTACAGGGTACTTACTAGTAATCTACACAATTTGGTGCACTACTGTGGGTAAAGGTAGGTACTTGGCTAATTTCACCAAGAAATGAAATGTTCAATGTTATTTACAATTATTTTTTTTAAGATAATAAATATACATAAACCCCGGGTATAAATATACCCGCCATTAAAACCTAATCACGAATCACAAGCACGCAATAGCCTGTACGAACAGCCCTTTGGCTTTTTTCATAATTTTAATAGTAAGTAACTGGCATTGGAGACTGGAGAGTTATTATTTATTAAGATACCAATTAATCAACAGTTTTTCTTGGTACCTAGCTATAACCTGCACTATTAAAGAGAAGATTCGACATTGACGCTCGCAACGTATGCCTAACTCGCTAGATGACGAGACCTGGAATCTTATTTGGTTCGTAAGAGATAGAATCTCTTGCTCACTTCAGCATACCTAGTGCATCTAATGGTCGCTCGATTCAGGGCACGGCAAGCATCAGAGTCAGAGACAGTTGCATTGACAATGGGTGAAACTACTGGCCATTATAATATCTTCGGGGTCTACGGGGCTGGCCATTGTCAGGCCCATAATGCGACGAAAGCACATTCATTCAACACATTTAAACTCGATTTAGTACCAAATTATTTTCACAACTTATCTGGAAATCAAAGAGAAAACTGTTCAGGGGAATGGATTGTCTTTTTTTAGTTCTAGACAATTTTTGAGCATCATGAAATACATAATTTATACTATTTAATTGCTACGAATTGTTAGACAATGTGTGCACACTTGTCTTTTCGGTGCAATGCTGGTTGTATTTGCTCTATCCTTCAAGTGAAGAAACAAAGCTAGGCGACACAAATGTTTCACAAATAAATACGGCTAAATGAATTTCTAGCAGTAACAAACTACAAACCTTTAGAAAATGGTCCAAATCGAATTAGGTCGTCGACGACGAAATATTGTCGATTGGAATATACTTATTCGATCACTGAAATTAAGAAGTTGGTACCTATTTCACCTGATTGAATTTTGTCGATAACGTCTTTAGCGTTATCCCAATAAAATTTATCGTTAACTCTTCTGTGCTTTGAACAGTACGCCTCAAACTTAAATTTAAATAGGTAGGTACGCCTCTGAAGTTGTTCAGGCCGTTTAAATCGCTCCCACATTCCCGTTAGTGTCTGTGCATCTCGCTTCCCCGATTAGTGAAGTGACTGACTTCAGTCCAGGCGCATTTAAGTCAGGCACGGACTGTAAATTGAACAGGTATAGGTACCTACTTACTTGTACTTCACATCACACGCAAGACACTCCATTAGATAATTAAAACAGAGTAAAATATTCAGCAAAGTTTTTCAAGTAAATTAACAGGTAACAGTGGTACATGTTGTTTTATACTAATTAAATAGTTCTTGTCTATGTCTGTGACGATTACGCTGCCTACTTCGACACTTAATGCATACCAGCATTCAGCAGTCAGACACTTAATGCATAGCAGCTTGCTTCAAATGTATGAAAATTTATCGTCGATTTGGGCCCTAATCACTTTTGGTCGCGTACGTAGCTCTTATGAAATTTCGCTCAAGCGGTCGAGACGTCCAATTAACGTTGCATTGCAGCCGTGAATTGCCTAAAACAACGCAGTGTTCGAGTCAAGAGTCACGTGCGAGTATGACCGAGCACGGACCATGGTCATTGTCTGTGGTCACTTTGTTGGCCACAGCGAGCAATTTGTGTTGATGTATTGGAAAGGCGTGTGGCACCAAATATCACATAATTGACTCGAACACAAGTTCAAACCAAAATAATGAAAGTAGCATTCAGTGCCGGTAATGAAACCATAGAAACTGATGGCAGGTACCTACCTACTTTGCGTTCGACCATACTAAGAAGTGGAACAAATCGCCTTCTCACTGCGCGAATCACAATTGGGTAATCCGTCGAAACAGCAATATCGTGGGTTACAATGGTTTTCTGCAATGCGCACAAACTGTGAATAAGTACAGGAACAGGAAAAAAATGTCGTTTGATGTAAGAGAAAGCACGGGGCAGGGGTATGCTTAGGTAGAAGTTGTGCTACGCGTCTAATCAAAAAGAAAACAGACCCAAGAAAGGCATTTGTTGTGTTAACAGTTAGTTGCTTCCTGCTAAATTAATTTCAGAGCCAATTAAATTACTTGTGTTCTTCCTGACAGAATTGTGGCCATTGTTAGTTGGCTGGCCTTTCGCGCTACTAGTTTTACAACATCTGAACACGAGCTGCTCATTAAGAGGCGAGGAAAGCTATCATTCGTTTTGATTGTGCACAATAACTCGCTACATCAATTTATGACTTTGACTTTGATTATTCAAAGTAAATAAACAAGTAAAGTTGTTGAATTGTTAACACGTGCTTCTAGCTAACTTTCCGAGCGATAGCAACGCAGTTCACAGGCTGTAATCCGCAATGCCCTCTGTAAACACGTGGTATTGGTGGCGTTCGTTGACGTGTATTTGATCTACTGTGAACGGCATAAGAGCTGTTTTCAATATTCATGTTTCACGCAATCGAATGCACATTGCGCGTACCTAACAACCGCAGCCGTCTTCAATTGATTCTACACTTTGTTCCTCTACATTACGTTTCTAGTTTATACGCTCGCGAGTTCTGTTATTGATATTAATGCAACGCCTGCGTGGTCTTGGTCTGTTCGAATTTCGACTCTGTGTTTGGGGTTTAGGACTGGCTTTGTAGATACTGGTTTGGTTTTAGTTTGTCGCTGAAGCAGTGCAGCGGGGGTTGTTAGGTGGGTATGGGTGGATGCTTTGTGTTGAGTCGTCGTGCGTAGGTAGGGCTCCGACGGCGCTTGGCGTGTCGATTGTGTGTGAACGACCGCGACGAGGGGAGGCGCGCCTGATTATACCGAGACCGCGTCGATCGCCGGTCGAGGGTCCTAAAACCAGACCCGGAGTCTAATCGAGCGCCGCTCTCCCTGTCCCCAGCACTTACACTCGTTCGTTGAATGTAAATTAGGGCTTCTTTTAACATAAACATTTTGGTTATGTTCTTTACAGTGGGCACTTTAATTTATTCGAACATGCCTGCTTTGCATTTCGTGCTTTTGTGTATAGTAGGTAGCTCAATAAAAATAATGGAAGACGATTTGGGTCGCGCACAAGCACAACGCGTTTGTTCTCCCTATATATGTTCATAGTAGGTACCTTCATTCTTACAGTGAGTTGGTTTTGTCACCGAGTGCCAGTGATCGCCACTGTGATGGCCTACACAGTCAGACTGTTGTCATAATTGCAATAACATGTCTTCTATGTCTGTTCATGAACTCTATGTTACGGGTCTATATCGTCCATTACATTAACTTGACAATCTGAGTAAAAGAATATTAATTGTGCGGCTGTTGAGGCCGGCTGGCATTTGGGGGAATCGATCATCCCGGATTGCGTAGGTGTTATTGGTTGAACGAAGGCTGATAATGCTTGTAGCATGAATACACAAAAACCTATAGCACCCTGGGATGTAAAAAGGTCAGACTAGGGCTTTAAAATGTCATTGCTTAGGCCAAACGCTCTTGAACAAAATCGATGTGCACTGAAGTGGAGATGTTTCGTTTACGCTTATTTTTAAGGCACGCAGAGCAAAAAACTTTTCGACCTTTAAGTATATCGGAGAGGACAAAGTGCTAAAAAATATGTGAAACGACTTTAAATACAACCGCTCTGATATATGACGGGCATAGTTTCGAACGAGTAAAAGTGAATAGGCCAAACTTGACCCAAATATTAGACTTACGGATTCTAAGCCTAAACTATTGTAAGTACCTCTCCCTGGCTTACAGCAGGCGTTCTTTGATCTGATTAGCGGCCACGTCATCTTATGTGGCTGTGGTTTCCGCCCCAGATGAAACGGACATGTCCCAGCCAATAGTATTAGGTATCTAACTAAATTAATTATCGTGGGGGGTTGATTGATCGGCGGTTGCGGGCGCCGCCTGGCCTAGTCGTAACCGTGAGTTTTATTGAAGCCTGCTCTCAGAACCTTGGACAACTTTAAAGCTGCCGCTCACTTATATTAATGATCAGAACTAATTTACAGCGTATGTAGCGCCAAACATTATGTTTTATCTTATGACTACCATATTTGTGACTAGAGAGGTCGGCTCCAATCAGCATGTCGTCATACCATTATTCAGCATTACCTATCACGGGCTTGGTGTTTGAACGAAATTGCTCAAATAGTCCAAAAACTATAGATTAAGAACTAGCAAGGGGAAACATCGAACTTGGCAATCTTTTTATCAGAAAGAAGAATTTTTAATAACAGGTTATACATTAAATTATACTTAATTAACTGTAACATGAAGAAAGAAAACAATTTTATTTTGATTTAATATAACGATGTCTACTCTTAATATATTTTTTATAAAAACGCTGCTTCTCCCTTCTCAAATATGTTAGTAATTGTACTTTGCTCTCCGAGACGACTCTATAGAGACAAAGCTAATGAAATTTCCGTTTTGTTAATTTCCCACATGCATGTATACCAGTCCCGTTATAGAATTTTATATATGTTCCTATTGGAAACCAGTTTCATATCAGCAAATCAGTGGGCAGAAACATAAAGGAAAGGGTCTTCATTGTATCGCAGTTAATAATAGAAAGATTTGTAATCTACTTATGTAAGCTAGGTTCTTTCAGTTTCTGACTAAAGGCCGACCCTACCTTTTAATTTGGCCGGCAAAACGTTTTATGTTACAGGTAAAAATTATTCCGTATATCTACTTGCCTGTGCGCAGTTTCAACTTGTTTCCACACAACTTATTTTCTTCTTTTCAACATGGTATTCTACTTATGTCTTCGTCCGTTTTATCGCGAGCCTATTTAAGAGTTAAATATGACGCATTTATAAATCTTAGCGATAACGCGTAGGTTAACGTTGTCTAGGTCATGAAATCTTTACGCTGATCTGGTAGCGTGACATTATTCTACGTTCCTTACTCCACCTTTATTCGACACGTTTATACCTACTCGCTGAACAAATATCAATGAATAATAATTCAATTTAATTTTGGATGATGATTTCTTATTAAAAGTTTTATGCTGTGAATGAAACGAAACGTTCTTGTAGGTATAGATTGTGGGCTTAGGTTAGGCGGATGACAGAATAGGGATAGTTACGGTAGTGAAATTGTGATTAAAAGAGCACACAGAATGTCATGGCCATTTCCGCGTTGTCCAGTCAACGTTATCATTATCATCCTTGTGGATTGTAGAAGTACCTTCCTACTTATTTCCTATATGAGTTTGTTTTCAGAGCCATTAGTCATCGATTATTTTATTTTCTGTAGTTTTAATGTAAAACTTTCTTGAACCGAAACGAGTTAAGTACTGTTAAAAATACTTGTTTGCAGGTTGAAATTTCAAGTATTTGGAAGATGGGCTAGGAACGCAACCCCCTAAACCCCCTTCCTTAGCACTTTTATGAAATGCTTGACTCAGGAAGATAACCCGCAAGCAAAGAATAAAATGATCGTTCCGTTTATCTAAAAAGTCCTGTTTCGCAACCCGTTCCTTTGTTTACCTTTTGATAAGGGTTTAGCGATAACCATTACTTTAGTCCTACCTAAACCACCTACCTACCTTACTACACCACACCATCTAGTTGATCTGGTTTCGGCGTCACTTCTGATATAATAATATACCTGACCTATTTTGATATCAAATTTATTGATGTCGGCAATCGAACTGGTTTTATTCGCGGTCGTGTCGTGTTCGTGTGCAGTAAACGTTACAGCGAGCATAAAACTCATATGCAGTATGTAGGTACGTAGTAGCGCGTTGCTTGCTGTCGTTTAACGAATGCCGGTCGTACGCCTCTTTGTGCAAGAGGAAACAAGGTGAGAGCCTTTTGAAAAGTAGTATTTTAGTAAAGTGTTACGGTCGCCCAATAGCCGCGATTAAAGAGTAAACGTAAACTGATAATACCTATTAAAACTGGGCAATACCTACAGAGTTTCTGAGTTCCCTGTTGTCTTAACAAATTTTAATTTGAAACTGGGCTGTCTCTATGTTTAATTTTTTTTTCACTGGACGTCTGAAAATTACATCCGGAACTGGTTGACGGTTTTAGAAGGCCTCTAGTTTTTTCAATAATTGAAAAATAATGAGAAAAAACAAAGTATAGGGACATGGCAGCGATGGAGACAGATTTAATGATAAAAAAATATTTGCTCCAATTTCCTTATCCGGCGAGAAATCAGGGGACTATGTTTGCATGGAGAAACGAGTTCTTAGTGTTACCTCTTAAAGATGGATGGAAACTGCGTTCTGGTACAGCTTAATTGTCGCCGAATGCATATTATTTTAGGTATCTCTTTCATGTCAGCCTGGTTAGAATGACACCTTTATAGCGACAAAGTAAGCTATTCTTCATCCAGTTGTAGCCGTCCTGTTGACGAGATTAGTATATAGTCTTCACATTCGTCGGCACACGTGTATCGCTACTGAACTAACCTCCTTTAGCGAACCAGATGCTTTTAAATCGCGTTATCTTAAACGGTATCCAATTATTTCTCGAATTAACTAATTAGATCATTGAATTTCAAAGATTCGTGTTGAAAATTGGGTGGAGTACTGTATCAAAGCAGTTTTGTGGAGGACTAGCTTAGTGCTAATGGGTGCTGTTGTTATCTTGATTGAAGGTAATCACGGTGATAAATAGTATGTAGTATCTAGTTTGAAGCGGACTATTCTTTAATTACCTTTGCTTTCCGAGGCTCGCCTTAAGTGTTAGTGGCGTGGATTAAATTGTTTACTAAATAATAGTAGTATGATTGTAAAATCTATACCCACAGGCCGAAATAACGGCTGCCAAGAGTTACAATTTTTTTCGAGTGTTAAAGTATTGTCACATCGTCCTACTATTATGAACGCAAAAGTTATACCATATAACAGGGCTATTTTTCATCCCGGAAAATTAGGCAGTTCTCGCGGGATAGCGAAAACTGAATTGTACGCAGATGAAGTCGAGGGCAACGACTAGTACAAAACAATACTTAACTTATTTGTTTTTAGTTCATAATACTTAAAAGGGCCCGAACAGTCGTAAGCATACATAATTTTGGTCCAGCGGAGCCGAAGCACGCCACGACGTTGACAGAAGGCCAGTGCGTGTTTGTGTGTCGCGTTTACGTTTGTTTTAGTAATCTGCAGTCGCCGGCGTCGCCGCGGCGCGATAACGGCTCGTCGCCGATTTAGGGCGATTTATACGGCCCGAACGATTTATTGACGATTTGATCCAAACTATGAGCGCTGATAACGAGGTTCTTGAGTAACTGTCGTGGTCGAAATAAACCTCTGTACGGTACAGTCAGCAGTAGAAGTAGCTGAGCAACCGAAGCGGCCACAATGATACGCACAAGCTCTAATGTCTATAACAATAGAGCCGTGCTTAGTTCATTGTGAACGAGTCGGTTGCTAACCTACTTTTTGCTGCTGACTGTAGCTATGTAGTTACGTATGTTTAGTGGAAGCAATCCGCAGCTTTTGGTTAACACCTTCACCTACACCATTTTTGAGGGGCAGCTTTAAGATATTTAATTATAGCATTGATTTCTTTTTGCATCTCACTAGCTCAACGTTATTGCGGATTTAAAAATGTGATATTATTTACCACCAATGGTAGATACAAACCAGTCTTGAGATATCAAAGTTATGTTGCTTGCTCATAAATGACAACCAAGAGTTAATAATACAGTTGCCCCGAAAGATAATTAATCCTACATTAATACAATGACAGTTTTACAAACGGACCTTATATTTTATGTAATCCTGGCGTGCTGCTGCAGTTAATTTTGTGTAAACAAAACAAACTGTTATATCGCTAATCCTTTTAATCCCCCGGCAGATGAGATGACGGCCACCATTGGTTCCCGTTTATCTCGACCGCCAAAAATAGGTTCGGATCGGTTTTGTTTCGTTGCATAATTTACTCGTCGAAAATAAACGGAATAATTTATTATATGGCTTTTCTGAAAGTATTCCAAAGCAGCCTGTGGGTGGGTAAAATGGAAATATGTTAAAATAACATCTCGAGGAAGCAATCTTGGCTAAGTCGGGCTCTTGACTTGCATCGCAGCCTCCGCTAAAGCGAACACGTGCAAAAATAGTATGACCTAATCTGTACGCTATCCGGCTGCCAGCTTCGCTTATAATTAGTAAATTTTCCTGTAGAAACTGAATATTTTCCTGATATATAAACTTTTCCTTGAATTTGACAAAGTTGGGCTAGCTAAATGAACAATAATATTATCTATACCTATTACTTACCAATTTGAAACCTTTTTCGACCACTTGTTGATATCTGAGGGTCGAGCACGACTTTACGAATGCTGTGTAACGTTACGGTTATCGTATCGAGATCGAGAAACCTTATACTAAATTTTAGTTCCAAATACGCTCACGGGCGGGCGCTGTTCCAAACGTCATACAAACTCGACAACGTTTACTATTCGATTTTACGTTAAACGCAGCATTCGTAAAGTCGTGTTCGACCCTTTGATTGAGCCTAGATTTGGCATAATTATGTAAGCCCAATGACAGTAATATGACAGTATATTTCATCATCTTCACAATTTATGAACTAAAAAACAATTACTTTGCTCACCCGCGACCACTAATGACAAATAGTTATATCTGTGTGTGTGTATTTTCTGGATTTAACTATTACAAGAGTAAATAATAGGCACCAGTTTCAAATTTACCGTAAGCCTACGTACACAGATACTGTCATACCTGCAAATTCTACTCACCCATGGCAGCATAAACTGGCTGCTTTCCATTGTTATGTACATAGACTACTAACTGTACCTCTTTCGAAAGAGCATTATGATTCTGAGTTACATACTATATATCAGATAGCAACAACAAATGGTTATAGTACAGCAATGGTTAATAGTCTGGTTCAAAAGAAGCAGGGACGGATAGTGAATAGCATGCTTTACTCTGCGTTGCCATCTCAGCCTACTAACAAATTTAGATCTAGTATTACTTATGTTGGCCGGTTGTCTGACAAGATTTATAATATTTTAAAATCAAATAACATCAATGTTGCCTTTAAGACTACTAATTCTTTACGTTCTAGACTTTGTAATAACAAAGAAAAGGTGGATAAAGGGAACAGGTCGGGCGTATATAAACTCACTTGTGGCGACTAGTCAAGTATACATTGGACAAACCGGTCGAAGCTTTGATACTAGATTTAAAGAGCATGTCTCGTCATATAGGCATGATCATCCAGAGAAATCAAACTTTGCCAAGCATTTATTAGAAACGAATCATTCGTTGTTAGACTCAGATACGTACGAAATTTTACATTATTGTGATAAGGGTTTGCGGCTATCGGTTTTAGAACAATTGGAAATAATTAGGTACAACAACATGGGGTCTATTATTAATGAACAAGTTAATTTGGTTTCTTCGCCTTTGTTACGACTTGGTTCTAATTTTAATAATGTGTCATAGTAATAATGAGAACATGACTTCTCTTTTTACCGTACTCGGTTAAAAATAACGGGGTACCTGGCGTAGATTAAAAATAAAAATAAAAAGGGTAGTTTGGAATTCATTTCTTAAAAAAGGGTAGTTTAGGACTTACATAAAAGGGTAGTTTGGAATTTATAAAATATTAGTGGGTACGTTGGTTTTGTCATTAACTAAGTTGAGTACATGGTTTACATATGTCAGTAGTGGAAGTGGTGGCATGTTGAGCGGTTGTTGTTGTGCTTCGTAAATGGCCTCGTGGAGAGTGCCGAAACGCGTCAGCGTTTAGTATAGTGGTGGTGGTGATAGTTGGGTCTGTGTGGCATGTGTTGATTCGTGTAGCAGTGGAGGTGGAGGTGTTGCATGGAAACATACATTTGCCGCACAGATATAACTATTTGTCATTAGTGGTCGCGGGTGAGCAAAGTAATTGTTTTTTAGTTCATAAATATGGACCTCCGCAAAGTAACGCCTGATTCAATAAATTATCTTCACAATTGTCATTTTTATATGACAATTCGAACTACATTTCTTTGACAATATGAAACGCAAAACTAAATGTTTTCAAGTCAGCAGTTGACACCGAACTGTTATTGAAAACTGACAATTGTAAAGTTGGTCAAATACGGGCCTGGGCCGTGTTTTATAAGCGGAAATCCCTCTCTAACAGCAGGTGATAGAATGAGACTTCCGCTTGTAAATTGTAACTTGTAGCTTTATAAAACACGGCCCTGGTAGTCCGGGCAGGATCGAGTCTGCAGAACCCGGGGAACTCTTCGGATGTTTAGTGTCATCGACTAAAGATTTGGTAGGTATACGAGGGCTGTTTGATAAGTACCCGTTTTCTAAATATATTAATATCACTGGCCGCAAATAAGTATACCACCTTTTTAAGCCATTTTTCAGAGGCGGAAAAATTAAAAAAAAAATGGCATTCTTTTGTTTTTTTTTCTCATTTGACAACGATTCAGTGAAGGCGTGAACTTAAAATTGTTAAAATGGAGAAAGAACAGTATCGGTCTGTAATTAGATTCTTATTTTTGGAAGGAAAAACATGTGATGAAATAAAAGTAAGAATGCAAGCGGTTTTCCATGAATGTGCTCCTTCTATGACAACCGTCAGATATTGGTATAACGAGTTTAAGCGGGGGAGAACAACCGTCTTTGATGAGGATCGCCCAGGCCGGCCAGTTGAGGTGATTACAGACGATATGGTTAAGAAAATTGAAAATATCGTTTTAGCCGACCGCCGAATTAAACTTCGAGAAATTGTTGATGCTGTAAACGTTTCAATCGAGAGGGTACAACACATATTAGAAGAAAAATTGGGTATGAAGAAAGCATCGGCGAGGTGGGTGCCGCGTTTACTCACGGAGGAGCAAAAACGGAACCGACTGACTACTTCGGAGCAGTGTTTGGCCGTGTTCAAACGTAACCCGAAGGAGTTTCTGCGTCGTTTCGTAACCGTGGACGAAACGTGAGTCCACCACTACACCCCGAAAATGAAAGAGCAGTCGAAGCAGTGAATTTTACCGGGTGAACCTGCTCCAAAGAAAGCAAAAACCGTCCCATCGGCTATTTACATTACATTACATATTGACTATTTAGAAAAAAGAAAAACAATAACAGGGCAGTACTATGCCAATTTATTGGATGAATTTGACGCCGTGTTGAAGGACAAACGACCCCATTTAAAAAAGAGAAAAGTACTGTTTCATCACGACAACGCCCCGGCTCATTCGTCCAGAGTTGTGACGGCTAAATTATTACAGTTACGCTACGAACTATTGTCTCACCCTCCGTATTCTTCAGATTTGGCCCCAAGCGATTTCTTTTTGTTTCCCAACCTAAAAAAATGGCTCGGTGGCAAGCGATTTGGATCAAATGACGAAGTCATTGCCGCCACAGAGGCCTATTTTAATGACTTTCCAAAATCATACTTTTTGGATGGTTTATTGAAGCTTGAGTATAGGTGGAACAAATGTATAAAGTTAAAAGGTGACTACGTAGAAAAATAAATGCGTATATACAAAAAAAATAATATTATTTTTTTCCATAAACGGGTACTTATCAAACAGCCCTCGTAGAAGATACCTATGTAAGTTGGATGACAATGAATACAAGTATAGTCTACAAAAATTGCAGTCGGAAAAAAAGCTTGTATTAAAGTATTACTATTAAAATATCTTAGGAATAAGTAAGTATGTATAGACTGAGTTGAATTTATCTGAACTTCGAGATGAAACTCTGGCGAAAGTGCCTCCCGTTTACGTATTTCTTGTTTCCTTCAAAACCAAATCTGATTTGCTGCCTTCAACGCCGGCGGTTTGGTAAACCACACTGCGTCGCGAGCTCCTAGCTTAATTTATACCTAAAGTAAAGCCACGAGAAAATACAATTTAGTTTAGACCCAAATCTTTACTTTGAGGTTCATGAACTATAAGTGTTTGACGTCCTAGGTTTAATTTAGTTGTTTCATGCAGTAATCAGTGCAATGTAGAAGGTATCAGGAGGGGAAAGAACTGGCATTGGGAAGATCAGACAGGAGGCAACTGCATCGACAAGAGTGATGCTCTAAAATAAGATGATGATGATGATGAAGTATAATTCGCAATTAGTATCTCAGCCGGACTCAATACTACTGTAATAACCCCGGTTATCCTAATATAATGATGGTTATAAAAATATGCCACGAATGCAGTTTGAGTTTGAATTTTGTAGATCGAAATACTCCCGGGCGAGCTGAAAGTAGGCTTGTGTGCCGGCCTCCGAAAGTCTACATCGCGTCGTTAAATTGATTACGAATCGCGTGAGTAGTGAAACGTATGCGTATAATGCCATTATAGTTCTAATTCATGGCTCGAAATGCGTAAGTGATCCATTCAATGGTTTATCGTAGCTACGTAGTCCCGACGGGGCGTCAGTTACCGTCAGATTCCGTCGCACGGGATCTCACACGTCGCTCACGTATCAGGTTCAATCAACTTCACGATTTTGTTTATCGCCCCACATTATAACTAAGTTATTAATATATCCATATCGCGACGTGCGTGTTGAGCCGCTCGCCGCGCCGCTCGTTCGCGAGCCATTGACATTGGCAGATTCGAGGCAGTTTCGAAATAGCACGCGCTAAAAATCATTTTATGCGTTTACCTATCCCGTAGGTTATTGGCATCGCAGAAGTTTAACCAGGCGGCGGTAACCTCTTTCCTGTGTACTTTGTACTGTATCTGGCAACGCGAATTTAAATATTGACGGCGCCATTTTTGTGCGGTGTTATATATTTCTCCTCCTTATTCTGTGCCCCATTTCACTTGTTTAGAAACGCAAACTCGCAGGAAATTGCATATAATATAGTACAAAACTAGCCGATGGAAATATCAGCTGCTTTGATTCATAATAAATTTAAAATGTAAATACGCTGAAAACGCCTTTTATTTATGTGCTAGAAATGTTATTCTTACGTTTGTATGAAAACTTGTCTTTATTGATTGCATTACGTCGAGTACTAATATTAACGTATCTGGGTATGGTATACATATTTTTAAACCGGGAACAGTTGTGTGACATAAAACCAATATGTTAAACAATGTTCAAAGCGTGATCGCGAACGCAACGATAAATTGACAATTGACTGACGTTGACAGTCAATTGTCGCGAATACAAGAGCATCTCTTTGCGATTGTCGAAAACTATAAAACTAAATGTACCTACCTAAAGAGCAAAGTCTTTATAAAAGCGTGATGTTTGTGAGATATATGTAGATGATTCTATTCGTATATATTTTTTTTAATTTTAATAAACTTGTGTTACAAAAACAGCAATGATAAAAATTCACTAGACTGTCGACGACGTTCAATAAATAAGCATACGACAACTCGTAAACAAGCATTACTTGAAAATCCACAAAAATTGTTGTTGACCACCAAAGTCAATATGGACATGGCATGATCCAATTAAGGCATGTACCTACAGCCGCCATTTCTTGTTGTAGTGAAATGGGCTGTTATTTTGTTAGTAATTTTTGCGACTGTACTGTTCGACGTTCGACTTACATATGACACCGCGCGTTCGATTCTAGATAAATACATCGCTTCCGTGAAATTAATAAGTCTCTTCATATAAGACCTTAGACATTACTTCGGTACAAGACGGTTTTAATTCGAGGAAATACAGTTAAAATTCGTTTCATTTGCTCACCGGCTTTCCTAAATTACCTTCTCCGCCGAGGGTAGGCTCGGGTGGGCGGAGCGGTCCCTCGCCGAGGGGGCCGCAGCCATAATTTTTGTTTCCAGTCACATTCCGGGGCTTAGTCCATGGTTTCTGAGCCTCGGATACCTTGCTCAACCTTGGATGTCTATAGATCTAAACCAGGTTCTTCATAATTTGAATTTATTCGTAAAGTAGTATTTAATAGTCTGCACATGGTCGTCGGATTTGTGGTATATCATTTTAAATTATGAATCGCCACATTATCTGTTTAAAATAATATGTCTGAACATAAATAATGTCGTTTTGTATTATCGTAAGTATTCTAGAAAGTAACTCTCTCTGTATTTCTGTCTGTTTGTTACCTCTTCACGGGGAAACCGCTGCACCAATCTAAATGAAATTTGGCAAGGAGATAGTTTGAATATTGAGGAATAACATAGGCTACTTTTTATTCTGGAAAATTATATAGTTCCCGCGAGATAGCGATAACCGAAATCTACGCGGGCGATGTCGCGGGCAACAGCTAGTAGTGAAATAAATAGATCCTTACGTATGTCAGTCGAGTATAATAGCCCAAAATATTACAGGCTAATCCGTATTCCTTCCTCTGTGATCACACGCCTTGATGGTAGCGAAACTCAAACTACGCACAGAACACTATGCACTATGTGCTATACTCTACTGACATACGTGAGTGATCCGTTTATTTCACTATGGTTTTAATTTAATCTCATGGTAATTTCATGTTTAAAGTAGTTTTGTATTGACATACCTCTTCGTCCTAGTTTAGTACAGTACCTAATTAACCTTAATAACATCACGGTTGCGTAAATGGTTTTGTGAAAAGGTCAACTATGTTCCATACTTAAAACCGCAGTATGTTGGCAAGATATGCCGGCTTTGGCCCTTGGGACCTAGTGGAGGAGCCAAATACAGCCGTGGTTGCCAAAAAAGCCTTTGATGTAATTGTAACGGACTTTTAGACGCGCTCGAACAGAACAGATTCGTCTATCTATAATATTTCTCATTTCATATCTTATTTTGATAGTGTGCAGTGTGCAGTCGTGGTCCTTGGCGTGGACCTTTATACCTCAATAAAATATTAGTATTTTATAAGAGGTTTAGCTTTATTTACCTTTACAGGTTTCGTCATCATCATCATAGATATCAACCGGAAAACGTCTACTGCTGGACAAAAGCCTTCCCCTAGGATCTCCACGCCGATCGGTGCAAAAGGTTTAGCAACAAGTCCAATTTTATTCGGTCACCACTTCGGGACATGAAATATGCTTTTAGAATTCACCCCAAGAATTTCAGTCACCAAAACACCGTAAAGCTATAACTTTTGACAAAATATTTCAATACTGAATGAGTAATATGCAAAGTATATGCATAGTGTATTAACGCGAAACCTGGCCGACCTTCGCAGCATGCTTAGATACTGTGTGTCAAGGAGACCCGCGATGTGTGTTGTGAAGCGCATGTATTAGGTAGAATCTTTTCCGTCTGTCCAAACAGCTAAAGCATCTCAAAACCACCCAAGACACTTAAAAGCTTTAAGTAATCCACAAGATTAATCATTAGAAGGTACATGAAACATTTTCACTTTTACTCTCAAGAGTTCACCAAAGAACTTCCCCGCCCCGAAATGAGGTGTACGCATTTTATCGCGTCAATAAAAAAGTACTCTTAGTTTCCATACAATCTCCCTGTGTCTGTCTACGCTTGTACATCTAGTATAGTATCGATCACGCGGACCGTTACCCGCACATTGCCAGAGTCCCCCCGAGGCGGAGTGCGTCAATGACGTAGAGGCTGGGGACCGCACACGGCGTGCGTTCGCGTCCTTCTATTGCGATCATCAATCACTTCCTAATAGAATATATGGACATTTGATCACCGCTTGTTGTACTAAACAACAGAATGTCGACGTATTTGAGGTAAACAATAGCAGGACAGGACGTCAAAATAGTCGCTATGCCTCTGAATCGTGTTATGGTTTCAGACTTGATTCCGAATGCAGCGTTTTGACACGCATCTACAAATGCATGAGGTTCCGCCATGTTTTATTCATTGACATTTTAGAAACAACATTTGCTAATTCTTCTGTGAATAGGTCGTATAATACAGCATTAATATAAAATGTGAACTTTTGCCAGCGAACGGTACTTTTTAATATGCCTGTTTTTGTAATTCTTTATTGTTTAACGCGCTTAAGATTATTATCTCGGGAGAAAGTGAACAGGAAACGCGGTCCGTGATCGAGCTGGTTTCCCAATTTGCGTGTTTTGTGATCGCAAAGCGTGGCCCAATGATTTTGCTCTAATTAAGATTACCTATATACAATGTCTTCATAAAATAAAACAACATAACAACACATAGTACAATTGTCGTTTTATGCTAGGTCTTAATCGAACAAAACATGCTACATATGCGTAGTATCAGACGTTTGTGCTTGAAACCTTCCAAGACCTGCTAATGAATTACAAAGACTTTAATTACCAGTCTAGTTACTACTGGGGAATATCGAAACCGGGAATCGCTTTTTGCCTCTATAAATGAATATTCGTTCGAATCGTGTGTTTTGTGCACTACGTAATGAATTACTGATTGGTTGAACTGTCTTATGTGTACTTGTTCCTCGTTATCACGTAAACTTTTAATAATAACTCCTTTTTTAGCTTTTAAAGATAAAAACAAATTAATAGCGTTGATAACACTCAACGTCCACGAGCACCAACATTTTAAATTCTCTGGTTAACGACTACAGTGAGTGCTTTGTATGCAAGCGGCGTGACCCACGTTTCCGTTTTCGGGTCCATGTGAAAACGTTTACACAATGTCAAATTGCCTACCTGCCGTTGCAAAATACGGCCTTCCTGCTTGTCCGGGCATTGTCGCTAGCTGGGGCTATACACAACTGTTTAAATCTCATTGGTGTAGCGCGGTGCTTGGAAAAGGCTACTTAACATAAACATTTGTTTATGACCACCCGAACGCCAGCGCCCAGCAATGAGCGCAGAAGTCGATGGAAGAAAATAATAGATTTTATGGCATGAACAATACGGGGCATTTTGTATATACAAGCCAATTAAGTTAATTAAAAACTAAGTTACAGCTAACGATAACTTACCAAAAAATTATTAGTTCGTCGGCTTCTATTTCCCTTCGATCAGGTCAAGCGAGAGCATGTCGTGTAGAAGCAAGGGCCTGGAGACTCTGGAGAGTTCCTCTACTGTCCGAAATTTCAATAGTTTTCGAATTACCACTAGCGTACTCTTTCATTACTCTAATAAACCATACTTAGTTTCCATTCAGACCCGGGCGAACGGACCGGAACCTCTTGGTCATCGCCTGGCTCAAATATGGAATGACATCACGGACATTTCATCCAATTATAGTCATTAGGCCATTGACCCACATTGCAGGCCACTACACGTGTGTGCTCCATCACATACAATACAACTGTACGGGATCATAACCGCAAGCCCGTAATCCCACGAGAGTGAAGTTTGAAGATAGTGTTACCAAAATATTTTATTATTTTACTCCTTGGAAACGGTAAAAGTTCATGTTCCTTTCTTGGTGGAAAAGAGTCTGGTGTGTCTCTTCTAGTTTGTTAACTAAAACGTGTCTCTTTTTACATCTCTCGAACTGAAAAAGAGCTATACAGTGAAAACGAAATAAAGCATTGTGGCATTCACTTGTAGAGATTAAGAGAGATTTTTATTATTTTGAAAGAGCCGCAGCTTGTTATTATATCACACATCGGAATCGATCGATCGATCGGAATGACATCAGTAGACATTATAAGAGTCGTACTCCTTTAATAAGAACACATTATCAATATTTTATTAAATTTGTATCACGCCGTAGCGCCGTACCCTCTAAACGTGACGAAAGCTTGTGGTATCAACCAACATCCGCATGTCACCTGTAGCTAGTATGATAAAATTATGTAAATATTGGGATTTGCTTGATTTTACGAAGGAAACCTAGCACCGATGACAGAACGATTACTAGTAGAATTATGACCTACAATTCGGTTCCTTTTTGTGCAAGTCGAATTTAGAATACGATTTATTACTCAACTGGCACTAATACATCAGAAGAGGACAGCAATATATACATACGTATGAATGAGTCGACTCGTGTGAAATGGTCGCGAATTGTCGCATCTGCAAGTATACGGGAAACTCTCTAGAACTCTTGAGAGCCAAGCTTTGCGCTGATTGAATATTCCGAACGCGACACTGTTCTCTTTCCTCTTGCAGCGACCAACTATAAAAGTCTACCTTTATCTGGAACTTTATGACGGCTTCATGGAACTTTGATATTTTTTTGCTTTTAGAAATACGTATTCTTATCGGTTTAGTACTTTAAAGTTAGTTAATCGAAAAGGAAGAATGGAATACCGTTACATGTTCTTTAATCCTTTAAACTCTTTGTAGACGTTTATTATTATCCCAACGTGTTATGAAGCATAATGTTAGTCTTGAGAACGATAACGTTGAAACCGCGAGGAGCACAGGAACAGTAATAATAATGTGGTTACTTCAGACTTAATGACTTACGAAAATTAACATAGAAATAACATCAGCTTCCAAGGCGTCCGTACAAAGTAGTCAAAGCGTATTTACGTAAAAAGACATCTTGTCCTATTGTCATAACTTTAGCCTCATGACGTAAAAAGTTTTATCATAGTTTAGGTACTTTGAGTCAATCGAAAGTTATTATTTATTAATTAAAGTGGCACCATTGTAACGACATATTCGCGTGCCCAATATCTCGGATTCCGCTTAAGGCACGGGAGGATATGCACTTTGAATCTTGCAGTACAAGCCGACTGCGCTCAGAAATGAAATTTATGGTTGTATAGTACTGCCGCTATCGACGGATGCTAACCAGTCGGCGCTTGTAAAATTTTCATGCGCTCAAAGAGCATCGCATAGTCACGTAGGTACGTTCAGAATCCTTAATTTAACTCCAGCCTCGATGCCGTAGCCGGAGATGCAGCCGGGATGAGCTTCCCGCCTGTGATTGCGTTCGCACCCGCTTCGTGACTTAAAATTAATGTCGCATCTTACCCCACTCCCTACTTATGAAACTCACAAATCATCATCTCAAGTCTAGACATGTTGCAGCCTAGATAGGTAATCAATTCGAATAATGTGCAGATGAGATGCCTAGGTCACCGTGGGTAGGCGCCATTTGCATAATCTTACGCAATAGGTAGAAGGTTATTTGGCTGTGCGAGAAAGTGTGAAAGAATAATGACCATTAATTATGTTACAGTTGCCAGCCTGCGCATAGCTGTTATCGTTGGTTCAATTATAATTACTTGTCAGAATAATATTTATTAGGTGGGCGCATTTTTCACAAAAGTAAAAGTAATATAATAATATAACGATTTTTATATTGTTTCAGGTAAGAGATTGCATCGCACTTCGACTGTTTTATAAGGCTTGCGTTAATGAGTAAGTTATCTAATGAAGAGGTCATTTATAACCCCAAGGAAATTGTACATCTTTAAACGCTAATTATAATTAAACGATAATAGCGGGCCAAGCAGGTGCTTAATTAATTGTTCCCACCTCCAACGCGAGTCGGCGCCCTGTAATTACACCAGGGATCCAGTCGAACGGGATAGCGAAGAGAACATTCTAGACCTTAGAGAGCGATTGGGAACCGGCTCGACAGTTCCTGGTCTAACTTGTGTACCGGGTGTCAAGTTACGAGGGTGTAAAGTTTCGGCGACGCTGCGTCGCTGAAGGCGCCCACACAATACAAACGCGGTTGGTCTCGGATGGCCTCGCTGCTGCCGGCTCGGCTCGCAATCTGGTTCCACTAGTTGTAATGAATACTTGATATGTGCTCAGGAAAATTCACAGCGCCAAAGTAACGTTCCTATTTACCGTCTCGTCGTTCGTGGCGTTTCATCGCCAACCAACGAAGTTTAATGTTTCATTTGGAGTTTATTAACAGTGTTGCTGATTACGACGGTAATACAGCAGCTATTCAACATTATAACGAAGCCTTGGACGAGATTTGCCTGTCGTATATCAGATAATGTGAAAGCATTATGAAATGCGCCTGTGTTGTTAGATTGTTTCTAAAAGCTAATTCTAAACTCGAAAACTTATTATCTCATATTCCGACACACTCATTTCCTTGCTTACGACTTGTATTACGAGCAAAGTTTTCCCCTTAAACCTTAGAGTAACTTCTTTAATACTATCAAAGAAGAGCTTCAAATCTTAACTTTAACTTTTTTATTTATCATCAATTATTTCACCTCTAAAGTCTTCTACCTAGAGCTCTAGTTAACAATCAGTTGACTGATTCACTCGCCGATAGCAAACGCGGTCAAGTGCGGCCTTGTCGGTGTTTCAAACTTGCCTCGTGACGCGTCGCTGGCAACAATTCGAGTCCATTACCGCTCAGTTTTCTACGGCCACGGAACACTAAAGTAAAAATTATAATAACCGTCGACTATTGTTCTCGTCTTTTTATTATACTCGCGCTAATAAAGGATCCTGCATCGCCGGGCCCGTCACGGAATTAGTGCGGTTACCGCACAGTATACGGGTTGTGAAAGGTATGTTAACCAGAATCAAAAGCGTATCTATCTCAAAATAATAGTAGTTTATGCAACTGCTACATAATGAGGGTCCTTAAAACACGAGTGTGTTTTTATGAAACGAGGCGAAACTGAGTTTCATAATAGGATCACACTAGTGTTTTAAGGCCTAATTATGTGGAGTTGCATACATTAATTTATGTACACACATATTATAAGTACTCTAAGATGGGTTCAGAAGCCAAAGGCAAATATCATACCCATACCTGTCACGATTTTGATTGTTTTTTTTAAATCATAGACAAACATACCGAGCTGACGTTTCGTGAACTGTTTTTTTGTAAAAATAAAAATAAAAAATCACATAATTATACATGTCGGACTGAACTCGACTTATATACGTGAATGATCCGTTTTATTTCACTATGATTGTAAATTAAGTTGGTTGTCAAATTCGAAAAATCGAATTTGATATCGGAAAGTCATTACGACATCGAATTTGATGTCGTAATGACTATTACTTTACTGCTGGATCTGCTGGTCGTGGTGGTTTGCGGCGGAGGCGACGATGTACTGCAATGCTGGTCATTTTCTACGGTTTCTGAACGCATTATAGAGGACTTATGATATGTGTGTAGATAAAAGTATATTATATTCACGAAACTACGTAATACGAACCTAAAGGAATCTTACATGCTAACTTGAATTAGACTTACGTGCTCCCGAGAATTTGCTTCAAGTTCTCATTTTGCTTCAGAAATAGAAACTGTGTAGTGTGTACCGGCGTGAGAAGCGATGGTCATTAATAATAGAGTGACCCGGCCCGCGACCGCAGTGGCTGTGATTGATCGGTGCAGCTTTGCTGTACCGCCGTGAGGCCTAGATCAGTGCTAAGTGTTTCGTCTTCCACGTTTCTCGAACGCTACCCAAGCAGCACACAAGCGTTTTAACATCAGTACACCAGCATATAGACTTGCATCAGTGTCAAAGAAGGTTTTTAGCGTTATTAACATGATTTATTAGTTATTGTACAGCTTCCCTGTTGCTTATACGGCTAATATATCTACAGCTTTAATAATGGATAAAGCTGTATAATTCGGGCCATTGTTTTACTTATAAGCCTGTATAAGGTGGTATAAGCGCTTATACAGCCTTTATACATTCTGAATGTACAGCTTCTAGTATAAACAAGAACTGAAATATATGTTTAATACAACTTGGAATGCTTACTGAGACTGCCCCCTTTAGAGCATTTAAAGCGTGTAAAGGTTTTAATTTTATCTGTCTATCGTAAAAACAAATCGAGGCTGTTTATATTTGGGATTGAGTAACATAGTAGAGGCTTCCTTACGACGTCTATAAATGTATTGTTCGTTATTTTATATGAGATGACAGATGTAATGTATGGGCTGTACTTTCCATCCGACCCGTTGCCATTCTTGAAGTTAACATTCGTGTTGAATTATTCCAACTTTCCTTTTTTTCCAGTCAACTTTGCAGAATAAACAAAGATTATATTATACCTGCATTTTAAATACGTGAGATGCAAGGTAATTTCATTTTAAATTTCATAAATCCCGCACCCCGAACCAAGTTCAATGTTTGCTATTGTACCACTGCCGCAAAATCCCCCGACGGGTATGAATACCTAACAACGTCCACTAGCGGGGACGTGCAATATTGTTTATTATTCACTAACTGAAAATTGAAAAACATGCTACGACCGGCGCGCCCGTTTGTCAAAATGCCTCGCAAACCTCGCGCGACGAATGCAAGTGGCAGTCACGTACACCTTCGCTTTTCCCAATATTTGCAACATCCTCTATTTTCGTTCACAGGATTAGCAATGTTACGTTTTTACTTTCGACGACCGCCGAGCTGTAAAAAAGGAACTTTTTTCACGTTTTTGGAATAAAAACGCTGCGTCGCTTTCCCGTATCCATGTCTTCATAAATTTATTTTGTTTGTTTATGACCGGAATCGCGATCGTGTTTTCCTATTTGCTTATGCTAATTCGGTTATTGCGACTGCTTATTTGCTATCGTAAAAAATCAGTACGTTTGTAACAAAGTTACGGCCGCCTTCGGAAAGTTTTAGATACATTTAACTTAATCAGTGGATCATGTTTTCAGTTTCCAACTGAACTAACAGCCAGTATAAATAGGTTGAGTTAAGAGCCATTGTCGCGCGGCGCGGCGGCAGATGCGGCTGCGGGGGTCACCGCACTCGCCGGGCGCAGCTGGGAGCCCTACGCCCTACCCGGGACGCTTTTTGTGCTCCCAAGCCCGACTCCCGGGAACGAGAAATTTTTAACCATTGCACTGCGATAACCCAATGGGATCGGCCTTTCGATTGATATTTATGCCGTACATCATGCTTCAGATAAAAGCTTGACTTTAATCTTAGGGTTGAAGGTCACATAACTCGTAAAGCTTACATTTATTACCTGCAGAAGCGTTGATCACGTGTTCGAAATGTTCAGCTTGAAACTTGAATCGGCGCCAGTAAAAAGAAGTTTCGGTGCGTACCTATTACGCTACGCCTGTTACACCTGCCCTGTTGTTATATGTCTAAGTATATTTTAATGATATTATCTGATATTAGTTCTGAACGTAACGGAATCCTCAATCCACGTCTCATCCATTAGACCGTGTTGACGCTCAAGTTTTTTGTCAGCATTTCCCGCAACAACTCTATGACTTGGCCCATCCATTTGGTCGGTGGCGTGGCGTAATTTTCTCATTTCGAGTGGTCATTAGTTCCACAGGGACAGGACTCGCCTGTCGCACGACCATTAACTTTACACGCATACCTGCTCGCTCCAAATGGTTCGAAAAGTTGTCCTTTATGGCTACAGAACAGAAGGCACTCTGAATAGAATCTGAATAGGATGCGCCTCTGCACCTCGATGAAGGGATTTCAAAATCTGAACTCATTCCTTCTTGTCTGTTCCAGGTTTCTAATGATAGTAATGACTTGCTGATGTTCGGAAGACATATTTAGTTGCTGTCAATGACATTATGATTTAATAGTAATTGTTCTGTAAAATAATGTAAATTTCATGTATACTATACAATACAAGTCTTACACGAACAAGAACTTTACATTGAGAGAATCGGTGCAGATGTAATGAATTCATTAATTAAAATAATTGGCAATTTAAATACAAAATGGAAAAAATAAGACGCCAGTTAAGAGTCTGTAGGCAGTCTAATCAAGCTTTATTGCTGAGGCAGATACTTTATCATTAGATTTTGAGAGGGGCTCCGCGAGGGTACCTCGTGCGCCCGCCGCCTGCTCAGAGTTTGGGGTGCGTTCACCGCACGCGATCGATGCCGGCCCCAGGCCAAGTATGAAGACCCACCTACCAACGACTTGTTTTCATTTAATCATTGAACGCAACGCAAGGGGTGCCTTCTGTTCCGATCGTGACTGTGCACTTACCCTCTCATTATGAGACCTTATTGAGCGTAGCGCTCCGAACCCAACCTATACTTTTCATAACTACTCACGCACTTAGCCGAATTTATTTCCGCACCTCTTGAAGTGGTATGCGGGGAATTGGTTGCACTTAACAGTTTCCCACAGTCTCCACGCTACGCGGCATCCATTACTCTCGATCAAAACGTGGTAACAGCTTGCCATCTACGACGCTCCATCACGCTACGGACTTATTCAATAACAACAATTTCTTCGTAACACACGTTGCGTGCGGTGAACGACGCCGAAACTAGCTTACTCATCGAAACGGGCCCGGTGCCGGTACTGGATCGTCGGGGGGGAGGTGTGAACAAATCCGTGTACATTCATTATGTGAGATTAGCCATCGATTCACGTTACTTTTGACAAACGACGCGACGTCGACGTGGATCTTAATCTAAAAGATTAATTAAGATACTAGGTACAAAATTTTGCTAATGTCATTGTAATTATTATTAATGAAATAAATAACAAAATTTATGGCGACATGGTATCGAATAACAAATAAGAAAAGGTACTTTCTTTAAAAATATAGACATGGAAATATGATAAGCCTATAAGTACTTAACAGTTCTTTGCAGGATTTTTTTTATTAATCTCATTAAGCGTCATCTCATCACGGACGGACATACCTACCGAGATAAAAGGATGACTGCCAAGAGCTTCTACGAACGGACCGCAGCCTCCAAACTGGTTTGCTGCAGGTACGCGGCTAAAATTATACGTAGACAAAACGGACGGTCTCCGACGAACACGAATTTCGGCACCGCGCCGTAGGCCGGGACGGGTCTTTGACAAAGACGCATTCCGATCGCGTATCACCCTAATACAAAGGTACCCGGCCCAAATATTGAAGTGCCATTGTAGGTACTCACCCTATTGCACCGTCGAGCTTACGACGACGAGATATTAGCGAGAAACTCCTACACACGGACAATCCCTGGGATACCTTTATCGCTTTACTTCGCCGTCGTGTTTAGCATCCCCTCTTGGGCCATTGTTACTTTTTCCGCTTACTTTTACGTGAGTTTGTTATATCGAATATTGCAGATTGTCAAGTTAGTTAATGTGTTATTTTGCCGCGCCGGAAAGTCTCATTCGGAGCCACGCTCAGTATTCGACAAGCAATTTACACATAATAGTTACCTACTTATAATGCCGATGACCATTCCCCTTAGCTGCTATTGGGAATCGATATCGCTTCCATCGTGTCCCACGGGCCACGCTTCGCTGACTCGCTTTATTCTTCTAGAAAATAAGCTTCGCTTTTAATTTTTCTTTTGTGTCGGTTGGTACTTACTGATGAAAATTTCTTTGTTCGATTCACTTTGCCACTAACAAAGCAAAGCTTCTACTTGTTTGGGAGCTTCAATGCGACCAAAAATAACCAAAGTCAAACACGATGACTAATATTGGCCGACTTAAGTTAACTGTTTATTACCCATACCTCGAGTCGCTGCTACATTTTGTTTTAGAACGGCTGGCTGGCTGTTATCATCAAACTTGTCTATCGCTCATTCAAATACTAAAGGTTTGAGTATCATCCTTTCAAGCCAGCTCGTAAATTGTTTCTCACGGATCGCTCACGACGATTTTAACTGCTGTTACACCAGTAAACGTTGATGACTATACAAAGGTACGAACGAGTATTAAGTTTTACTAGAGCGCATTTCACCGCAAGTTCATTAGCTTCGGTGTAATGAACGCCTACGATTCCATGGCGAATTAAAAATACGTGTTATTTACGGAGACTAAGGCTAGTCGTTTCTAATATTAGAACAAAAGTCGTGTTATTTGAGAAGATTCTTGACTCGTATTTGTTGGTGTGAGGGTATAAGGCTTGGTCCCCGGGGCCGGGCGGAATGCCGGCCGGAAACTGCATCAGGTAGGACAGCGTTGAGCCCGGGACGCACCGCTGTGGTCCCTGGGTAGGGTTACCCTACCACCTACATGCAACTACATACTTACAACGTGCCTGATGCGGAATAAATACTCAATTGAGAGAAATGTGATTTAGTGTAGAGATTATTTAATCTCAAGTTATTTCTATTATTAACTACATGAACATGTTTTATGCCCTTCGAGTGTTGTATAAACTGGATTATTAATTTACACACTAAACTAGGTAAGTGGGGCACCTCCGGCCTGGACAAGATAGGTTCGCCTCAATATACTCGTACATACTCGTAATATTTTTTTACTAGCGATACAAAAGTTCGTCTACGCCTTGCTATTTACGAGTACAATACAATACACTGTTTAAATGAATGGATGAGCCCTCATTTATTTCTGGCAGCCCTACGGGCAATGTTCATGGCCGATTCAGAACATTAGCCCTAGTTTCGCGGAATAAGGCACATTAGAATAAATTATCCCACCACGATGACGCACCGAAGCATCCGGCCCGAGTTCGAAGTATTAATTAAAGAGAACATTTTGTCCATAAAAGAAAAGCATGAAAAATATTTTAACAAAAAAGTAAAACCGTCTTCAAAAAAAACCTTAGAAAAAAAACGTTAAATAATCCTCTAAAATAATGATAAATAAATAAAATAAAATAAAATACGTTTATTTCAGACAACAGAAACTAAGGCCTAAAGTTTTATGGCCTAGCACTAAGCAGCAGGAATATTCTTTGAATGAAGCAAAAGTTAAAAATGATGATCGGTGTCAAATATCAGAATTAGATGAACATTTCTTAATTAAAACTTGCAAAAATTTCATTGGGAAGCCAACAAGCATATCTTGATTAGGGTTTGGGGTTGTTGATCTGGGGTGTGCCACCCCTGCGCCCGCCCCCCGCGGGGCCTAGCCTTATTCATCGGTAACAGCTCCCTTCGCAAGTTCGCGACCTTTACCTGAGAATGGATGGGAACCCAGATGTTTACTGAACGTGAAAGAGCCACATATGGCTCAGTCTTTGCACTCATAGTTTTAGCCTGATGACTCTCATGTCATACCTTTAAAATATCCGTTCTTTAACTTGACCGGTCACGATACATACACGTTATTGTCATGAAATATATCGTGATGCACTTTCCTATATCATGGCAAGTTTTTGTTCTGTCGCGCTTCCGCCACCGCACTCCCACCCGTAATCAACGTTGTTTGGTCGAAGTACTCTGCATTATTTATTCAGTTATCGGAAAAGTAAACTAAAAAGTCTAGTTCCATTAAGCGTAAAAGTTTATACAAAACTAGAGCGTGATTTGAGCTTTCTTCTATTGAAGTTTACATCCAGTTGGCAGCCTTAAATTGCTTTTACTTCGCATACGAATCGTCAGGCACAACTTGTAATTAAATTTGATGAAAAATCAGTTTTCTCGAATTAAATTAATGATCTTAACGACGTTACTGTTCACTTTAAAATGTGATTAAATTAAATGTAATCGTATTAGAAACTTATGAATGATTTTTTATTAATTGAAGTAAATGAACGTCTAGAAGAGATGCTAGAGACGAATCTACCGGAGGTTTATAATCGATTGTCCACAGCTGGTTCCGTCATGTATCGTGAGATTATGGCGGTTTCGATTTAGACTCGATTAACTAATAAAATCGTTTGATAGTCAGCGCATGTGAACACGCGATGTTATAGCTTACCGTGAGCTTGGGAAGGCATCGTCATACGTTGCACGATATAATAAGTTAACAATGTTATTAGTCGTAATTTCGCGTCTATCGTTGGATTAGATAACATAGTCTGACATTTAATATTAATTTGTAAATGAGAATAAGAGGAATTTATTTATGAATAACTTTTTGATCTGTGTAACTATGGTCCTTCTGTTAAAACCCCAAACTGCAAAAATCCAAACTGCAAATTTGTCATTGTTTTCCTAATTAGATTCTAATTCCATCTTTATTTATACTGTACTTATTTAAATATTAAATTATAAGGATCTCCTTTCATAACACTCCTCCGAGTAATGAACCAGAGAGCCGATATCAAGGTGGAAACGGGACAGCCGTGGATATTAATTTCAGTTATGTAAATAAGCTCGTGTTTACGAACAGGCCTACGGTGCGGCATCTTACTTTGTCTTTTTTTATTGCGCAGGTAACACATCTTCGCGTCCAGGCTGTAAACACACCCACTGTAAACAGGCTGTACACAGGCTGTAAACTCCTGTATACCTTGTGGTTCTTCAATTTAATTTGTTCACACCACTGTAGTTAGACTACCAAGAGTGCTATGAGAACCGCGAGAACCCGCAGAGTATGAATCACGCCTAAGCGATTCCAAGTTTGTTTCTATTTGTCATGCATCATTAAATACTTGAATCGGACTTAATTTCACTAAACGGGTTCGCTGATGTTTCGTATTTATTTTACTACTCTTCTCGGTAAAATTGCGAGTTATAATTACCATAAATAAGATAAGGAACGATTAGAAATTGACGTTTATCAAACCTGCATTTTTTAGGTTTCAACGATTATGACATCTATTAACAATAAAGCAAATACTTACTGTAAAAGGCTTCTCTCATTTAAACGTGTAATGTTCCAATAAAACCCTCGAAGTCCTTGTGTTGAGTGTTCGTTAAGTATTATCTTGAAAGAAGGTTTTTTGTTTGCCTCAAAAGATTAGGTTTGTTTATAGAATGCTTTTCGAATCTTATTATAATGAGTTATGGGGGACTTTTATCTCGGAAAACTACATAGTTCCCGCGGAGTAGCGATGATAGAAATCTATGCTGACGAAATCGCGGGCAAAACCTACTCCGTACATACCTACACCTGCCTGCATGTGCCAGTCTAAAGTAATATTAAACCTTATATTTTAATTACCCCGAAAATGAAGTGTTCCCGTGGGTATCCATAAGCTTGAATATGATATTACCCCAACGACTAAGCTGAGACGCACGGGCTAATTAAAAATAATGTAAAGGTCACCTAATCTTGCGCTGGCGTCCCGATATTTGGCGCCGCACGCATAAGTATTTAACTGAAACTTTAACCCTGCGTAGCTCGTTAACAGTGCGTACCCGCTTAATTAATTAAAGGGTTTCACACTTATTGTTTATGACTCCGGCGCAACACCCCTTATTTAGCGCTACTTAAAATTATACCATTTTAGTAGAAAATCTCAACGTAGCACAATGTTCGTTTGTCTACCGGCATTTTCAGTAAGATAATACAATATTTCAGTATCAACTTAATTAAGATTTACGAGAAAATTTTCAAATTAACCGTCTCTGACATAATATTACTTTCGATCATCGGAATTGTTACAATGAAAACGGTTTGTGTGAAAAAAAAAGTTTCTTTTTTAAGCGAGCATTGATTTTCCAGCCCATTGCACTCCACTTGGCTCGGTCACATCGAAATGTAATGATAAAAGTTATCTGTACGAATCCCAGTGTAAACGTTGCAAAGGTTTTGATTTTTTCATTACAATTCTGGTGGTCAAGGAAGAAAAAGGCAACAAAATCTGTAAGTATTTCGTTCTTTCTTGAACTAACACGTAAATCAATTTACACTGTCAGTAAATAATTAACAACAAACTGTTTCAACAAAATTCGATCCTCGGATAGTAACGTATAACTTGCTACAATATTTATTGATTTTAATCAATTTATATGGTTATTTACGAGCTAATCTTTACTCGTACTGCATCTGTTCACAAATCGTTCCATTTCACGTTTCGCTATAACACCAATGGGTTTGAACACAGTGTGAATCAAAGAGTCTCGTTAAATCAAAATTGTCGCACTTATGAGCTCTGAGGTCCGCTCGGTTTCCGTAAGTAGGTCGCGGCACCGGGCGTAGGTGCCAACTGGTCGGCACTCGGCACCGCCAGCGCCGCTCAGCTGATCGCGTATCACTTGCAAAGGTCTCTGGGTTAATTGTGCCGCCGTTACACATTGTAATACGCCTCTTATCAGAGAATAAAACTGCATAAAAAACATCAAAGTTATAGTATCAAAGTAGTAAGTGGTGCTGTATTTCGGTTAGCTTGTATCGGATCGTGAAAGATGATTTCAAGAAACCCAGAGCCGAAAACGAACCAAAGATTAACGTTTTGTTAAATTTGCTGTATCACGAGTGATATAAAGAGATCACTTTTGGGAGCTTAAATGTCGTCTCTGCTGAAGATTGCTAATACATATTTGAATCATTCTATTTCACCAACTTTACAATTGTCAGTTTTCAATGACAATTCGGTGTCAACTGCCGACTTGGATAGCTTTTGTTTTAGCGCGCTTCATATTGTCAAAGAAAATAAATGTAGTTCGAATTGTCATATAAAACTGACAATTGTAAAGATGGTGAAATAAGGGCCTGATTTGGCACTGGATATGTCTAATGAATGATGGTTCAGTTCAGATGGTTCCTGTTCCCTATACATATATACAATGATAAGGTGACATACGCACAAACAATTAAGACGTGGCACAACATGTCCGCTTCCGCAAGCCCTTTAATACTTCTGACGTATTTTATAAATATTTGTAATTCTCCTTCTTATATAAATGCGGTGTACATAACCTACCTACTTCTTATTCCTTTAATTGTTATTTTTAATCTGTACTAAAATCAACTGTTTTCTGGGTCGGTATAAAGATTGCCATCAAAAGAAACGCTTGATTGACGGCAATTTAGCTGATTAAATTTTGAGGGCGCGTCGATATTCAGTTAAATGTAAGCTCAGCAAATACTTCACGAATGCACATGTCTTGTCTTAATAGTGTGGCGATCGCTATAATTATTACAACATCACGTTCGTGCGATGACTAATCGATTTATGGAGAGTTTGTCAGAGTTGGAATTGTGATGTTTTATTGTTTATAATGGTTGACGAGCAGCCATGACTAAAACAATCCTATTCAATTTCGTATTTTTTGTTATGGTTATTTTATCTTCGCTATCGCTTATTACTTACTGACTGTTGCTCGTGACTCGGTCCGCGTAGTTTTAGATTATCGCTATCCCGCGGGAACTGTATAATTATCCCTAATAAAAAGTATCCTATGTTATTCCTCAATATTCAAACTATCTTCTTACCAAATTTCATCTAGATTGGTGCAGCGGTTTTTCCGTGAAGAGGTAACAAACAGAGAGACGAGACAGAATTACTTTCGCATTTATGGTATTAGTTAGGATTTTTTATACGACGAGGAAAGCAATCGAGCAAGTGGCTTACCTGATGGTGAGTGATCACCACTGCCCATAGACTCCCGCAACCCTGGAGGTTTTGCAGATGCGTTGTAAACCTAGGGAGCTAAGATGAAATGCGTCTTGTGCTCGTAATTACACCGGCTGTCTTACTCTCCACATCGGAACACAACTGTGCAAGCACTGCTGCTTGGCGGCAGGATTAGCGAGTAAGATGGTTGTAGCGATCCGGACGAACCTCGCACAAGGTCCTACCACCCAAATTACTACCACCACCACCCTAATAAGTACTGACCCGGTATTAAACGTAACATCAAACAACACAAATAAGTCAAGTTAACCCCGGGTTACTGTTTAACCCAGGTTGGTGAACGACGGTCTAATTGTTTCTACATACTCAAAAGATAAAATGTAACCGGATTAAAACATGCTGGCATCTGCACCCAGTAGACACAATTATTGTTTGTAGTCGTAGAAGGGACGGACGGGAAGGGAGGAAGAAATATCGGCTTGGGGTGCGTCTGATGATTGATAATGATAAGTTGCTATAGCGAATGTAGCGCTACTGCTAAATAAAACTAAAATCCCATCTCAACATGTAAAAGCAATAAATTTGTCTGGTCGATTTGTATGTTTGGATAATTTTGTACACAAGAAAATAGGCAGTCAGTTGACCTTTTAGCTATATAAAGCGGCGGACTGTAATGATAAAGATGTAAAGGTTGGTATAAATAGAATAATTTAGAAACAACGTCTCTCTAAATAACGGTAACAAAAGCTAAAGTTCCCACAAATATTCCGGTAAAGCCTTTACTACCCGCAAAAGTCCGCCGGACCCTAGATAAATGTGGAGGAAGATTTCGCCCGCATTTCATTTGGTTTGTCAGGTTGGTTGGGAACAAAGAATGTTATCGTCGGACGCGTTGACGTGCTGAGTACCCGCTCCGATAATGCTGCCGTGTATATTGATGACTTTATACGCTCGAAGCTACTGCTTGTCATTTATCAATATTATTGTTTGTATATTTGCGTGGTGTTTCACTTCAAATGAGTATACTTTTGTAGGTAAAATGTGACGGTTTAATAAATATGAACGTATTTTTACCTTGTTTGACGCACGAGTTTTGCAAAATTTTCTTCTTTAGTTCGGATAAGCGAGGGCCTGATCAGCTCTCGCTTTTGGTGTAGCGTGTGTTCATAACTGAATCGATACGGCCTAAATGCCACGAGAAATTATCATTTTTTTAATTCCTTTTATAAATAGAAAATTAAAACTTTTGTTGAATAAGTCTACCGAAGATGCAATGTGTCTATAGGCTAAATGCGATTGTTTCGCATAGTTTGCCCACCGGACGACATAACGATAGCCGCGAAAGCCGGCTCAATTTGGCGGTTCTTTGCATAAATCCGTCTTGGCGAGAGTGGCTTTGGCTTATCCTAGACCTGTGTTCAGTGTGTTCAGTGAATTTACAATGAAGTCGAGTGAACGCTTCGTTTTGATCATATTTATAACAAAGATAGTGTCTAAATGCAGCATTGGTTGATCCTGTATCTGCCTATTAGACTACGTACGGAGCGGTGTTCCAAATACATAACACGCTGTTTATATTTTATGAAGTAGATGAAATGGTGCCGACAGCGAGAGTTGTAAGTCCGAGGGAGGGGGCTTCACCTTTACCAATACGGGCTGTTATAAAAAGAAAAAGAAAATTACAGTCGCGAATATTTCACAGGCACGGAATGTCGATGTATCATAAAGACGTACTAATTATTTCTCAGTATAATTATTACTATCATAATGTTCCTGCGGTATCGGTAGCGTATCTTTATGGCCTACGCCTGTGGACTCCCCACAATTAATGCTTTGCAATGAATGAATATTAAATGCTAGTCGTGAGCAGCGAACAGCTATCAGTAATTCAATGTTATTAGTATTATGTTGTGGTTTCTATTGTGGTCGTATTATTGATGAGCCTCTTATGAAATGTCTTCGCACGCAATAAATTTACCGGTAATATTATGTTTGTTAAAATGGAGTGTTAATGTTTATATTAGTCTATTAATCACAAACATGTATATAATAGGTAGTAGTAACATGCTAATAAAATACGAGATACCAAACTTTTAATTTATAAATAATGGAGGTCATTTTGAGCTTTCAGTTTAAGTTCTGAATAAGTACGAATTAACAAAAGATAATGCCTAAGTATAGCATTTGACGTCTGTATAAGTATGCTGTGTAAGATCAGATTTAGTATTTGATTGTTGCTAAAGTGCTATGACTCATCTTAAGGTTGGAACTGATGCCGAGACAGGAAAGAACCGATCAAGGAATAAAACGTCAGAATCAGACAGTCAATTCTTTCCAGAAAAGCAAGTTTCAAATTAAACCGTCTCTAGGTCATCCGACCGTGTTAGACGACAGGACGCCCGTCAGTAATAATAGACGTTCAATTTAGAGGAAGTTTGTACTTGTTTCAGTAAAAGGGTTCTGTGTTCTGTGGATCGGTCGCGTTCGCCCCGAGCGCGTTTCCGCCGCGGTGCGTTGACCCGCGCTCGCCCGCCTCGGACCAGCCCCATTATTGCACCTCTTTATACCCAATTAACGGACACAAACATGCGATTCTCTGATAACAAACCGTTTACTGCACATTCGAATACATTACGAGACGTTTTTAAAACGCCTACTGGGTGTCGGCTTCATTACAATTGTGTCGCGAACATTAGCTGTGACGTCAGAGGCATTCCGTCACCAATATGCACTGGACTATTGACGCCCGATGTGATTGAACTATTAGAATTTAGTGGCTTTCTCAAATAGTCGGGAGGGAGTTGCCGGTAACTATATAGGAGCAATTGCAGTTCGGATTCGAACTAAGTTTATCATTATCACAGAGCTGATCGCAGATCTCAATTTTGTTATATTATTGTTCCAAAATTTCATTTGTTTAGATTTTACAAGCTTTTATTTAACTTGCAATGTTTATACCTATGTACCTACTTATATGTTCGGGTCGAATCTTGCATGTTAAATTTGACTCACTTCCCGATTTTCGATTTAGTGGAAATTTGCATTGTAAGTTCGGTGACAATACAATAATCTGGTAGTGAAATTCTGGTGGTGCGGTGAGGCTATGCAGAATCGTCTGCATAGGAGGTAGTTTTCAATGTTTAATGATATCGACTTGAAATTTGGTTATGGGTACCTATGTAAGTTAGGTGACAATACACGTTGAGACAACAAAAGTACAGTCGGCAAAAAAAAATTGGGTTTACTTCATTAAAAAAAATCAGCCAAGTGCGAGTCGGACTCGCGCACGAGGGTTCTGTAGAAAGATTTTAACACTTTTCCCCAGTGTTTTAAGAAGTCCAGTGTTAGCAGAGCCCTGCTCCTAAGCAAAATGTACGCAGTGTGGGGTCAACTTATATTGGTCTGTGAAATCTACAGACAGACAACATTTTAAGATTTTGAGACTTTTCGGAGTGGTTGTGCTATAAGAGCTACCTTCATACGAAATTTCAAGTTTCTAGGACAGCTCCTCCACGCTTTCCAGAGAAAATGGGTCTTGACAGACAGACAGACAGACAGACGGACAACAAAGTGATCCTATAAGGGTTCCGTTTTTTCCTTTTGAGGTACGGAACCCTAAAAAGATAAATACAACAACATTGGTGCACTTCCAAGGATTGGATAAAAGACACAGGTGTCAGTGGGAGTACACAACGCCGCCGTGACAGCTGGCGCGCGGCGCACCTGCCCATCTGCCACCGACCCCGTGGATATGGACTTCCTGCGCACAGACAGAACCGTGTTTCATTCTAGATAGAGTTGTTGAAGAATCTGACACGTGCTACATGCTAGTATTGCATGTAAAACTTAATCAAGATATTTTTTTTTATAAGAGCAAAGTATACTTATAAACTCATAATCCTTTATTCCATATAAGCGTACTTGTAAACTTTAGCGACAACAGCCCAACTCTTAAATATAATTCCAGCCTGCTCATGTTAAATTTGCCTATCATTACTTGGAATGAAACAGCTATTACAAATCTACAGGTAACGGAATATAGACTTTAACGGTATAAGTAAAAAAACTCGCTCCCCAAGCACATAGTTCCCCGCTTACTAATGCATTCCGAGCGTACGCTCGTTAAACTGATATTGCTGAAAAATGCTATCCCGTTACAGTTTTACACGCTTTTGCACTTTGCGTGGAATCCAATTATTGGTTAGTTTTGAATATTATCATTATGATCATAATCATAACACTCACTTTTTTCGATGTTACACTTTCATGTAAAGTTATTATCATGGTCCATGATTGTTACTTGTTTGCAGTAAATTGCATATGATTTTTAGTCGGTTTCTTCTTTTATGTAGGCCATAGAGCCATGTAAAGGTATCTTTAAGCTCTAGTTTTTCATTTTTACTGCGGATGTCACACGTCCGTGGGTTCTGGAGGGTAATATTGCATTTCCTCAGCAGCCGGTTCGCTCCCGCGCACTAACGTTACTCCGCGTAACGGCCATCGTTTCCCCTGTGCACCGCCTCAGATCTACTCCGATAACAATAATATTTCTATAATTCCATACTTCGGTGTTCCCACAAGCAGCGCTCCAATATCAATGTTAACAATTGGCTAGGCGATCGGGCACCGTGTTTCTCAAGCGGTTGCTGTGCGGATTTTGAAACGGTAATTTCGCAATAATCTGAAGCTTTTGAGTATCAGTAGGTATAGTAAGGTTCTCACGGCGGCTCGTTCGCGGTTCGCCCACGCGGTGATCGAGATTATTTGCGTGTAATAAGCACAGATTACGATACCTTAATCTACCTTGTTCCAAACACCAACGAGCCGTTTCATAAATTTTCTATTCCCAATTTATCACCGACTGAAATTGCGTGTGTAGGTAGCCGTTAAACCACAGACAATGTCGAAAATGAAAGCATTCTGTGTATCCGATAAGTTTCATCGGCGAAAAATTATGATAACTACGGTTTGGCGTGTCGAGGGGGGATTCTGCCAGCATACATCGCGTCTGTCAATGGCTTGCGAAATTAGCGTTTTCACCTTATATCCCTCCTCATATCGGTGTTAGGTTTGGGATATATACTTTGAAAATAGGTTGCTTCGCAGGCGTTTGATTGATTTTATTCGAAGCAGGTATCGTGAAATGCAATGCAATCTACGGTTGGTGCCATGTCGCCCGCGGCACCGGCATCGCAGTCCCGATAGTGTCTGTCTGACTGGTGACTCATGCTCAACTCTAACACCGAAACTTTGGCGTGCACCTTCTAATAGCTATCAAGATTAATCATACCTTGTCCAGTCGAGTCCACAATCGACTGCTTTGTAACACTTTTGCTCTGCAGTATTCATAAATAGTCCAGAGACTTTACTAAAACAGCACGTCGAATCGTACGTGCTGTTTCAAATAAACTCAAAAGCTGTAAGTCCACTTCACCTTATTAAACTACTCGATCAACAACAGTAAGGATGGACGTGTCTGTCTTATATTCTTACGGTACCAAATCGATGTCTCTGGGACACTAAACATTTTGTGACTAATCGAAGACCCCTGCTGGCTCAGTTTTTATTGCTTGAGGCCGTGTCGTCACGTTCTCATGTAGAATTTGGGTGAAAGAATTTACACGTTTAATAAAAGTTTTTATTAAAATATAGTACAAAATTGTATTTTTTTATAAAGCACAGTAAACCGTAAACAATGCCTACCTTATCATTAGAAGTAGAAGTGATGTAGGTAGGCATTTTGTACACAACAACGCAGCTTAATCAAGCGTAAAAAATATGTTCTCTACAATTACAGAGATACCATGTATGTGTATGCTTAAGTACCAAGTAAAGCTCACTCTTTTCTGTGGTTGGTGATTCTGTTTCATAATTTAATTTTCTGTGTACCTACTTATGTCCACAATAACAAGAAAAAGGCAATGCATGACAAGCAGAGGTCGCCCTCTGAACTTTCGTCTTAATTACCTCGAATAATTCGCTCTGGCGAATTTGCCGTTGTCCTTACACGCAAGACATTTAATATTTATTACAGTAGTGTATTTCTTTACCACTGCAGCTTTAATCTCTGTAGAGAGTTTATTTTAATGAACTTTTCGATTATTCTGCGATAGCATCGAAGTTTGTTGTCAACAAGTTTGTTCACGTCAGTTCTTACTATGCGGATAGTTGGTAATCTTGAGGCTGTTCAGCTTTACGCTTAGTTTCTATTATCAAGGTACGGTATGTCGGCTTGCCCGTGTTTCGTTTGAAAATTAGCTAATAAAACACGGCTCCTGCTGGTTGTAGTTCAGTTAGTTTTCCCACACAAAATAGCAAAAAAAAAACAGCCAACACGCTAACTTAAAACTATTTACCTACACGTCATCATTAATCTACCTGTTTCCCTTTTAATAAACAAGCCTCATATTTCCTTACGCAGACCGCTATGAAAAGCTCATATTTGAGCATGTCGCAATTTTCGAACGGGTTTCTCGGTCGCTATACTCGTAGTTGATAGTTGTTTGGTGAAATATCACGTCGTGGCAATCCCCTCTGCCTCCCTTCCTACGTGTTCTGCTGGTAACCCGACTCCTCCAGCCTGTATAGCCCCGCGTGGTGCACTAAAGACTTATAGTTTCCAGTTTCCCTCACGTCGCTATTGGCGGCGTTGTCGTAAATTCTTCAGAACGGTGCTGCGTTCGAGGTCGTTAAATTTGAAACGTTGCTGTTTGATAGGCTTTCTGCCGTATCAACACCGTTTTGGCTCGTGTTTGCGTGTTATTATAATAAACGTACAGAATGAGCCCACAAAGCCTTGGTGAAGCTACGAATCAGTATTTTAACGCTGATTTTATAATATTAGCCACATTTACCAACTTGATGCGTGTCACATCTCTTTCGACATCAAGGGAGAACAAAGTGCTGCAAAGGGGCAGAATTCCGTCCAAACTCTAATATGTATTCCCAAAATAGGGTGCGACGTGAAATACGTCTGTCACATCACTGTAGATCTCCTTGTGAACAATTCCCACCCTTGGGAAATACATCTGGTAGGTTGGTTCGAGGTTGGTAGGAAAAAATATTTATAAAATTAAAAAGTATATTAGCACCAGTATTGATTTTTCCTATACAAAATTCGGGTATCATGGAACGGCGACCTGTATACCCGTATTTACACACAATGGCGGTATGAGCCTGAGCCAGTAGTCTGCGTGAGCAAACGATAAAATATTAGTATCGGGCGGCCCGGCATTCATCGAACAACGGCCCGAGCCTGCGCATGCCCTGCACTCGGCATTTCATTTGACTCGATATTATATATACACATTTTTAAATGTAAGCAAAAATCTTTTCAGTCACTTTTTAGCAGTTTTTTTTTAAATATAAGCAGGGCCCCTGCCCTGTCCGCCCTCTTCCGAACCCTCGTCCGATCCCATCTACGAGGCCCAGAGGTTTACGGATTATCAAAATGAAATCAAATACCTTCTTTTCCCACTTATCTGCAAACATAAGCTCTTCTAACCGGCGTTATAATTATTTTCAAGCCAAGAGGCGTAAATTTGTCATGGCCTGTCTTTGTTCGAATAATTATTTATCAAGTCAGATCCGCGCCATCTACAGAATCCAAAAATCTATTCATATTTAATGAAGACATTGTGCTTCGTCTTCCAGTATTTATTATTTCAAAAGAGCTCCACGATCGTCATTATAACTGAAAGCTTTATAAAGTTTAGGATTTTTAACTTTTAACCGACCGACCGACCCCTGTTCACTTAGAAAGGGCCACAGGCGGGTCCAATCAACGAATATCTTTGAAACATTGCCAGGCTTCGGGTTAGTACCTAGTAAGTAACATTGCGCACACTTCTGTTCTGTTGTTCCATCTTAAAACTTTTATAATCTGATGAGTGTGGTTTAGAAATAGTTTTTTTTTTTTTCAAAAAATGTTCTGCGTTGAATTGAGAGATAGGTGTAGGTACCTAATGATAACAGAAACCATATATGTTAGTGACGTTGGTGTTTCGTTGCGCGAGACGAGCTGAGGGGCGTGTGTATGGTCGATTTGGTCGGGCTGCTTATCTCGATGTGAAATTTCTTTGTTTGCCATGTACGCAATTTCCCAAAGAGTGCCGCCCGCGAGGCGCGCGCCGGGCCCGGCGGGACGAGATAAACCTCGCAAGGCCCGGCGCCTGGAGATGCCAGATATCTCGGCTGCGTAGTTCGCCGCCGTACCTTCGCGCTGCCATATTTCTTCCTCTAGGCGTGTCTCCTCGCCTCTCCCGGACGCCACAGCCGCCTTCCGCCTCTGAGATTTGATTTTGATTATGAAATACGTTCGGGAAATTCTCTGGATAGGCGTTCGCACAATTTATTCACCCGCTTTGCCTAAAATGCGGCGTGAAATTGTGTTGCTATCCTGCGACGCGGCAGATATTTCTAGAATCGCGATATATTTCTTGTATTTTCACGTACCTGACATCGCTCTGGCGGGATTGCTCGTAGTTGTGCTAATGGAATGATTTTTTCTCGTGAATTATAGGGCGAGGCGCGCAGGTGTGTCAGAGGAGACGAGGCGAGGCGACCAGAACGGCAGGTGTGCCGCGCCGTGCTCGCTACTTGCACTATTTCTTTTACAAAATTTCAATCACGATCTCCAGCCACTTGCAACTTTACCTACTATTGTAAAGGTTGCGAAATTCTGACGCGTCATAAAATATATGTAAATCGCTAATGTTGCGCGTCAATTCAATTATGCCCGCTCGTCGACTCGTTTGTCAACTGAAGCTTAAACACTCGAAACCAATTAACTACGTGTAACTGTAAAACGTGCTGTACGGTGTCTCTGTGAAGTTAGCATATCAAGTGCCAGCATATCACAAAAAAATAGGAGTTCTGTTCGCATGCAGCATAGTTCTATAGTTCCTGATACTTTTTAGAAATAGTTCTGGCTATTTTCCTTGAAATTTTTAATTTTCAATTTTTGACATAATGATATGCTAACTTCCAAGTAAAAATCCCAGCATATCAAAAATTAAACCGAGTTCTCTTCGCATGCAGCATAGTTCTATAGTTCCTCATACTTTTTAGAAATAGTCCTGGCGATTTTCCTTAAAATTTTTAATTTTAAATTTTTGACATAATGATATGCTAACTTCCAAGTCAAAATCCCAGCATATCAAAAAATAAGTTGAGTACGGTTCGCATGCAGCATAGTTCTATAGTTTCTGATACTTTTTAGAAATAGTTCTGGCGATTTTCCTTGATTTTTTTTTATTTCTGTTTTTGACATAATGATATGCTAACTTCCGTGATGATATGCTGTGCCACCAGGGTGAGTTCCAAGCTCGCTTTTGGTCTCAAACGATAGATATGGTGTTCTAGTCAATAGTTCTAAGGAGTTCTGGCTTCCTAGTAGCTTAGGAAAAAAAAAAATTTTTTTTTATCAATAATGATATGCTAACTTCCGCGATGATATGCTGTGCCACCAGAGTGAGTTCCAAGCTCGCTTTTGGTCTCAAACGATAGATATGGTGTTCTAGTCAATAGTTCTAAGGAGTTCTGGCTTCCTAGTAGCTTAGGAAAATAACAAGTTTTTTTTTTATCAGTAATGATATGCTAACTTCCGTGATGATATGCTGTGCCACCAGAGTGAGTTCCAAGCTCGCTTTTGGTCTCAAACGATAGATATGGTGTTCTAGTCAATAGTTCTAAGGAGTTCTGGCTTCCTAGTAATTAAGGAAAAAAAATATTTTTTTTTTAATCAATAATGATATGCTAAATTCCGTGATGATATGCTGTGCCACCAGGGTGAGTTCCAAGCTCGCTTTTGGTCTCAAACGATAGATATGGTGTTCTAGTCAATAGTTCGAAGGAGTTCTGGCTTCCTAGTAGCTTAGGAAAAAAAAAATTGTTTTATCAATAATGATATGCTAACTTCCGTGATGATATGCTGTGCCACCAGGGTGAGTTCCAAGCTCGCTTTTGGTCTCAAACGATAGATATGGTGTTCTAGTCAATAGTTCTAAGGAGTTCTGGCTTCCTAGTAGTTTAGGAAAAAAAAAATTTTTATTATCGATAATGATATGCTAACTTCCGTGATGATATGCTGTGCCACCAGAGTGAGTTCCAAGCTCGCTTTTGGTCTCAAACGATAGATATGGTCTTCTAGTCAATAGTTCTAAGGAGTTCTGGCTTCCTAGTAGCTTAGGAAAAAAATATTTTTTTTTTATCGATAATGGTATGCTAACTTCCGTGATGATATGCTGTGCCACCAGAGTGAGTTCCAAGCTCGCTTTTGGTCTCAAACGATAGATATGGTGTTCTAGTCAATAGTTCTAAGGAGTTCTGGCTTCCTAGTAATTAAGGAAAAAAACAATTTTTTTTTTAATCAATAATGATATGCTAACTTCCGTGATGATATGCTGTGCCACCAGGGTGAGTTCCAAGCTCGCTTTTGGTCTCAAACGATAGATATGGTCTTCTAGTCAATAGTTCTAAGGAGTTCTGGCTTCCTAGTAGCTTAGGAAAATAACAAGTTTTTTTTTATCAGTAATGATATGCTAACTTCCGTGATGATATGCTGTGCCACCAGGGTGAGTTCCAAACTCGCTTTTGGTCTCGGACTGGAGTGGTCGACTACGACGAGAAAAAGAGCCATTACGTCGCATACGCGCTATCTGGGGAGTTTTGGTTCAAGTATGACGATCTAATCAAAAAACGAGCCACAGCAAACTCCCAGACAAAAATACACCCACATGTTATTATTTACACAATTTGTAATGTCGAATAATAGTATTTTATACAACCGTTACATTACATAATGACGGTTCTTAAAGTCGAGCGAGGTACTAGATTTTATGACCTAATGGGAAATGGTAAAATTTTTTATACTTTCCGATTTTTTTTTTATTGATAGAAATAAGGTTCCTAATCAAGAGAAAAGAATATTAGATTTTTCTGTGGTACCTATCAATTAATTTTAGAAATTTAAATTATAGGGAAGAATATGTTTTGTTTTTATTGTTGGATGATTGTGTTTTTAAATGCTTATAGATATTCAAGTTCAAGGAGAACATAAAATTTAAGTAGTTGTGATGGTTTATTATTTCAGTTTGTTAGAAATTATCTCAATTACAAGTACGTACAAGTAACTAGTAAGTACCTAAATAATATTGATAATTGCTGTGATATTTCTATTGGTAGAGAGTCAAAAGTTCCTAAGAAATCTAGTTTTAAGTTAAGTTTTGTCAAAGCTAGTTTAAGCAAAAAATATAAGTACCTATTCAATTTAGAAAAGCATAAAATTAATATTACTTACCTGTGATTGATAAAGTAAAGTATATCTATGTTTTAATAGAAAATAAACAAAAATCTGCTCATACAACATTGCCTAGGTTTACATTTCTGTTTTATTAACTAACTAACTCTGTAATGTGATTTCTGTACTTTTTCCGTTTTTATTGTGATCGTCATGTTTTTTCTCATAATATTATTATAAAACAATTGTTTTTATTACAAATTTTCTTTATTTTTAATACTTTATCCTATCTTAACTCTAGGAGTCCTTACTGATATACTTCGACCGAACAGGGATCTTTTGTGTATTCCCCCTCCTTCGCAGTTATTCCAACGCTTTTACCACTTCATTCATGAATTGAATGATGTGTCGCAGTGGCAGTGCCTTGAAATCTCCTGATTTGGGGTATCCAATATACATCACCGAAGGGATTCGTTCTTGTTCTGGCGAGGGCGTCCGTTGTTTCGGTCTCCTCACCACATCCTCTACAATCTTCATTGTCTTGTAGTCCCATCTTCATGGGCGTAACAAGAGGGGGGGCTGTTGCCCTCTCCTTGACCTCTTGATCTTACACTCAAACTTAATTTTTGTTTATATTTTTTACTTCACCAGCTCGGAGGCTTTCTTTGTCATTTGAAATCTTAGCGCAAAAGTGATTTTCCGTAGAAAAAGTACTTGAAATTCGACCGTGAAGATCTTCTACTATCACGGGCTTAAGAAATTTTTGATTAGCCCCTGGGCTAAAGGCTGATTAATTTGCTCCCAAAAGTGCCCCCAACAAGACGAGCAAAATAAAGAGACACGGCCGCACCATCCTTTTCTCGAAGCCATTCAGGCCATTTTCAACATCCTGTAATTTTGTGCTGGCTAAAGCTAGAACCCTGGTTTTTCAGTAACCTATAAGGCACAATATGTATTAGATATATTCTCAATAATTGTATTTGTACTAGGAAGCCAGAACTCCTTAGAACTATTGACTAGAACACCATATCTATCGTTTGAGACCAAAAGCGAGCTGAAACTCACCCTGGTGGCACAGCATATCATCACGGAAGTTAGCATATCATTATTGATAAAAACAATTTTTTTTCCTAAGCTACTAGGAAGCCAGAACTCCTTAGAACTATTGACTAGAACACCATATCTATCGTTTGAGACCAAAAGCGAGCTTGGAACTCACCCTGGTGGCACAGCATATCATCACGGAAGTTAGCATATCATTACTGATAAAAAAAAACTTGTTATTTTCCTAAGCTACTAGGAAGCCAGAACTCCTTAGAACTATTGACAAGAACACCATATCTATCGTTTGAGACCAAAAGCGAGCTTGGAACTCACCCTGGTGGCACAGCATATCATCACGGAAGTTAGCATATCATTACTGATAAAAAAAAACTTGTTATTTTCCTAAGCTACTAGGAAGCCAGAACTCCTTAGAACTATTGACTAGAACACCATATCTATCGTTTGAGACCAAAAGCGAGCTTGGAACTCACCCTGGTGGCACAGCATATCATCACGGAAGTTAGCATATCATTACTGATAAAAAAAAAACTTGTTATTTTCCTAAGCTACTAGGAAGCCAGAACTCCTTAGAACTATTGACTAGAACACCATATCTATCGTTTGAGACCAAAAGCGAGCTTGGAACTCACCCTGGTGGCACAGCATATCATCACGGAAGTTAGCATATCATTACTGATAAAAAAAAAACTTGTTATTTTCCTAAGCTACTAGGAAGCCAGAACTCCTTAGAACTATTGACTAGAACACCATATCTATCGTTTGAGACCAAAAGCGAGCTTGGAACTCACCCTGGTGGCACAGCATATCATCACGGAAGTTAGCATATCATTATTGATTAAAAAAAAAAATTTTTTTTTTCCTTAATTACTAGGAAGCCAGAACTCCTTAGAACTATTGACTAGAACACCATATCTATCGTTTGAGACCAAAAGCGAGCTTGGAACTCACTCTGGTGGCACAGCATATCATCACGGAAGTTAGCATATCATTATCGATAAATTTTTTTTTTTTCCTAAGCTACTAGGAAGCCAGAACTCCTTAGAACTATTGACTAGAACACCATATGTATCGTTTGAGACCAAAAGCGAGCTTGGAACTCACCCTGGTGGCACAGCATATCATCACGGAAGTTAGCATATCATTACTGATAAAAAAAAAACTTGTTATTTTCCTAAGCTACTAGGAAGCCAGAACTCCTTAGAACTATTGACTAGAACACCATATCTATCGTTTGAGACCAAAAGCGAGCTTGGAACTCACCCTGGTGGCACAGCATATCATCACGGAAGTTAGCATATCATTACTGATAAAAAAAAACTTGTTTTTTTCCTAAGCTACTAGGAAGCCAGAACTCCTTAGAACTATTGACCAGAACACCATATCTATCGTTTGAGACCAAAAGCGAGCTTGGAACTCACCCTGGTGGCACAGCATATCATCACGGAAGTTAGCATATCATTACTGATAAAAAAAAACTTGTTATTTTCCTAAGCTACAAGGAAGCCAGAACTCCTTAGAACTATTGACTAGAACACCATATCTATCGTTTGAGACCAAAAGCGAGCTTGGAACTCACTCTGGTGGCACAGCATATCATCACGGAAGTTAGCATATCATTATCGATAATTTTTTTTTTTCCTAAGCTACTAGGAAGCCAGAACTCCTTAGAACTATTGACTAGAACACCATATCTATCGTTTGAGACCAAAAGCGAGCTTGGGACTCACCCTGGTGGCACAGCATATCATCACGGAAGTTAGCATATCATTACTGATAAAAAAAAAACTTGTTATTTTCCTAAGCTACTAGGAAGCCAGAACTCCTTAGAACTATTGACTAGAACACCATATCTATCGTTTGAGACCAAAAGCGAGCTTGGAACTCACCCTGGTGGCACAGCATATCATCACGGAAGTTAGCATATCATTACTGATAAAAAAAAACTTGTTTTTTTCCTAAGCTACTAGGAAGCCAGAACTCCTTAGAACTATTGACCAGAACACCATATCTATCGTTTGAGACCAAAAGCGAGCTTGGAACTCACCCTGGTGGCACAGCATATCATCACGGAAGTTGGCATATCATTACTGATAAAAAAAAACTTGTTATTTTCCTAAGCTACTAGGAAGCCAGAACTCCTTAGAACTATTGACTAGAACACCATATCTATCGTTTGAGACCAAAAGCGAGCTTGGAACTCACCCTGGTGGCACAGCATATCATCACGGAAGTTAGCATATCATTATTGATAGAAAAAATTTTTTTTTTCCTAAGCTACTAGGAAGCCAGAACTCCTTAGAACTATTGACTAGAACACCATATCTATCGTTTGAGACCAAAAGCGAGCTTGGAACTCACCCTGGTGGCACAGCATATCATCACGGAAGTTAGCATATCATTACTGATAAAAAAAAACTTGTTATTTTCCTAAGCTACTAGGAAGCCAGAACTCCTTAGAACTATTGACTAGAACACCATATCTATCGTTTGAGACCAAAAGCGAGCTTGGAACTCACCCTGGTGGCACAGCATATCATCACGGAAGTTAGCATATCATTACTGATAAAAAAAAAACTTGTTATTTTCCTAAGCTACTAGGAAGCCAGAACTTCTTAGAACTATTGACTAGAACACCATATCTATCGTTTGAGACCAAAAGCGAGCTTGGAACTCACCCTGGTGGCACAGCATATCATCACGGAAGTTAGCATATCATTACTGATAAAAAAAAACTTGTTATTTTCCTAAGCTACTAGGAAGCCAGAACTCCTTAGAACTATTGACTAGAAGACCATATCTATCGTTTGAGACCAAAAGCGAGCTTGGAACTCACTCTGGTGGCACAGCATATCATCACGGAAGTTAGCATATCATTACTGATAAAAAAAAACTTGTTATTTTCCTAAGCTACTAGGAAGCCAGAACTCCTTAGAACTATTGACTAGAAGACCATATCTATCGTTTGAGACCAAAAGCGAGCTTGGAACTCACCCTGGTGGCACAGCATATCATCACGGAAGTTAGCATATCATTATCGATAAAATTTTTTTTTTTTTTTCCTAAGCTACTAGGAAGCCAGAACTCCTTAGAACTATTAACTAGAACACCATATCTATCGTTTGAGACCAAAAGCGAGCTTGGAACTCACCCTGGTGGCACAGCATATCATCACGGAAGTTAGCATATCATTACTGATAAAAAAAAAACTTGTTATTTTCCTAAGCTACTAGGAAGCCAGAACTCCTTAGAACTATTGACTAGAAGACCATATCTATCGTTTGAGACCAAAAGCGAGCTTGGAACTCACTCTGGTGGCACAGCATATCATCACGGAAGTTAGCATATCATTATCGATAATAAAAATTTTTTTTTTCCTAAGCTACTAGGAAGCCAGAACTCCTTAGAACTATTGACTAGAACACCATATCTATCGTTTGAGACCAAAAGCGAGCTTGGAACTCACTCTGGTGGCACAGCATATCATAACGGAAGTTAGCATATCATTATCGATAATAATTTTTTTTTTTTTCCTAAGCTACTAGGAAGCCAGAACTCCTTAGAACTATTGACTAGAACACCATATCTATCGTTTGAGACCAAAAGCGAGCTTGGAACTCACCCTGGTGGCACAGCATATCATCACGGAAGTTAGCATATCATTATTGATAAAAAAAAATTTTTTTTTTTCCTAAGCTACTAGGAAGCCAGAACTCCTTAGAACTATTGACTAGAACACCATATCTATCGTTTGAGACCAAAAGCGAGCTTGGAACTCACCCTGGTGGCACAGCATATCATCACGGAAGTTAGCATATCATTATGTCAAAAACAGAAATAAAAAAAAATCAAGGAAAATCGCCAGAACTATTTCTAAAAAGTATCAGAAACTATAGAACTATGCTGCATGCGAACCGTACTCAACTTATTTTTTGATATGCTGGGATTTTGACTTGGAAGTTAGCATATCATTATGTCAAAAATTTAAAATTAAAAATTTTAAGGAAAATCGCCAGAACTATTTCTAAAAAGTATGAGGAACTATAGAACTATGCTGCATGCGAAGAGAACTCGGTTTAATTTTTGATATGCTGGGATTTTTACTTGGAGGTTAGCATATCATTATGTCAAAAATTGAAAATTAAAAATTTCAAGGAAAATAGCCAGAACTATTTCTAAAAAGTATCAGGAACTATAGAACTATGCTGCATGCGAACAGAACTCCTATTTTTTTGTGATATGCTGGCACTTGATATGCTAACTTCACAGAGACCTGTACGGTACCATTCGATCAAATTATGATTTACGAATTGACACAAATGCGGCAAACCGGGCTTAAAAAGCATACTTAATATACGAACTTAATACGTGCATTTGCCACATATGGCACGTAATCGTTGGTAATAGCGTGTCGGTTATATGCAAATGTGATGCCTGCGGTCCGTGCCCCCGTTAATAGACAATTTTGCCGATACTGCGCTATGGCGCGTCGGCCGCGCGGCGGGCAGAGGCCGGCGCTCCTTGGCTGCCGCCTTGCATTGCTATAGTTCTCTACACGAGATTAGCCGGAACCGGAACGCGCATGCCCCTATTTCACCAACTTTACAATTGTCAGTTTTCAATGACAATTCGATGTCAATTGCCGACTTAAAGAGCTTTTGTTTTAGCGCGCTTCATACTGGCCAAGGAATTGAGTTAGAATTGTCATGATAACAATTGTAAAGTTGGGGAAATAAGGGCCAGGTTGTATGCGACCATTAAGCCTATCATTGTCACATTGCTCCCGTCTGCTTGCATCGTTCCTTTGGGACTACTTTCCCTAACCGAATGCTCCTTAAATAGCTGTAAGTCGCCGTCAAGCTGGAGATGCTATAAAGCCATGTACCGTTCAAGTTTACACTTACTTTATGATGCGTTCAATTAAACGCAGAATCTCGTTTAGCTAGAGCGTGGGAATCGAAGACGCGCTTCGTGCTAACTGGATCTGTCTGCATAAGCCAATAAATCCGCGAGTGCCACATGCGGAGCAGCTGCTGAGCTGAAGTGTGTCGAAGCAGCAGATATCTACCGGTACCCGCCGCCGCCTCGCAATTGACCTGCTTAAATGGCTATAATGACGCCATTTTGTTAGGAGCCAATCAAACTGATGGTACCCGGTTTAAAACTGCAAGTAATAATAATATTTAACGGTAATCTAGTTACTGCTGCTTGTTCTGCACAAATATAGTAGACATGTAGGCCGTCCCCAGGGTAGGCGCGTCATGTGGTTAATTTAGCTCTTGATTTTGCGTACGATAATTATTTTCTAAAAGCATAAAAACAAAACTAAGCAGTACGGCGTGTTGTTGGCACAAGTACCTGAATATTTAATAACGTGATAATTAGTATGTTTAGGGAACACCCAAGTGTATAGTCTTGGCTATTAGACGTGTGTATATAAAATCAGTAACTAGTAGCGATTCCCAGAGCGCAGCCGCGAGCGTGGGAGTCTACTATGATTTGTTTACACCGGTAGGCGCGATCAGCTGGCGGTGACGCGCTGCGGGCGTGCGCCGGCGTCACTGTGACGTGCGTGTCTCGCCCACTCCGGCCGAGGACTGTCGCTACTCGTGATTAGAGAATAGCGATCGTTATAATACTTAGGTCAGATGCTGTGATCGCTCACAGTCGTCATTATACGAACTAGGCTTACGTTTCGGAACTGGCAATCAGTTTATTGCGGTATGCTACTGCTTCATCTACCCGATCTGTTACAGATGTTAGTTAACATTGAGAAGATTGTTTGACATCAACGTTAACTTGCTAAATACGGCTGTTATTAATTATTAAGTCGTAACTTTTTATGATGTTCCTGTGCAACTGACATTAACGAGATCTTTATTTAACATCAACGGAACAAATATCATGTCGCCACAATTCTAGGTCGTGGCCTTTGTGTCATTCGACTACAAATATTTTCGCTGCGTAACTCTCCTTGACTTTTTTCACCGCTCAATTAGGGTCAATTGTAATTGAACCCTAGGACCCTGAGGCCCTTAGCTGGCCATTAGTGTCCGGTTACACCCGAGTTATTTATTTGCATTCATTTACATATTGCATTCGCTCGGTCAGGGGTGTTAATCTCTAAGGTAAATTTAGTTTCGTCAATTTGATCCTTCGATGATGAATCACCCGTGAACGCAACGCTGTTACGTTAGAGAATAACACCACAGTAAGCTTGTATACAATAAGGATTGATTACAATACAAATATGGCGTGCATTAATAAGAACATGTATAATAAATAGGTACATATGTAGAGAGTACCGCTAGATAAATAAAAACGGACACGTCGATCAAAAAACATCTCATAAGTTTCTCATCTCACAAATTTACATTTCATTCTTATACTTGTTGTGCACCTTGTCCGTTCGAAACTATTTCAACTAAAGCTGAGTTTAGACCAGTAGGCCGAGCACGAAGTTTACGAATCCTGCGTAACGCTACGTTATCGTATCGAAATAGAGAAACCTCATACAAAATTTTAGTTCCAAATACGCTCACGGGCGGGCGCTGTTCCAAACGTCTTTCAAATTTCTCGATAACGTTTACCTACTCGATTACGTTACGCATGTTTCGAATGTTCGTACTCGGGTCTTAGCAAGAAAAATTTATCGCCTACTCCAAACTCGTTCGCTTTATGGCCTCGCATTGTATTGCAACTTGCATGACTTTTCTTGCAGTCTAAACTCGGCTCTACATTTAGTAACTGTCTGAATAGTCATTAAATCAAATGACCATAGCCCACTGTATTTGAAAATAAGCTACTACACGAAGTTTCCGTGATTTCGCCTCTCAACTGTTTTAATTGCTGTTCCGAACTCCTAATTCGTTTTTGAGTCAGTCGTAGTTTCAGTTTTATCACGTTTTACTATTACATAGTTACTTTTAAATGAAGATGGCTGGCTAAGAATATAAGGGAAACTATTAATTAACATAAGGGATGTTGTAGTGGTTTGGTTAATTTGAGATGATTAATGTGTCTGCATATATTTTAGACTAAATTTACTTCTGAATAGCATCCTATCCTGAAATTGAAAGCTTTTGGAATCAATTAGATTATCGTTGAAATTATTAATAATAAACACGGAACAACTAACTTGCTTGCTCTGTGCAACTTTACGGCTTTAATATTTTAATCTGATACGTATTTTCTATTCCGATATGAGTAATTTATGAAAACCAAGTCCTGCATATGACCGTTTTGTTGGCTGTCGTAACTGAATACCCCTTGTCAGCCTTGTGGTCTCACATATCTTGTTCTAATGCATTACAGGCGTAGCGAAACATGCGTGTGTAACAATGTCGATGTGCTGGTGTGTGCTGGGTTTATGTACGATGATAGTTTGATCACGAAGCCCCGCGAAACGAGGGCGCGCGGCGAAGACCTGAACTGGCTTGCCTTTTCTTTGCTTAGTAAACCTGGGATTGTACTATCTGCAAGCCGAAACAGTAAATTCTTAAAAACACTTTTCTATATTAAGAAGTAATGCTGGAAAATAGTTTTCCTAAAAGTGAGCAACGTGCCTAATGTGGTACAGTATTTATCGAAGTGCATGCAGGCTGCCTCCACGGGTGCTCATGTCCGCCGCTACATATTCCATGAGGCAACGCAATATTATTTATGGGTAGCTCAATTACTTTCCAGCAACCTACATATTCGCATTTAGTGGGTCAAGCACTGGTGATCTAACGACTTCCTGGCGCAAGGTTTGAGTGCGTCTAAATATAAAATTGTTAGTCATACCCGTACACTATACCAACAACTAAAATAGATACAGGCTCAGCACGTCGCAAAGGGCCGCACTGTGACATTTCTTGTGTGGCGTTATTCTTTTCTTTCTTCCCTCTGTACTTGCTTTGTGACCTTTTCAACATTCGTTGTCCCTAAGGACGGGTCGGGCCCGTTTTGATTTTCTGTCTTGTTATATAACACGCCGGTGATATAAAAAGGATAATGGAATCATTTTTTAGCACATGAATGATCTTCTATTTGGAGCAAACGGTTTAAAACACAGTAAAATGTCAAAAGAAATCCAAAAGCAATTACCATAACTTTCAGTCGGTCCCACGCACATGAGTAGCGCAGCTTTTCGTATTTGCATATACACCGAGTATTTCGACATTGGCGGTGGAGCGGCGAGTAATTCACGAAAAAACGTGTAAAAGTGCCCGAAACGCTGACATTGACACACTTGTCCACGCGGGCTCCCTGCCCGCCGCCTCTGTTCTCCATTTGTTTTAGTTATCTACTCCGGTTCACTTTCCAACAGATTTTCAATTGTTCTTTGCGGAATTTCACTCCCGTTCAATAACACTCGATTTATTTGTTGTTCTTTTCATCGCTTTATGTTTCCTTCCGTTGTTTGAAGTATTCTGTTTTTATAGGAACGAGTAAATCAAGTATGATTGTTGTGTTTATTCCACGCGACTCCGTCGTAATTCAATCAATGTTGAGCTACAGAGGTAATTGCAATTCGCAGCCCAATAAATAACCAACTTCCGAGTGGCTTAACAGTTAAAAAACTTTGTTATTTCGTGTAGAATTAGGGAGAAAGAAAAAAGTATCCTTAGTCTTAGAGTGAAGATAACCATCTACGCGACACATTAGCGGTCCAATCCAATTTCCGACCTTCGCTAATCGTTTGGAAGTTACAGAGTCGTGTCAGACAGTCAAACGACCGGATTATGCAAACGGGCCGGGTGGTTTCGAAAAATGCTGACAAAACGTGCCAGAATAAATAAATCCAAAACAAACTCGTTACAATTAACTTCTACTTCTTATACTTCTTGTGTACGTTGAATAAATATTTTTCTATTTCTATTTCTACTTGAACTTGAGAAGTTTTCTTTACGTTGGCTGTAATACCTTTTCCATTTCACGAACAACCTATTGTGCAAGTGTATATTTTCGCTGGCGGAAGTTCCTCCTGACACTGGTCTTCATTTATACCTCCTTCCGTACGCTCAGATACGCAAAGATAAAAGACTCGCCGTAACTTCTTATTGCGGATTCTCAATCCATTTCCTTTATGCCTGCGAAAACTTTTACTTGGTTAAAGTTAACACATTAACGTTAGAATTACCGAATATAGCTCCGCCCCCGCCGATAACTCGTTTATCTTTTCATACCAAGTTCTTATTATATTTTGTTATAATCGTAGGCTGAAGGTCTCTCTACATGGCAAAACTTTCGACGGACATCGATTTTACAGAAACCTACGTAATTGTACCTAATAATATCTCGGGTCCTTGACTACCGGCTCAGCGCAGATGAGTTAATGCAAGTAAATCTCGTCAACGCGGATTTCCCTCCCAGTACGATTGTTCTTAATCGCATTAACCGAGAACACTTAAGAGGAAATGACAACATTGTACCGTAGAACGCAGAGTTAAAGCCTCTGTGTATTTAGACATTTCCATTTTATGCCAGCGACACATCCAACTTCATAACGGCTGTGTATAAAATGTTTGGTAGGTTATAAAATATTAATCTTGTCTTATGTGTGTATCCAAAATGATTGATGAAAACATGAGTACTGTTAGAAGCACGGATTAGACGTCGTCGATTCAACTGTTAATTGGTAGGTACTTAAATTGAAAAAACCATTACATATGGATTTATTCGTAGTAAAAACAAGAGGAGTTTTTCATTGAAAACTTTCGAGCGAAGCACGTCTTATTTGTATACCAACAATGTTTAAATTTAACATCGTGATTACGATTCGTTAGCATCTTGAAATTGGTTTTTGTGATATATTTGCGAAAAACTTTGTTTAGCGAGCTTAGTAAGGGAGGCAAGCAAATCCTTGTGGATTTACTGCGGGCGCGCCGGTGGCCCTCCGTCCCGGCCCGTTCGAAATACGTCTGAAACGAACCTGCCTGGTTTTCTACTAAATACTTACATATTTCTTTTTTATGAACTTGCTCTAAGCAAACTTCCTTTTTAATAAAAAATAATAGGTACTTTTATCTCTTTTGTGCAGAAGCGTACATTTTCTGCCGGTCTGAATGTTTAATGCAACTTAAGAATAGATTTAACGGTAAAAGTAATTTCGTAACGGTTTTCGATCCTCCTGATCTTAAATAGCATTTCATAGTCTTTCTAAGGTGTAAGCTAAAGCCCCGTGTATATACGTGTGTGAATTAAAGTCTAGCAGTTCCGTCAAGTTATGCTTAAAACATTATTATTTTTGTACAGTTTGCTAATTGTAACCAGTGAATGCATATTCTGCTTTTGCTTACCGATCTAGACGACGTACTTTTTGTTAAAGTAACTTACTCCACCGGATTACGTTATAATCGAGTATGCGTTACGCGTAACGCACATTGTGTTACATTGCAACCATGACCATGACGACGTCTTGCAAGTACCATGAATATTTCACAGTGCTCAAATTTGTAACTATAAAAAAATCTAAGGACCTGGCCCCCATTTCACCAACTTTACAATAAACTTGACAGTTTTCAATGACAATTCGGTGTCAATTAATGAATTCGAAGTCATCAATAGCTAACCAAACATCCCGGCACTGTACCTACAGTAACATAAAAGTTGATTAAGCGGAGATGAGCCAGGGTGCTCCGCGCCCCGCGGGGACTTGATTACTGGGCGGAAACTAAGGTTTCGGCGCTGACGACACTCCCGCCGACGTACCCGCGAACTCCACACGTATAATACTAACATATATTATATCCTATTTTAGACATGATTCATGTCTAGTCACTAAGTTCATGCCTTGTTCCGTGTTTTCATCGGAGTAAAAAGTTCAAGCGTTGTAGTCTTATTTTTTCTCCCCTCGAGTAGACAGGGGCGCTACAAATGTATGTGTCCGTCTGTGACTTTCTATCTATGGCCACAGAATACACAATAGTACATAATGGCATCGTACAACGCTAAATAACGGTGTACTTATTAGTATGTATTTACGTAACCTGTATAGGTTTTTTAGTTATTCTTTGTTTAATAACCCATAGGAGCTAGGTACGCATATTTGGCCAACGTATGGTCATAGCTACTGCGTAAACACGCCTAGTTTTACACTAATTTATTCTTATTGTCGCCGGCATTTTGTTCCCCGCGGCTTGCTCATGGCGTCCTGTGTTATCTCGAAATACGGCCATCCATTTAGTATGTTTGCTCGGGCAGGTGTTTCGTGGCTGTGAATATAAAGTTCTACATTTGACCCTTTATTTGAAGACGCGTCACGGCCACTCCACTGGCGCCATAAACATGCTCCTTTAGTTCTTACACACTTTGAAACGGTCTCTTAAGCACACTCTTACCTTACATCGTGAAAGTTCTCATAAACATGTGCATTTTGCCTTTTAAATTTATTTAATGCTATACTTGACACCTTACTATACTTAACGCTAGACGTCAACTTTTAATCATCACCATTCCATTGCTAACAAGAAAACCGCTACGTGTAATCACGGGAAAGCATACACATAATACACATAATGATAATAAAATATTGCGACCCACCATTGTTTCAGAAACAGATACGATTGCGTAAGTGGAAATTAATAAGCCGTCCCACAGTTTCATAATTACAGCTCGCACAGCTGATACTCACAGATGTTACCATTTACTTATTACTTTGGGTCAATACCGATGCCGTTTCCATAGTTATCGACTTAATACAGAAACAATAAATAGTTCACTTTAAACTACGGCCAATAGTACAACTAAGCATTTCAACCACCGGATACCGTGCTGCCTAGTCACGCTATACTGCATAAAACCGCCATTATACTTTCCCAAAAAAACAATGTTTTTATTCACTGAACGTATCGCTGCCAAAAACTTTGCCCACACGCTCAAGCTAGTTTAAACTTAGTTGTGTTACTTGTGTTGCCCGTATTCAGTGATGAGTAGGAACTAGTGGCTCGCTATGTAGTCGACGGCATTCTTCAGTGTTACACACACGAGAGCGCAATAGGCAGCCGCGCGGGGTGTGAGCAATGTGAACTGCACACAGTCACGGTCCATTTCCATCGCGTGGATAAGGGCGCACTAAATACCCACAATCGCCCGCAACTTCCTACCACTAATTATATGTCGTGTAATACCTACCGGGTTTGGTCGAAATTATCGTAAATTGACCGTCGTTATACTCATCACTACAAAATCTACATAACAAGCCGATTATTAATAAGTAACAATGATGACGCCCCATGGTGTTTCATGTTTAATTTAGAATATATTTTTTTATTATTTTAATGGACACGCAGCGTGTAAACCAAATATTTGATTGAATTCAAGAATGAGAAGAAAAAAATGTACATTTCAACTAAAATAATAAAGTTCTTGATTTAAGTTTTGTAATCAGATCTACAAACTTATTCCATGCTGATTTAAATTCACCATTTGTTAGTGAATGTATTATTTTATCAGTTACAATATTTTCATTAAGTTAAGAAATATTGTCATCTTTTAAGTTGCTATAGATTCTAAAAGGATAGCGAGCGTGCCTATAAATAGACCTTAGGTAATATACTGTTATTATAATGTTATTCGAAAATTATAAATTCCGAAAGTTTTATAGAACTTAGCATAAACTTATTCCATATTATTGAGAACGTTTCCTGCTATTGTTGGTGCTAACATGGACATGCCGAATCGAACACGTCAATCCACATGCTTTGCGGGCAGGTGTTTATTTTATGGTGACATTCCGAACATCCAGAACTGCAACCTAGGCTTGTGTTAGTATTAGTTAGTTCTTATTCAAACTGGTTAATCGACATTTTTGGAACACAATTATACCTACTCTCGCGATTTTCATAGATTATTATGATAAACCTCGTCAAAAGCGTTGATTAATTGATTATTAATTTTAAATATGTTGCTTTTTTAACAACACCATAAAATACAGTTTGTTACGGGCATGGCATTTAATAAAATGCGCTAATGGACTGATAACTAAGCTCTCGATTGAGACGTTTTGCTTTTTTTGGTTTTATAAAGGTTAACATGTTTCATCCATTCGCCAATCCAGTTAAGAACGCCGATCCTCCCGATCGATGTGTTGAGTTTCAATTCTGTTCATTTGTAATAATATAAGTTTTTATCGTTACTTAAATGTGGATTATTTAACAAGTTTAGTAATCTGTTAAATTAACTAAGTACGTCACCGGTCTTAACTAGGTGGAATGGTCTTTTCTAATTTAGAGAATTACTAAGGTATTTATCTACACACATATCATAAGTCCTCTGTAATGCGTTCAGAAACCGTAGAAAATGACCAGCATTGCAGCACGTCGACGACTTCGCCGCCAGCGCCCCCCAATCACCACCCCAGCAGTAAAGTAATAGTCGAATTCGATGTCGTAATGACTTTTCGATATCGAATTCGATGTTTCAAATTTGAAAACCAACGTAATTTACAATCATAGTGAAATAAAACGGATCACTCACGTACATAAGTCGAGTTCACGACATCGAATTCGATGTCGTAATGACTATTACTTTACTGCTGGTAGTGGAGGAGGTGCTGGGGCTGGCGCTGTCGGCGAGAAGGCGACGTCGTGCTGCAATGCTGGTCATTTACGGTTTCTGAACGCATTATAGAGGACTTATGATATGTGTGTAGATAAACTATTATTAAAGTTCTTGTTTGTATTGGAATTGGATATGGTAGGTCGCGCACACAGATTAGGACGTTTGGATATTAACAGCGCCCGCCCGTGAGCGTATTTGGAAGTAAAATTTTGTATGAATGAGGTTTCTCGATTTCTATACGATAACGTAACGTTGTCGGGACTCGAAAACTCGTGCTCGGCCTACAGGTTGCTTTGAATTCGATCGTCGGATCTTATCGCGATATACTCCAGTAACTCTATTGTGGTCCTTAGGCTACAATTTTTTTTCGTAGAGTGACATGCAGCAGAACTAACATTAAATGAACACGTCAACTACAGCTTCGATGTGACTTTGTGAGTGACCTATGGAAGTTGTTAACAATGTTGTTATTGCCAGCGTCCCCGTTTTGTGAACCTGTAACTTAGTATTTTTTAAATTATGCATACATTTTGCCAAAAAGCCTAAATAGCCATTTTTTATTTTTATAGTATTCTGCCGACGTGGAAGTGAAATTCGTAAACTTATCCAACTGCAAATTAAACCGGGCTACTGTGCGTTTTGCTAACGGTAAAAATATGCTAATTTGTTTTTAAATACAATTTCCAAGTTCTGAGCTAACGGAGCTTGAGCGGACTGATATCAATAAATCCCGAACGCGAAAACTCTTCAAGAGATCCGATTTGAATTTGGTTCACATTAAGGCTTTCTAAAAAATAGATCGTAATGTAATCTTGATATTTGGACTTCGAAGTTTTAAAACTAAGTTTTTCTATTGTTCAAACACAATGGACTCGTATGTTAGTTACTTGAAACTTCTGGCACGTGCTCGTAACTATTAAGTCGTTCAGCCCTCCTGAGCTACTCCGTACACTAGGCTGTTATTATTACGGAACATAACTCACTTTTCGCCTTTGTTGTCACGTGTAGATTTATAGTAATCGTGTTTACACTTTGATATTTTATGCTAACAAGCCGAGTTTAAGTTGTTTGAACTGTGTAAGTATGTAAGAGAAATTTTAATAGGTACATAATAAGCAATATCCTTTGAAATCAATATCCAGTTTTAACTGCGTGTCGAGTCATGTTTGTTTACTTCAAATCTTGCAAGCGAAATTGGAACTATTTTCTCTGTCTGTCTCTCTCTCGACCTAGTCTTTAAAGAATACATTCAATTAAAATAAATGAAATAATGAGATATTGCATGCGATGAATCCACGGGGTTTCATAGTATTCAGAAAACATGAAAAGACGAACAAAAACAATCTTGCGTTTACTAAAAGTTTTGTTCTGTAAGTCGACGATAGTATAATTGACATGCCTTTTTTAGGTCGACTCTTTTATGATTTTCACAGATTTCCATAGGCTCATTTATGGAACCGATTCTGAAACAATGATTTCATATACAACCGTTATCTATTTATAGTGTTCCGTAGTTAACAATAACAAGGAAGTCTTATAGTGCCGTCATGTCCGTCCGTCTGTTTGTCTGTACTACGCGGGATAGTCTAGAGTCACTTTATACTAGAAAGCTGTAATTTTTCAAAGATACGCAAATTAATTACGCCGCCAAAGCGATAAAAGTTTTTTAGGCTCCCTGCCTGGTAATAATTTTTTTTCGGTTCAGGGATTGGCTTGTGCGAAATATTCAGCTCTAAGGTGCTCATTTTTGTTAGAATTAAGTGTGTGTATCCCCCCTCTACGTGTAACAGCCTACAGCACAACTGTTGTATTTGGAAATGTAACATTTTGACAGTTCGTGCATAAATAGTAAAAGTTAACGAGTAATAGTTGACAATTTGACCTAATAGCTAAGCCAGGACTGTTTCGTACCGGCTACGGAACTCTATCCTGGTTCGCAGCTGGTTTCATCAGCTCGTAAATTATGTATGTCATCTAATTATACTACGTACAGCTAATTGTTTGATTGTCCCCAGGGCGGTGACGGACCCGCGCGATGGCCGACGCGTGGCACTCAAGAAGCTGCCCAACGTATTCCAGTCACTCGTCTCCTCCAAACGCGTCTTCCGCGAGCTCAAGATGCTTTGCTTCTTTAAACATGAAAATGTAAGTGGAATCAGCCATTTTGTCGAACATCGACCATTTGCTTTTTAGACGAAACGATACTAACCTTATTGTTTTATTGTTCTTAAATATAACGCTTGTTGGAGATTTCTTTGTAACCACAGCATCGTCACTATTAATTTATATAGATTTATAACTTTGAAAAACATAAACTCAAAATGTGGCTTATTGAGATATAAGGAGGTCAGCATAAAGTAAGAAACGCATTCATCATCATCATCATCATGTCAGCCGAAAAACGTCCACTGCTGGACATAGGCCTCCCCCAAGGTTCTCCACTCAGACCGGTTTTGTGCTTTCCGCATCCACCGCGGTCCCGCGATATTTACTAGGTCGTCGCTCCATCTTGTTGGAGGCCTACCGACAGCTCGTCTCCCGGTCCATGGACGAAATTCGAGAACCTTTATACCCCATCGGCCATCAGTTCTGAGAGCAACGTATTGTAATTATGTATTCATTGATGCAGTGTGCAGTGTCAGAACACATTTTGGATATTATCCAGAAACCCGTCAGGGTCAGCTTTGTTTCGCATTTCTGTTGAAATTCACGCATTGTTTATTTACGAACAGCAATAATTAAAGAAATTCGATAAATTTCAAATAGCATTGCAATTACGTTGCAAGCGTGATGATAATTTATTCATTTTCAATGAGTTTTATCGACCAACGTTGTTTGCAGCGTATGCATTTGTCGTCGCGCACAAACATGGGATTTGCATTCGAATGGGGGAATTGGATCCGATAGCCGCATTATGTCCATATCGCGAGTGTGACGGACGCTAATAACATGTCACACCCGACCGTCGCTCGCGCCGGCTTAGCCCGTATAAACAAACTGGATTTAACCAACAGTACAATAATAAATTTTTAAAATTCAATTCCTTGATAAAACCCTAAAAAATAAGCTCACCTTGAAAAGCGGCGTTAAATTATAGGTTTAGGCAATCTTTGTATCCGTTAACCGTTTTATCCTTTTGGATTATTACATAAATTCAATGCACTTAGATTTACATTCGAAGTCAGAACGAAGCTTTAAAACAAATCTCATAAAAGAAGAGTTCGATGCCGACTCTGTAATCGAATTACGAAAACATTCCCGAATCCCCGAACAGGGAAATTGCTTATGTTATTTAGCTAACTGTATATTTTCTTCGCAGGTATTATCGGCGTTAGACATCCTTCAGCCGCCAACGCTAGACTTCTTCCAAGAAATGTATCCTTTTAAAAATAAACTAAGTTCTCTTGAGTGAATAGGGCCTGTCATTTGCAGAGATAGAGTTTCCCGCAAGTAACAGACAGTGCACGTTGAAGACACTCGTTGAGTGATGATTGCACTCCTTTTTAGGGTTCCGTCCCACAAAAGGAAAAAATGGAACCCTTATAGGATCACTTTGTTGTCCTTCTGTCTGTCAAGATCTTTTTTCTCTGGAACGTGTGGAGGTAGCATGCTGAAATTAATATCAAATACTCAAGCCTGCAGTCCCTTGATGCTGTGAAAAAATTAAACTTCTAAGTCAACGCAATCAAGAGATACAGTCATTAAAAAAGTTGTTTCCATACAAATTGCCGTACCCTGAAAACCTAAAGGGTACTTCCAGTTGTCCTAGATACTTGAAATTCGGTATTATGGTAAGTACCTCTTATAGCACAACCACTCAGAAAATTCTCAAAATCTTAAATTAAGATGACCTCACACTGCGTACATTTTGTTTAGGAGCAGGGCTCTGCTAACACTGGACAACTTAAAACACCGGGGAAAAGCGTTAAAATCTTTCTACGGAACCCTCGTGCGCGAGTCCGACTCGCACTTGGTCGGTTTTTTTATTAGTGATGAAATGGTGATGAATGATCCAGTAATACCTGTAATTATATTATTCATATCATGCCGCGGCATCATGAAACAGAATTAATTACGATAATGATATAGTTAATGTCATTATATGGTTATTCTCTAACCGAATCTAACAGTGCGTAATGTGGGCGTGTCGGGTAGCGCTTACTTAACCAACTGAGAAACGTATTAGATTAAAACATAAAGCCGTGAATAGAATATAATTAATGATATTCATTCACTAACTTCATTTTCAATTGAAAATTATGGTTGACGGCTCGAACTGCCTTCCTGTGGGCACACATTAAAGTTTTCGAGTGTCACTCATTGTCATTGCGAGTTCTTGTTCGGTCAGCTGCAGAGCCTCTAGTGTAATTTATGACACAAGAAAACGTCTCGATCGCGTTCGCGTTTACGTCAGAATTAGGTACTAGTGACATGTATCGACAACAAACAATTCGTTGCCTCTATTGTAATCGACGGCCAAAGAAAACGTCTCGAACGCGTTTGCGTTAAAGTGCCAAATAGTATGAGAATTGTTTGTTGAAAATACGTGGCGCTAGGGACGTTGCCAATGTGCCCATATAGTAATTGAGACCTAAACGCGAACGAGATCGTGACGTGTCGTACTTTTGGTCGTTGATTACACTAGGCGCTCTGATACTATTTGACACTATCGCAAACGCGTTCGATAGGTACGTGTTTTGTGGCCGTCGATTACACTAGGCTCTCTTAGAAATTGTCAGCTTGTGCGGTTATCGCCGCGCCGTTACCGGACCTACCTTTTCTCTTCAGCTTACTGTACCATGAAAAACCTAATTATAACTTTTACACCAGGTTGCGTACATTGGCTACAACAATACGTGTTTACTATGTTTTCACTCACGCTTAACGTTATATGGTTTCTAAATGGCGGAAACTAATTAAGAACTTGATTTTGTATACATCGTACAGCATGTGAGTAGGTACCATGTTGTTTAAAAGTTTGCCGTCAAGTTTCTGTTGGCTACTGGGGAAATGTTTTTAGTGGGAGTGAAATTGACTTGAAGTGAAATAAAGTGGAATTCATAAGTAGATACACGAGTAGGTACCTATGTGTGAATGTATAAATATAGTATGAAAACCGCTTTTAACTCACAAACAATAAGCTAGTTTGATAAGGTGTCGATATTTATGAACTCTATTTTACATAATCATCCCCGGGTACTTTATCATATATCAAACAATTTATTTGTGACATTGGAGAATAATACAACCTCACTGTAGCGCTAATTGACAAGCTCGAACAGTATTGCATTAAAATAATATTTTCACATCAAAATTTATGATCATCCGGATATCGTAAAATTGCTGAGATTAATGATTTAAAGCCCGGTCAGAATATCCAAGTCCTATTTCACGCTGTCAAATCAAACGGCTATAACGGTTAGACGTGCTCAAGTTTCTGACGTCGATTTTCACCTGGTCTCGAGTTTCGACCAATTTCGTCATACCCCGATACCGCCGCCATTTATCTCCTTGAGCGCAGGGCATCCGATGTCCGCTAAAATTACCTAAAAGATTTATAGTCTGATAAAAATATTTTTGTTTTTACGAAATGATGGGCTGTTTTTTTTTCACAGAAGGTGACTACACTTTGTTCGACCATACGAGTTTCGCGTTACCTACTTCAATTAATAATCGTAATTATTTGGCATTCCCCGGCACCCGCCACTGAGGCGGCGCGGCGTCAGCTGGTGGCGAAACAATATCTCGCTGCCCCTCGGCCGGCAATTTATTCCCCTGCAACTTTTATTGAAATTCGAATGGCACTCTTTCCACTCCTAATCGCTTTCGACGTAAAACGAGACCAACGACAAAGGCGCTGCTCGAGACTAGGATCCTAAGAAATTCATCGAATTGAATATTTATTGAGAGACCTTTATGAGTGATGGTGGAGCTTTTGGTGAAGTATTCCCGAGCGAGTACGCTATGGATGCGTATTTTGATCGCATGAAGTTTTTCAAATTGAACAAAGTTATGGTTAGGCTAGGTTGATGTTAACGAAGCCCCAAAAACACAATAGCAATTATAAACTTGCGCAGTTGTCATGTGAGTTAAAGATAAATGGCCGTAAAAAGTAATGAAAACCTTTTCCATTAATTCGTTTGCAATCTCAATCTTTGACCGTAAAATAAAATGACTTACCATTTTCCGCGTTCTATATACCGCAAAATCAATTACGAAAGTTCAACAAGAGCCAAGCAAAATTGAATTTTACATAACAACTTTGATGGTAGAATCATCTGCGGGACGAACAGTTGAAAGAAAAACACTGCATGTTATCTGAGTCTAGGATGAAGGGACGCGGAAAGTTTACCGAAGCGGTGGAGGTTACCGGATCTTCAACAAATGTCTTGTGCACGTATATAACTACGTCCTCCCATATATTACTACTGCAGAATATAAAGTAGGATGGGGTTTACAAATAAATAACAAATAACTGACTTTATAGTAGTGCTGATCAAGATAAAAACACGTAATTTTTAAATAAACTAAATAATAGTGTACCTAATGTAGTGAATTGGCAAAGTAATTACAATACTAATCGATCGAGCATAAGCATCAACACAGATCGTAATAAACCGCTTGAATGCTTCGATGATTTGTTTACCTTCGTTGTTCGGCCCATCCACCGTCGTTAACCGAAATAGAACTAAGTGCTTCCGCTAAATAAAATGCAGTAGTATTCCCCCTTTGTGCCACATTATTTCTTGACGTCTGCAATGATTCACACTGGGGTTGTCGCAAAATGAAATTAACGCTGTATATCTCTTAAAAGGATTGTTGCCTGGCACTCGTACAAATATTTTGCATATCTTTAGTGGGGAGGGGATTAAAACATTTAAAAGATCTTTCTCGCCTAGTATTTGTTTCCAGTAGCAGTAGCTGTCATTTCCGTCACGAATATTTACTTAAAAAAATAACTTTGCATAATTAAGTCCGCCTTTGTTACTCAAATGTTATTATTGTAACTTGTGTTTTATACTGTTTTTTGTACAATAAAGTGTTTACTTACTTATTTAAGTACTTCATTTAAATGTGCGTGGGACTTACATAACGCTTGACTAATTTAAATACAGACAGTAGTTTAAATATAAGTATTTATTTTTCTATGAAGTCATCACATACGTTAATAAACGAAAAGCAGTTATTACTATTAACCACAGGTGACAAATATGAAAAAAGCTCATTTAGCTGCTAATAAAATGAATAAACTAAGCTTACAGACTGGCAACAGGATTGAAGCCATACATAATGAGCTATTGTAAATAGTAATCACATACATACAGACAACACGTCGTATTGATGTATGGCTGACGTTATGTGTAAATTGGATGACAGCTAAAGCGGTGACAAGTCGAAGGAAGGGATTTGTAATGAATGCCAAAGTCTTTCCGTAGAATGCGCGAGTTGGCAAACAAAAGAAGGAAAAGGATAATTGGCAACCGGAATGTACCTACTTACTCTTAGATGACGTGAAATCGACTAAGCACTTCTAGCGGGCGGGCATTTTCTTTTGAGTTGTTATTATTGTTTATCATTCCTATTAGACAATAACGTTCTTCTAGTACTACTACAATAGCAAGTCCATGTCTACATCCTATTATAAAGCACCCTCCCTTTTATTAGTCCACAGACCCGCGAGCCCAGCGATAAGTCACAAGTGTTCGTCTTGTTGTATGTTACATTCTTGGAAACTTTATGCTAGCCAGCGCTTACTTACGCACTTCCGTATATGTATAGCTACCAAAGCGCTGTGTAAGAGTAATCATTGGCATTCGTTTGTTCTCTCGCGCTTCAGACTCCGTAACTACTTAAACAATTCCACACAACACGCCTTTGTCTTTCTAAACAACGCCATACTGCTCGCGTTTCTGCTTTTGTTTCTTGGTCATTTCTTTTGTTTCATTATGCGTTCCTTTTGTTTCGCGCGTGTCGTGTCTTTGTTCCAGCGATTGGGCTATTCGTCTGCGCATCGTGCGCGGTGCAGCGCCCTTGCGCGTGCGCTTCCTAATTAGCGGGCGGCGTGGGCTGGCTGGGTTGGCCCGATTTAACCTCGCCGCGTCACGGACCGAGCTCTCCGATACCGACCGGCCGATGCACTAACTGCCACTTGATTGTGTTTGCAAACAATTACGAGATCGCTCCGACCGATCGCTCTCTAATGTACTTAAGCTAGTTCTAAACTTACCTCTAGCAACGGACTAGGTAATTAGTACCTTTGAATGTAACGATGCCGATGCCGTTGTTCAAGCCATGTCAATGATAATGAATGACTGCAGCAAATTTCACAAGACTTGTTACTTCACAACAACAATACCTCCTTCGGCAGTTAGTAAAAACGAGTCTTAACGTGACTCGGGGCTGACGCTACGACCGACCGACATCGACACGCGACACGCGTTTTATGGGGTTCCAGTAAACGTGTTTTTGACAAAGTCAATAAAACATTTTTTGTTTGAGGAAAATTTACAGCTGTTTCCCTTTGACGGGCTTCATTAATTTTTTTTGCAAAATAATTTATTGATCTTTTATTATCAAACCACATTCTGCTAAACAGTTGGTATTTAAATTAATCAGCATAGTGATTAAAATGCATGTCTATGCTACAACTGCGCTCAAAGACATAGGTAGGTCACGCGTTTGACCTCACGCCTAACACGAAATAATAATCCCGTCCTTACACGACCTTCTGAGCGCAGTGAAACTATTCCTTTGTGACAAACGAACCCGCGACCTTGTCATCTCCAGAGTATAATTTGTAACACCGGAATGTCCTCTCTTTACCGAAAACATTACACAGCCGTGTCGGGTGGGCGTGAATCACCGCCACCTTCACAATGTCTTTATGATGGACGTCGTACGACGGCCGCGGTGTAAAGTGCGTACAAATAAAAATTACGACCGATGCTCATGGCTCTTTGTTTGGATTAAAAGAAAATTTCTTTTCATTTATACGCTCACACAGCGTTAAATATATTAAGAGCCGAAGAAGAAATTTACTTATACTTATTTTTCATACAACGTGACCTGTAAGCGACATTTTACTCCCTAATGTAATGAAATGAAGTAAGAATTATAAAGCCTGTTCCATAAAGAAATCCTTTGTTAAACATTCCCAATTGCATTGTTAGATCTCGTCAATTGATAGGCCTGGTCAACAATACACAGTAAAATCTAACGTAAAATTGCACTTTGTTCACTGATAGAAATGTCTAGTTTTTGCATTCACGCGACCACATTTATTGTATGAAACGCAAAAGCCGGTCTAAACGCGGTTGGCTTTTATTTTGATAGCGCCAACGTGCGTTTGCACCGCCGAGCCCATGACTTGCTAATGTTCCCATTCGCGCTTACACTCGATTGGATGTTGTTCCAACACTTCATTTGATTAGTCCATACATTGGCTTTCTGGTTTTGAAATGGAAATTTGACTAAACGTTTAGTTACACTGTTATTTTGTACATAATATGTGATCCCCTATTTTAAACCCTTTACTGCGTGCGTGATGTCTGGTATCAAAACGTGTGGACCAATTTCAGTTGTTTCTATTTTTTGTTTTTATTTTAATGACCTCATTTCCGGGAATGTTTACAAGAAAAAGTTTTATTCCTGCTGTTTTTTCCTTTACTTCATACGGGTCATTAATTTTTGCAAGGTTCATTTTGTCTAGCGTACTTTTATGACTAGTTTTTACTGCACCGCATCGCATTTCTTGCCTTTGCGAATGACTTGATTTATGTTGCTCTACTTTTATTTTATTTTGTACGAAAAAAATTGCATGTTACATTGTACAGGAAAGCTTTTATTTTGGCTAACAAAAACTTATCTGGGTTGCTGCAGTTGGGTAAAACAGAGCTTATAACCGATAACTGTACATGAAATTGGTAGGCAATCGCCTAGTCTGTCCAAAATCATTGTCCACTCGCATCGCCTACGAGACCCACCAATTTAAACACGCATCGGGTGCAGCTCACTGTATCGTTATGTTGCAAATATCGCGTAGTTGCATGTGGATGGTGTATTTATTGCTCGCATGAGATCCGTTTATGCGATGCCAGCGACCCCGGGCCGCCGTTAAGTGCGCCCGGTGCGCTTCAATTACTGCCCTGCCCGATGCTCGGTATATTGTGCACGAAAGTTTTTGCCTACGCGTTATACTGTGCTTACTATTACTAAATAAGTCGGCACACTAATCAAAATAGTATATGACTTATATACGAATAAGCGTCACTGACGCTAGAGTAAATCGCTAGTGTTATAAAATGGATGTGACATTTTCACTAACGAATCTTTAGACTTATCTTGAAAGCATTGAAATTATACGCTTTCCGTCATCAGTCGTAAATCGCGTTTCGCAATCTTGGTGAATGCATCTCTAGGTAAGTAGGTATGCTAGGCATTAACCAGTCAGGTTTGGCTAGTGGGCTTAATCATTGTTAATTAGTGATAGTGATCGTTTAACAATGAACACAATGAATGGTTTTTAACATTTACTAACAAGAAAATGCGAAGGTTAAATGTAAATCGTTGTTTCTCACTATTTATCATCGATACGTTATCAACTTTAATGTTGTGATTATGATTATGTATATGTAATCGGTTCATAGGGTCGAGCACGACTTTACGAATGCTGCGTAACGTAAAATCGAATAGTAAACGTCGAGTTTGTATGACGTTTGGAACAGCGCCCGCCCGTGAGCGTATTTGGAACTAAAATTTAGTGTGAGGTTTCCCGATCTCGATACGATAACCGTAACATTACGCAGCATTCCTAAAGTCGTGCTCGACCCTCTGGTCTAGGGTGACATCACGTTTTTTATCTATGGCACAGTCTAAATAGCGAATAGGATAAATACTTGTACCAATTCATATACATTATGTAAAACCAGTAGCTTCCTTATTCCGGAAAGGAGTGAATGAACACCTTAATTCCTTTTATGGTGATTCTACTCTGCATGTCTTTGCGAGATCGCTTTACGATTTGTCATTACATGACATTCTTCAGTCGTTTTATTACATGTCTTATCCTGACACGTCGTCAGTCATGTCATGTCATAGCTTACTCGCGATGCAGTCTGCAGATGACTATTTAATTAGAACCAGGTGCAATGCAACCGATATAAAACAAACATGAGAAGGATAAATGATATCGTGCCCACTGACAACATTTACCATTAACATTTTTTTTAATACACTGGAACATGCAATTGGGCTGTAAAATTTCTAGCGAAACAAAAAAACTCATTCCATAACCTTTATTACCCACGGGCTCAATATCTTCAATGCCTAAACACATTTATTGTGTTTATTTGCGAATTGTCTCTACGTATTTTGAAAGGTAAAAGATACATTTAACTTTCGAACTCTGAAACTTTTCGGAAAATCTTTACGGTACATATTTGTGACCAACTTGTCATTTTAAAACTCTGGCAGTGCTTTTTTATTCACTTCGCGGCGTTCCAGAATTCGGGGTTGAAAATCTGTATTTTGTTCAGCCAATTCCCATAGATGCATTCATTTTACGAAATGAATGCAAATATTAGTTTCTACAGACGTATCGGACGAAATTCGAGTACCTATCTACAGGTCAAGTCGTAAAAGGAATACACGTTTTATGTTTATGATCCATCGCCGTGTCGTTATTTATGTAGCTCTGGTACTTTTTATTATGGTTCTGTATGAAATAGCCTCTCGAGCTATATAATACGGGTCAAAGAAGAACTTTTCAATGATTCATCTACTCTCACTGGACAAAAATTGTTAAATAATGTTGCCAGGGACATTAAAACGGTTGTAAAAGTCTGCAGAGGGCAATAAAAACTGAACCCAGTAAACAATACTCTATCTGCGATACACGTGTCGCTGTCTAATACAGATTCCATCTGAAATACACTTGCAATGCGTGTGTTATATATATTTTACGGCTGGAATCTTTACGGCTCGAAGTCACTAGCTTTAAACGTGCTACGTGGTATACGAGTTCGTATATGACTTCTTTTAGCCAGCCAAAAGGTTAGTGAAACAGGCCCTCTTAACAGGATAATCACTAATCGTTATAATATAGCCCTGCTGGAAATTTGATACAGCTGAAGCTTAAGATAATTTAATCCAATATACAAAAATTAAATACTCTACTAAAACTTCTTCTAACAATGCAAATCACTTACAAAGCATGCGAAAAATTACGTTATATTATTTATGTTCTTAACTTGATGGTATGGCCGTTATGGACCTTAATGGTCTTAATGGGCCTTGGTTTTTATTTTCCACGTCGACGTTTAAGGTAAAAGAATCACATCGTAAATAAGCCCTTTATGTTATTCCACGACTTCATTAAGTCCTTTCAATGATATGATTTCGAGAGTTATGCGTATTAACATAAATGTATTCAGCTTTATGTTTCCACATAACGTGGCTGGCCCAATCAGCTCTGCACCGAGCAGACGTGACTCGCTTGTCGAATTGTCGATCGATTTGTGAATTCCAATGGAAAAAACTGTATGTGACTAATTTGCCATTCAGTGAGAGCTTAGACCGTAGCTTACGGTACAGGCTGTTGAGATAGGGCGGCGAGGGGCGCCGCGACCCTTTCCGTTAATGTATTCTGGCAATTTCGCTAACGCTCCCGCCCGAGCGGCCTCCCGGGGACTTGAGCCCTGCCTAAACCCTAGATTAAATTTGTACCCTTCTGTTTATCATTACTTTTTTTTTGTTGCTCATCCAACCGATTCGCCCACTACAGCCACCGGTAAACTTTTGCTCAGTTAGTTCCCAATCGTCCTGCGATTATTATGTTTTACCTGTTTTAAGTATTGCTCTTCATACGCGAAATTTACGTATACAATGTCCAACTTTTTAACGACGAGAGACGTTTTTTTATAAATTAGATAATTTATAAGCTCAATGACTCTAGATAGAGTCATTGAGCTTAACAAATAAAGTTTTAACAATCAATCGCTATGCTTGATATACCTATATTCGAGGCTGATTGTCAGAGTTTGTTTGTTAACCCCCGACTCGCTAAGAGGGATGCTATGAGTTTGACGTGTGTATCTGTGTGTCTGTCTCTATTGTCTCAGCTCCTAACGGCGGAATTTGGACGCACCTATTTTTACCGAAACCTGGTTTAATCGATACGATTGAAGTTTCATCAAAATCGGTTCACTGGTTTTTGAGATATTAAACTTAATGGGAATGTCGGGGGTTTTTCAACTTTAACTTGGTTAGGTTATTTAATGCCGATCGGCGGGGCGAGCCGACCCTCGCCTCCGTCGCGTTGCAGCCTCAGCGGCATCTAATAGCCGACCCCTGCGTTTGTGGCGCCCTATGCACTACGCATCCTATAACCAATGCAACGCATAAACCGTCGATGATTAAAATGCATTTTTTACATGCAGAAGTGCAATTTCTGGGTGATCTTATAATAGATTCGTCCAGCTTTGCTGTGCTGTAGCTGAGGCTTTATAGTCAAACTCCGGTGTAAAAATGACACATTATATCAGTGTTTGCTTTGGTTATAATTGATTAGTAATTATCTATATGAAATTTAATTGGGTCAAGAACAAACTCGCTTGCCGATTGTTTAAGATGCTGAGTACTGACCGTGTAATCCGTGACTTAGGGCCTCGCGAACAGACACGAAAGAGTTCTTTATGTCAAGGTTCCTCTTAAGGGCATACCCGCTTCTCATGTCCGCTTCATTGAAGACTGTATTACGAGTATATGCATCACGCCACCTTATTAATGCACTTAACGCACCTTTAAATAAGGAATGTTGCTGCGCTTTAATTACAGCACTAGAGAAGTTTCTCGGAATGATAAACATAAGCGTCGCTTCGCAGACATAAATCACGTTTGAATATTCCGTCATAATTTTAGATGGGAAGTCTTAAGCAGGGTTTAGACGGTGCCTCGCAGGCACTTGGCACGGGGCGGGCTTGAGGCTTCTTGGCGCAGGCCCGCTCGAGAGATCAGTGCTGGCGTGGCCCCTCGTGCTGTCTCGATGACATCTTGGAAGGGTGCCCGCAGCGCGCTAGACTTTAGATAAACGCTACCGTATTGCGGCTACTATCGACATAGCTTTGAAACTGTTTTTTACGCGAGTCTAGTTCCAGATGCATACTGCGGCGTTTCTGCAGCCAGTCGCTATATTGTATACTAGCTTATGCCCTGCGGCTTTGCCCCCGTGAAATATTTCAAAATGGGCTAGTTCCCTATCCCGTGGGAATTTCGAAAAATTCCTTCTTAGTGCACCTCTAGGATACTGGAGGTAAATGTCTGCCAAATTTCAAGTCTCTAGGTCCAGTGGTTTGGGCTGTGCGTTGTCTGTCAGTCAGTCAGTCAGTCACGGTACTGTTTTATAGGTATAGATAGATAGGGCTTCAAAACACATAACTATAACTACCTACTTTAAAATTAATACTTTAGCTTAAATGTCCGGCAGTGTTAATTATTCAAATCTTTTATAAAATTTGTTTTGTCAAATGTTTGCCTAATTAGATAAATACTATGCATTTATTTTATATTTAATGCGACATGTTCGGGTTGGCCGCCATTTGATTAATAAACCCTTCATTAAGTTCATTACTTAAAAATACGGTCGACAACGTTCATATGTTTAACTTTACATATTTCATGAGGATAATATTTGACTTATTTGTGGGAATAATTAAACGTGATATTGTGTACTCTTTCTGTTTTATTGCAAATATTCCTGAAATTACACTTCAATTACATTTCAAACCATTACGAATTGACAACCCTCAATGAGGAAATAAACCTGTCCCAATAATTAATTTATAATTAGTAGCCCAGCTGGATAAAGTAGAGACCGTTGGAACGTTTTAATTACTTACTTGGTAGATTTTACTACCATCTTAAAAGAAAATTAAGTTATTTCAAAATATCTGTCGTGATAAAACATTTTCTCGTAACACAATGCTCACCAGTAGTTTTGAAAACAGTAACTTGATCGACCCGACCAACTAAAATTTCGAGGGTTCCGAGTAATCGGAACGGAATCTCGATCTCAGAATTTCGTGAGTTGCTCGCATTCTGTTTCGTAATGCTAGCGAGAAATGTCCCACAATTCTGTTTACGACACGAGATTACCACGATTTACCCAATTAACTATAGTACCTGTTCAATTTGAAACGCAAAGTCGTCTGCGGAGTGTTAGCCGGCTTGGCTATTGTTTTTTCCGTCTGTTGATTAAGTTAGCGTCCTGCATAAAACAGCGGGAGTAGACAGACGCGGACGGAAATTTGTTCCCTTGCCCGACCGGCGCCGTCGCTTGCCGGAAATGCCTGAGAATCTATGGAAATTAAATAATTACCAAATGTTTCTGAAATTGCCAAATGAACGTACACGCAACGAGTGAGCTAATTAATTATCATGATACTCGGGACTTCATCACGTAAAAATGTATTTATTTAAATACATACCTCGACGTTTCGGACGCAACGTTGCATCCATGGTCTCGAAGGGTTTCTCTAGCTACCCGCACTTGGTCTTATTATTAGTCTTTACACTAGGGTTACCACTAGTCCAACACACAACAGTGCACAGCATGCGGGGATTTATGAGGCGATGTTTATTTATTATTTATTCATGATAATGTGTGGAATTCGCGAAAGTTAAAATCAATACTTGAGCTAATTAATATTATGGTAAATCATATTCAACTGGGAAGTTGTTGTACTTTTAAGGTTTACTGCAATTTGCTCTTCACATAAAAGTAAATGTAGGACAATTAATTCAAAGCAAATTGGGGTCAAACTGTCTAAGCGTAATTGGTCGACATAATTTTAGTTTAATGAAAATTTTATGGCAGAGTAGGTCGTATGTTGGTGTTGAACATTAAACTATAATTATAACTATGCCATATTGCTCTAAACTGATAATTCGTGCAGCCTGGTATAATTGTGATAAGTTTTCTAGTGTTCATTTACCTATGTGTGGAAATGGAGTGTGAAGTTATGGGAGAGGTTAAGATAAATTAAAACATTTCGTATTTTTTCGTTCGTACCTACACCTACATTAGGTATATTTAAAGGCACATAAAATTAAAAACACGTTTCGCAAATATTTAAATCTAAAATTAATTGACGAATGCTATTTGTCTACTTGTGGATTCTCCTTAAATCGCGTCAACGCAATATGCTACAGTGTACACAGTCAGTAATTACGCCGCCGTCAAATGGGATCCTTAAGCATTCCTGGTCATGTCTTTGAATTCCAGTGCGTGAAGAAGCCTCACATTACCCCGAGCGTATTTACATTTCGTGCGGGTTTAATTTATTCCGGAATCGATTTCTTGTTCGTAACGTGTCGCATTACCTTCCTGATTCTCCCTGCAGGCTCGCGGTTATCAGACCATCTCAGACTTTTAGGTACGACTGTTATTATTTTAAACTGGTTAAACTCATATACGGGCCGTGATTAAAAGAAAATATTGGGTCTAATGTAATGTGTGCCTACTCCTCTGCATGGACCTGTCTTATTACCTTGCTAAAAACCAACCGAAATTCCAAAGGCGAAGTCTGAGATTGTGGAATTTTATTGCACAGTACGTTTTCGTACGTACTGTGCACGTTTTCGTCGCAGGCTCGAAAAGATCTTAGAATATAGGTACGTGATTTAAGTGCGGTATCAGTTTCTAGTCCGGATCTTAGTGCAACGAGAAATTCTGGAACGCGGCGCGTCTCCACCCGGCCGGCTGCAAACCGCCATTCATCAAAGCCCGACCTCAGCTCGCCCTTACGTTTACTTGGCGTGTTTGCTCCAAACTCGGCGTACTTTAATATTCATAAAATTAGGCCGTCGCCAAATGGAATTACTTTTGCCTCATGACATCCGTTGCCGGGAGGCGATGGTACTTTGACTCTGTTGGCATTTAACGCCAGATCAGTGTTTTGTGTAAAACCACTTTACGTATACGTGACAGTTGCTTGCTTACTTTACATACCTACACACCTACTGTTGCTTAAACGAGTAAACTTTTTTGTAAGAGTAACATCAGCTACCATGTTTATTGTATATAATGTATACCAACTTTATTCCATTGATTTAAGTAAATCGTAGCAGTTCACCTCGTAAACAATGTTCAAGTCAGGCGAATTAGAGCTTAGCGGCACACAAAATAACTTATCGACTGGAATCTCATGAATTGCGGACACACGATTCTCAACGCAGCATAGCAACACAAAATAGCATAAAATATTTGCGGACAATTTTCCCTTGTCCTTATTACAACTGTTTTTCTTTCTTCCCTCCGGGAATAATACAGCCACTACTATTCCAGTCATTGTAATCCCGAGCGTAAACCCAGTGGTTTATCTTTTTACATTGACAAAACAAAGTTTTGTGTCCCGTATGAATTCGTTTAGTTTTCGTGTTCGATGTAGCTAATAAATTGTTGGGTACACCCTTTAGCGTGTCCGTAGATTAACTGAAAAGATAGCCAGTTAAGATTACATATACCTTCTCCTTTTTGTTATGCCTTATGTAGACGAGGTCTACGAAGTAAAGATTTCAGATGTAAAATAGTTCCTACGATACATGGCCGCAACCTATAATAAAGTCTTTCTCCCATCGGTTAAAAACGTATCTTACCGAGTATCAGGTCAACGCGCATCAATAGCACATGTAATTACTGCGTGCTAACGTCCCGGCCAGGAGACGTTGATGGATCGCGAGGGAAAGGAGTCGGCGCGTGCAGCCTCCCCGGATTACTCGCGCCGAGATGAATGGGACGCCCGCCGTCTAGCTATTCAATGATAAAGCCCTCTTTGGAAAATATACTGAAAGACCAACTGCTAGCCAGGGCCTATTCTACCCTGTCCGAATGATATAGCGACGCACAAACCATGCAGATGTGCCTCTGTGTTATAGTTATAATTCACTTGAATGGCATTTAAAAGAGGCTTTCTCTTTCTAAATTATTTATACTTGTTTTAAGAGCTTTTCTTAGACAACAACTTATTCCTGTTTTATTTTTTCAACTTATTGAATACAAACATTGTCGGAATTCCTTCTTGCCTCTGAGAACCACTTTTTATCTTCCGACGCTTGTATTTACGACTACAGCATTGTGAACATGCCAGGTTTTATGCTAAGCGCATGGCTAGAATTGCTTATTAGTGATATAAGTAGTAATAAGGAGATATTATACCTATTGGGATATCTAACATTTAAACGGCAGGCGGAGATGAAACCAATTAAAATAATTTCAGAGTCGTAACGCGGAATGTCGTATTCGACGAACCTTCGCAGTCTCCGTTATGCGGCTCATTCGTGACTAGAAATGGTGGTCCCTTATGCATATTAGTTTCAAGACTTCTAAGTAAACAATTGTGGCACGCAAAACTTTTTTGTTAACCGCATCCATTGTCATGGACTAACTGATGCGTATGATTTATCAATGTCGCCCTATATTTACCTGTTCTTTCCTGTTATTGAAGAACATTCTTCAAAGTCTTTAAATGCGTGTCAAATGTAAAACACGCATACGCGTTCTAAAATTGCGACATCTATAACGCTTCAGCTTATTCAATATATTATGCATAACCATGAGGTACGGAATATTCATGGGCCGGTAGCCGTGCGTTTACAACTAAGTATGTATTGTTAAAGGCCTTGTCCTGCATCGTGCATTGTCAAACAATAGCTTTTAATACGTAGGAACCAAAGCATTGCCCAGGGCGATTTCGCAAACGACATCCAAAATGCACAGCAACTAAGTAAAGGCAAATATGTATGTAACTCGCGGTTGCCGAATCTATGAGTCTGCTCAAAATGTCGCGCCGCCGGGACTAGCGACTAGTCGCGACACGGCCCTCGGGTACGCTGCAAATGGTTTATCGGTCAAAAACAAAGATAACGATAACCTATCGGTTTTATTGCAACCGTTCGGCACACAGGGTATGGCGGTTACGTTAACGTGTTAACGTTTTGAACGAAATTTCCAAAACTAATAGCATGTAGTGGAGCCCCTGGCTTTTTTGTTGGAGCACTTGTGGGCGAGACGAGTGCACAGCTGCAGAACATCCGGTCTATTAACTAGTGAATATGGCTGCGTTTTACTGTTTCGAATGTTCGGTTCTAAACTTAACGAGAGCTGTCGATTCAAATCCGGATATTTATCCTAAACCTCCAGTTTGTCTACTGTACAAGCGCCTTGCAGAGTTCTAAGGGATAAAATTTAAATTTGTTTACTTGTTGTTCCTGTCCGCATGAACAAATTTCGAAGTTTGAAACTCGAGAAATAACAAGTGGACGTTATTGATCAAGATCACAAATGAAGTAACTAGATGATCTTGTAAAACGCTGTATAGGCAAATGGGTAAAGCAACGAAGCTTCACTGTAATTTGCAGAAGGAAACGCAACCAATCAAAATATGGGGCCGAATGCGTAGAGGCGCGGAGTGAAAGCTGTAGGGTTGTCAGCCGCGAGTTGCGGATTCATTTATAAGATGTTTGGATTCACGCGAGCTTGTCACGGTAAACGAACAGACGTAAGCCCTACAGGAACACGAGTGGCGGGAGAATGACATACAACAAATTTCAGAGAAATGAGACGAATTACGTTTTGTTACCGGCGTTCGCTGTCGTGTTGTTTTGAGTTTGCGTTAATTTTGCCGAAGAGAAGTACCTATTTTGTTTTGTTCCATTGCAGACACATTCCTCTATTTAAATATTAATTGTACAATTGGTTTTTACTCGTGTACTAGATACTTTGTGTTCATTGTATCATGTTTAATAAACCATGTCCGTCTATAATAGCTCAGAGACTCTTGGTACACATTAATCACAACCGAAAAAGCGGTAGAAAAAAATCTGTAAAGAAAATGTTTTAGGATAGGCTACCTCCCCTACACGTAAAGTAGAGGTGATTTTTTTATGTATTCCATGGTGTGGAGTTTCGTTGGATAGGTTTCAAAAATGCTCAGGGTGTGTTAAGACCTTTTTGATTTAGAGATCTGTTTGCGAAATATTTCTACTTGAATTATTAAACTGTCTACTTGACCACGCAGCTGCCTAATTAACAAACAGCTTATCTTCATTAGTGGCTCAATGCGTTCCAAATTTGCAACAGTGCGCTCCAGTGCAGCCCTATTCGTGTGCTTGGTGCAGGGGCAAAGTCTCAGCCCCTCTGTAAATAATTACCGCGTCGCCATCGGGGAGCCCGACGCCGGCGCATCCCGCCGGGGCGCTCCGAACTTATATCTCCAATGTTTGCTTTACCTTGTACTAATACAACGATGCGCTAAAATTTCTTCCAAGGAATATTCAAGTTTGAAACTTTAATGTTTCTTGGCTTATCTTTACGAATGTTGTGTACTGTTATTAATTTATTTTTATTGTTTATTTATCATACTCGGACGATTGTTATTGATTATTACCAGATTATTTCGCTTACGATTACAGGTTTCGTTAAACCCGTTCAAAATGAAAATCTATGCGTCGTATACGATACGAGCTATGATTGTGATATTGGCGTAGCTTAAGGCACAATCTTATGGCCGTCATCGAAATACTTTCACGCCGAGCTTCAACTAGGCCTTTTATTACGCGTCTTGAGATAATGGTGGCTGATGAAATGTCATTACAGCCCACATTGAATGGCCCCGCTTAGCTCGAGACTGCTCGCGGTACGCCGACGTATTGTGGCACGGTGGCGACGCACCAGTAGACTTATTTTTCTATTGTGCAGTTGAGATACATTAAGCAGCGACCGCACCGCACTACGTGACCAAGCCCGCATTGCAATTTTTTCCCTTCTTATTATTTAGCTCTGTTTTTTTCTTTCTTTTTGTGCTGACTAAGCGTTCATTGTTCTTTTATCTCCAGCTTACAGTAATCATCTACTTATTTTCTTGTTACTGTTTATAGATAAAAAAGTTACTTTGATAAGCAGTTAAGTCATTATAGATAGGTACCTATTGAGAATCATGAAAAACGACATCCAATTAATTGAAAACAAATTCCCGTGCCCCTTATTCGTTGTATTCGAATCTTTGACGTTGAAGTATTGAAAATAACATAACACTATATTATCTAATCTAATCACTTTTCGCGGTTTCCCGTTCTCGGAATATTACTCATTAACTCCGCGGATTAACTCTTGAAAGCTTCGTTAGTTATGCCATTAGCCAAGTTACGCGTGAACTGAGTTAGCATCGCACAACAACAAGTAACTATAGTAATGAAATGACAAGCAGCTGATTCTACCACAGCGAGGTCACCGCGAACTTGGACTCGATCTTACGCGAACTTCCACGGTTTACTACCTAGGGTACTTGGTTATTACGCCTCCCGTAGGCATACAGTCGTTCTGTTAAGTGTCTTTCAACTTTGAGCCCCGGGAAAGAATATTGCCTTTTAAGCAATTTGCGATTTAGGCATTTAATAATATGCGTGTGGCGTATACTGTGAGCATCGTTGCGTCGTCTGTGCGTTGGATAAGTTGATTAGTACTGTAAATGGTTATAAATATTAACTTTATCTGAAAACCATCCATTGCTGGACAGAGGCTTTCTCAAAAGCTACAACGATAGTTCCAACGCGCTCATTCAGCGGCTAACTGCGACCTTCATAACATAGTACAATCCAGCCCGCAAGGGATTAGATTTATATTCATCACGCGCGCATGTACACAAACTGAATTGGTTTATAAAGTTATTGTCAGCTGCAGTTTAAACCGTAAGGTTATGTCATTAACAGTTCGCCCCCGTGCAGATTAAAATTTATAGCTTCTTTTGTGACGTTCTATAATTTTCTATCATTAACTTCGCGTTTTGCCTGGAATCAGTAGCTCTGCGCATACAATTTTATCACTTCCTCGCCACCCGACAGTATACAATCTATCCTGACATCACATTATAGTCTATCTATCGCCGCTCTTTACTCAGTCGGTACAGGTACGTACATGCAAAGCCCGGGGTAGTTATGAATAAGCGAGCCTCAATTATATTCGGCTTGGCAGTAGTTTTCATAAAGCGCGCTAATGCGTTGCTTGTGAGCCTTTATACTTATAACTGTTATTTACAGGACTTGCGTGTTCCTGCTCCGTGTAGTGTGCGATTTCTCCCTAGTGCTCCCGCTGACATCTGATTCCAGCAAGTGCTTATTGCCTCCTTACGCGGCTTAACTCAATAACTTTTTTCCAACCCATGTCACGACCGCTGAATGAAATAGCATCCAAGTTCTATAAAAGTTTTTCTGCAATTTGAGTCACTTGTTTTCCGTCCGTAACGATATTAACGCCAATTTCCTTGCTGTGTCGGCGTGAACATTACCGAGCAATTGTGTGGTAATTTACTCGGTAAACATTAAAAATATGGTTACAGATACCAATTGTATTTTTCGTAACTCTACATCAAGTCCACTGTGCAACTTATGGGGATCAACGAAGTTAAGCGCACGGTTGTGCTGTGCGAAAATCGCAGCGTTAAACGCAAGCTATCAACTTTTGCCTTGTTTGTTCAATGCTGCGTTCCTCGCGTCAAGCAATGTTTGACAATTAAATATCAAATAAATAATAAATGCCTGTAGATAATCTGATGTAAAATGACGTGCGTCAAACGCATTGCGCGTAACGTAGCATTTATCGCATAAAACCGTGCTAGTTACATGTGCGTTTAAAATTATATCGGTCAAATAAAGCATTTTTGAAACCACCTGGCTAATTAATATACAACTGGCTGTGCAATATGGCAGGCTACAGCGCCGCCGCCGCCGCCCGTCGCCATGCTACTGCAATGTATTATTTAAACCGTAATGAACGAAGCGCCGCCAGATTCCCATTCGTGATGCTTTCATGTTCACTTTAATCACCATATCGCCGCTACACTTACTTAATTGATAAATTTTAATGCAAAGCAAGGCGATCAAAAAAACCGTCCAGGCCCCTATTTCACCAACTTTACAATTGTCAGCTTATAATGACAATTCGAACTATAATTCTTCGCCAATATGAAGCGCGCTAAAACAAAAGATCTTCAAGTCAGCAACTGCCATCGAATTGTCATTGAAAACTGACACTTGTAACGTTGGTGAAAAAGGGGCCAGGCATCGCGGTTTTTAGCAATGTCACCGTCGACATCGTTTCACGGTCCCGAATAGCCCCGGTGTAATTTTGATAATGGCCGCGGGGGGCGAACAGATAAGCGAGATAACACAGTCGAGACGGTGCGGTCGGCAGCGGCCCTACGGTCCTGCGAAGGGAGGCGGGAGCACGCCCGGTGCCCAGGCGCGGCCACCCTTCCGTGCGTGGGTGTTTAAATTGCGCTTTATGTTTGTCACGGATCGTAACGTTCAATACTTGATTTAGTACGGTATTGTCTTCCAGTACCGTTAACGGTGAAACGGCGTGTTTAAATCTTTATTTACCTCCATATTGTGCTGAGGCTTTATTGGAAACCGGCGACCGTGACTCGGGTTCGCGAGGGTCACAACAAATATCCTAATCTTAACTAATATTATAAATGCGAAAGTAACTCTGTCTCTCTGTCTGTCTGTTTGTTACCTTTTCACGGGAAAACCGCTGCACCAATCTAGATGAAATTTGGTAAGAAGATAGTTTCAATATGGAGGAATAACATAGGCTGCTTTTTATTCGGGAAAATTATATAGTTCCCTCGGGATAGCGATAACCGAAATCTACGCGGACGAAGTCGCGGGCAACAGCTAGTCTTATTATAAAACCCACCTTACTTTATCTCAACGATATTGCTGGTACTGTTTTGTTAATTGCTAACTATTGCGATTACAGGATACTGACGACTAATAATCAATGCCCCTTACATTCTCACTAGTAAAGTGTTCATAATTAATTGTGTTATTACTTTGAATCACATGATTTGGCTTAAGGTTTTTACAGCCAGTGTCTTTGTCAATACCTCCTTAACCAAAGCACACAGTTACGTGATCACGGAGCTGCTCCAGAGTGACCTTCACAAGATCATCGTCTCGCCGCAACACCTCTCCGCTGACCACATCAAAGTCTTCCTCTACCAAATACTCAGAGGTGAGTATATACTTAGTTATGTTATTTGTGATCCTTGAATTCCATTACAAGTTTAGTTACTGGCTTTGACCTTGGCCGTTTATAAATTATAAAACCATTTTTGCCACGCGCGCGTTTATTGCAACCACCGTTGTCACGTAATATCCAAAGAACTATTTTTTACAAGTAATCTTGGATCGAAATATAGTAAGCATATGCGTGTATACGTGTTTGTAAATCAAGTACCTACAATTACTATTATTATCCTCGTAACGTATGTTCTGAATATGTCCAAGTCCCTAGATAAATTGCTCTATTTTCATACATTCGAGAAACTTACCATCTCATATAATTACTATTTCATTAATTGATGCTCACTGTATATATAAATAGCTTATGTTGATACAGAACATAAAAACACTCCCAGCACGAACAAATGTCATAAATAAATTGACGACTTGGACTCTACCCAATACACATGTGCGGGAAATGATTAATTGTAGTAGCTATTACGTGAATTGACAATTCCAAATATTTTAGAGGTAGGCTTTGATATGTTCTTTTCAAAATAATTCGATCTCCAGTGCTGAGGCACACCCGTATTTCCTTCTTTAACAGTTTAAGACGACACTTTCGGAACTGTAGGAAACTTTTCTCATTAGAACCAGCGCAATCCTCTTTTGTGAGCTCTATCTGTAGATATCTTACTATAATAGAACATCACGCTTCGTGTTAATGATTCCAGGTAGGTATTAAAAATAAAACACGCTATGGGGTAATGTTTATTAAGTAAAATCTCGGCTACGGGAGGAGGGTACGGCACCGTAAAACTTGGGCCATTTGCCCGGCGGCTCTGTAAACAACGGCGAAGGTTGATTGCGGGCGGCGAGCGAGCCGCGCTCAGAGCTTCGCACCGTTGTCCACCGATAAATTCACGTTTAGCACACAACCCAGACCGCAACACACACTTATAAGTGGCAACGAGACGAATTTGAATCAAGAACCCCCGACGCTACTCCCCGTTAATCAATTAGCCACGTTCACCATTCCCAGAAGAACTAACTACTGCATTACGAGTACGTTACCCTGCTCTCAACATTAAGCTCATCATCCGACTCGACTTTATGAGAACTAATTCCACCCCGACATTAAGCTCACTCTAACTTTAGATGATTACCGCGTAAGCAAAGTGTATCCATTTGCAGAATGAAAAGAATCTCGCTGCCCCTCCCTTGTATTATAAATTTGCGCAATTATTCGTGCAGTCCAAAGGGATTTCCTGTGAGTGAAGCGCCAAGGAATGTAGATATATGCGATCGTTAAGCCTCCGGTGCCTGCCTGCCGCGTTTAATTAAAAAACTTTATAGTTGCAGCGCCTTGATGGTCCCAGCTCTAACTTGTCACGTCGACAGCTCGCAGTCTACGTACCCTACAGAATTTTTCATTTCGGGATACTATGACATGACACGAGATAGTTCACTTCAGTGGAAACATTTTCAAAGTTACGCAAAATGGCTGTCTTTGTTTCTTTTCGTCACAAAGAAATGTTACTTTGTCTAACTTTTGTACACAGAGTAATTGTGAGTTCTCAAGAAATAAAAATGGAGCCAAATCTCTTTTATCATAAACTGAATGGAAACGTCGTTTATTGCGTAAAAAATGTGTCCTATTAAAATAATGTGTCCTAATAAAAAAATAAAAATAATTGGCATAAAAGTGTAAGTTGAGTTCTATTCGCGAGCTTTGCGCGTCGGTGACAACTGATTTTTGAATTTCGTTGTTGCATAAGGTAGAGCACGCGGGATTATTTCGCTACAAAAACGTGACGCCTGCACGGGCCGTCCGTCCGCTGCGAATTAATAATGTATGTTGTGCAGCAGAGCGTGACTCGAACCAAGTCACCGCGCATTTGACATGCGAATGCATATTCCCTGACAAAAGGACCGCATGCGCCTACTAATACTTAATTCAAATTTCGTAATAGGATTGGACGGCTCGTTTATTTCATATTAATAATCCTGACGAATGACGTGGCATCATTAAAAATTAAATCAATAATTCTTAGTACGGCAAGGAAGCGAACAGATTACATCGCAAGCCTGCGAGCACGGCGTCTAAGCGGTAACGAGAGGAATTATGGAAATGCAGCCGCGATCCTCTCGGCGGCCGGGGCCGCGCCGGCTCGCCCGACAATTTATATACGAGCTTTTTTCCTTCAGGAAATCGCCGCCGACTCCGAGCACACCCGTAATGTAAGCTTCCAGGGATTTACTCTGATTAATGCCAATCCCTTCTGTTACCTCCGAACCGGCGCCTTTTAAAGTTCCATCGACTTTCGACTCCTAAACCGGAATTTTTAATGATTATTCCACTCTCGATGCGAGTATATAAAGTACGGCACCATTATAGACTATTAGGATTCGAGCGAAACGATGGGTTCATTAAAAATAGAAACGACGTAATTGACACGGCAGACGAATGAGAAGAGCTAGGGCGGAGACGTTAGCTGACGAAAAACCGCCAAGTGGAAAGTGGTGTCCTGCCCGTCGCGCCGTTCTATCCCTCCCACTAATGGAATTTGCTTCGAGACACGTCGCTCCCCGCAGGAAAGGGCGGTGCGTGCAAACACACCGAATATAGGCATTTCACATTTTCTGTACACGGGCCTAACATAGGGTTTATTTGTCTTTTTCTCAGACACTTTCTGTTTGATTGGCCTTCCGTCACGCTGCTTCGCCCGCAGTTTTACCATTTCCCCGGGGTGGTCTGCGTAACTTCCGTTCGAGATGTCCTACTAAAATAAAGACTAGTTTTTATTATTTACAAGCGCCACAGTCCTTATTACAGTTAAACGCAAAGAAGCCAAGGATTTTGACATTATATTTATGTAAATACTTGACGAATTCTATTTGTAACCATTAAATAATAATCTGTTCTTTCGAAACCGTTATTCACATTGTAGAACATAATTATTTCCATTCTTAAATTATGATGCTCAAAGGCAATGGTTAAAATGTACCCAACAAACGTTTATTCCGACATGACACGTGAGATCTTCAAAGCCATGATGGCGAATTCCTGTCATGTCAACCTCGTTATCCTTTAATTATGCTGTAATACGTCGCTGGACAGCCAACGGCATTTATAACATGACAAAGGTGACGTGCCAAACCTTCCTCGGCCAGCTATGCCGCACTCATAATCTCTACCCGGGATTCCCCATATACAGCATGCCCCACGGCTATGCAACACAAAGTGAAAGTACCTTAAATATTGTAGATAGGACATTTTGCTCTATGGACACATTGATTTATTTTTAAATTTAAAAGTAAGTTTCTAAAAAATATGAAAATTTGTGTGAACATTGACAGTGAGGGCATTGGCATTACCAGTAAGTATAATAACTTGAATGTAAAATTTCGCTGTTCCTTTATTTTAATATTAGTATTGTTTTTGTAATTTACTCTTTCGGTTGGCATCATAAAAATACGGAATGTCATTTTTTCACATTTGGTCGGTTCGATTGCCAGGCGTGACGGACGTTTTTATAAAAATATTTGAATGTAGTATTATTTACTTTTGTTTTAAAAATAAAACCAATAAAGTATCAATAGAGCAAAATATCCTGTCTACAGTATTTAAGGTACTATCCCTCTATGTGGCATAGCCGTAGACGGCCATGTATAGAATAAAATTGTATTTTAGCATAGGAGCAGAGCTGAGCATTTGTTTGTTGAAGATTTATTGGTTTGTGTAAAAAGGATTTACTTGACGCACGTATAGCTTCGCTCAGATGGTTACCCCCGATGCTGTTTGATAAACAAGCGTTTACCGCTGTCCTAGTAAAACAACCTTCTCAGTATCATTGAATTGTCTTTGATGACTAATGGCTAAAAATGCGTTAGCAAAATCGAAACATTCTGTGAAAAGCCAACGCTAAACCTCTCGAGAATTAATAATCGGAAGAGTTTTGTGAGCAATGTTAACTTTACTGTTAGGTTCTATTTGTAAAGGGCACCTATATATTATACATTTAGGTAATTTTGTTTAAAGCATTAAACGTGCCACACTTTAACACGAACACCACTTAAAGTATTTGATTACACGATTAGACTTCCCGGAACATAATAATCCCGAGCATCCTTATGACACCGACTTAATCTATCTTCGGAATCTGATGAAGCACAGGCGATCCCAAGGGCTTCTGTACTTGTTAATTTCTTGGAAGGCTTCCAGCGGATAGGCCGTTGTTATTAACGCGACGATCCTCTGACGGCGGAAGGCGTTAGGGCGTTAATTGTGAAAGCAGCTCCATGTGGCAGCAGCGTGGGACCCAGCGCGCGCGCCGCCCTGTTTTACTTATCAGGGCTGCTGTAGTTGTATAGGCTCTAATTGCATACTTCTTTGTTCCCTATTTGCATAATATTTAGGAAGACTTGCGATCGGGGTTAACGGAATGTCAGACGATATAAATACTTCAAATTAACAATGCGTGAGCCAGTAGGGACTAGACTAGGCAAAGACATAGGAAGAGCTTTGTTGAAACTACCAGTATTGCAATAGTAATATCTCTGACTTGTCTCAGCTTCTGTGTCACTTAGGTCAGTGTCCGAATGAGATAGTAGAGTCGGATCCTGGATATAGTAGTTAACTAATAGTGACCCGAACTAAAAATTGTGTAGTTTTTTTTTAAGGCAAACATTACGCTTTAGCATATAATGTGGTGCACTCTATTCTCTTCGAATCCAGATTCCAGTAATTCGTGGCCCTGAACAGATTCTATTAATCATCATCATCATCATCAGCCTATTTACGTCCCACTGGTGGGCACAGGCCTCCGCTCAGAATGAGAGGGCTTGGGCTATAGTTCCCACGCGGGCCCAGTGCGGATTGGGAACTTCACACACACCATTGATTCTATTAATGTTCGAACTTAAAACTCTTCTACCAAATTTCTTGAAGTTCTGAGCAACGATACTCACTCAAGATATCATCGGACAAACATTCTGACGGCCACGTACATGGATAATTATGAACGCCAATTCGCCTCCATCTCGACGCTGAGAACTTCCTGACGTTCGTTCAAATATTTTTCGGCAAATTAATAAAATTAATCTAGTCGTCTCTTATTATTGCCTGATTTGAGACTAAGGGTTTATTTTACAGGTGACTATCGACTACAAACACCATTTAAAGATAAGAGATAAACCGTTGTCGGCTGGTGTTTTAACGCTAAATGTGACCCTGTTCCGTCGGCGTGGCGCTGCGCGTGAGCAAACATCACGGTGTGAAACGATTAACTGTTGCTCTTCATTGTGCCTCTGGGAATGTGATATCCGTGTGTTTTCAACAACGTATTCCGAGCTGAAGATACTGCATTCAGCTGGAACTCAACACCTGGTTCAATAAAGAATGTTTGAGTGTCGTTTTAACCAAAACGTTGCGCCATCGCATGTATTGTACGTGATGTTTTGTTTGACTTGAATTTGATAAGGATCCTATTTGCCTATAAGTAGTCGGTTTGTAAACCTTTTGAACGATTGGCCGTGCGTGACTGTATTCGTGCGTCTTAAAACCGGGCGTATTTATAGTCTCCCTAGAGAATGTCCCCAAATACAAATTCTCGTTAGCAAATTCTTATAAAGCGTGCATTCCGAAACGGCTAACGAATACGAGTATCCGTTAAGTAGCCTAACATTCGTTCGCAAACCAATCTTAATGAAATAGGTATGTGATGTATGTAACGTCACTGTTCAGTTGGAGGGTCTTTACGAATGCTGCTGCGTAACGTAAAATCGAATAGTAAACGTTGTCGAGTTTGTATGACGTTTGGAACAGCGCCCGCCCGTGAGCGTATTTGGAACCAAAATTTAGTATGAAGTTTCTCGATCTCGATAAGATAACCGTAACGTTACGCAGCTTTCGTAAAGTCGTGCTCGACCCTCTCATTGAAATTAGCGAAATATTATGCTCGCCGTCTCGGCTCAACAATCAAACCATATAGGTATAGTTAAAGTAAGAAAAGCTTTCCCCTGTCGAAATGTTTATGACATTGTCATAAGATTGATTTTTGCCTGGCCCGTGGGAAAAAGTTTTTCCATTATGTCTATACCTAATGTTCTTTGTCAAATACGATTTATAAAACATTTAAAGGGTAGTAGCGGTGTTCTATAAATTTTATCGTGACACCACGTCCCCTTGTCACATAAAAGCATGTAACTGTCCTATGTTCCCCGAGTGAAATTTAAGCGCTAATGGGGTCCAAGCCAAGGTGCATTGTCCCCGTTGGGCGCAGGAGCAAGGACTAGTGTCGCGGTCCGGCGCGCGCGCGGCCGACGACCCGCGTCGTGATGGACCTGCTGACTAAGTACATACTGTACTTACTGGAACTATGTAATGAACTGATGAATAAAGTTGTGTACGAAAATTTGGCAAAGTTTTGAGATCGGAATTTTAGATAAAAAATTTAAATAATAATTTGAAGTTTACCATTTTCATAGCTTAATTTTACGTGCCGGTAAATTACGATAAAATTATAATACTTTTATCGTTGAAATACCGCGCGATAAAAGAGCGAGAAAGACTTATTTCATGCCATGAATCCAGATATTAAGAGATGGTTTAAGCTCAGTAGTAATCTCCACAAACAAACAATTTGAAAATTTCAAATTTGGTTAACTTGCCACAGTCTCCTGTATGTTTAAAAGTCGAGTAAGCTGGTGAAAACTGTGACCCGCTGGGAAATTAAACTGCACGGGACGAGTTGGTGTTAATTTGTTATGGCTGTCGGCGGTAGGAGTCAGGCGCCGGCAGTTTGTTCAGACACAGCCAAGTCACAGTAATACTGTCCTGCAAAGAACTGCGGAGATGGAGATGCTACACTTACACTCACAGATCTGGGTAATAGGCTCAACTTATGCTTTATCACATACATACATTCTAAAATATTTACTGAATCGATATGCATTTGGGTTTATGTGAAAAGCTGGAACTTTGTCGGTTTGAAACATCAGGTATTAATATTTGATGAACATAAACGTGATTGGGTTCGATTAATTGATTATTCCGCTTATTCATTAAAAGCATACCTACCTTTTTTTTTTGTTTTTTATACTAAAGCCGACAAACGGGCATTCGGTTCACCTACCTCTAGTTTTATAAATTTCGTTATACTGACTTATGTTCTACATATAATGTAAATATCACTGGTGGTTAAAATAAATGTTCTCTGCACTTCACAGAAAACTTATCAAACTTTGCGTGAAACACGAACTGCCTTATCGCTAAGCATTTACAACCGGCCTGTATTAATTGACTGGTTTCAGGGCTTGGTTTAATTCCCCTTATGGCAAATTGAATTTGTACGAAGGAAAGTTGCTCTATCAAAGCAGAAGTATTGTTCACAATACGGTAAAAGTATTTGACTAATTAAGTAATTATCGTTAGAACATCTTGACTTGGCTCTGGGGCTAGCAGGATTGCTCTCTTTTAAGAGTGCTACACCTTTAAATTAGAGACTTCTGCGATGAAAACCAGCTATACCTAGTGGTTTGTATATGTTTGTTGTATAACTTCATACGCCACTTCCTAATAATATCTACACGGACAAGAATAAGGTTTTCGTCACGACATCGTTTTGGGCAACAAACGTATTCAGAGCGCGCGTAAGTTGATCTTGAGGTTCTCATACCGATGGATTTAGTTAGCAACATCCAGCCTGTACTGGTTCACATAGGTAACAATTTCTAATGTCCTTAGAACCGTTTATGGCCTGTCGAGGAGTCCGATATTATAAAGTCACCGTCCCTTTTTCCTTTGGAGCTTCATTATCGAGGCGAATGTATTGCCATATCGGTCTCGGGACAAGGCGGGTGAGGTGATCCATTTAATGTAAATTCAGGCGTTCCCAGCAAGGGCAAAGGTGCAGTTTGTAGCTTTAGTAATTTTCATGTTACTAGAAGAAAGACTAGTTTAGTTTTGGTTGTCGAGAATTTTAACAGCCCCAAACCCGTAAAATACAACTCCGGGCTAAAACACAAATTTCTGTGTGACATGCGACGGTGAGCTGAATGTAAAAAGATCCACCTACCTACATTACTTTCAGTTCGCCTCAATCCCCTGGCGTGCCCCGTGCCCCGGTGCTCCGGAGTCATTATTCAGGGTTCGTTAAAGCAAAGGGCTGGGGCAGCGACACGTCACGTCTAATGAGCTATACTTACCTACTCCTTTGGCATTTATTATGTAAATACTACGGCTAGAATCTGGCACCCTCCACAAAAGCAAGACTTGTTATTTATTGTTCTTGTTCAAAGTATGATCGGGGCCTCGTTAGTTAGTAAGTAGCCTGGACCGAAGCTTCACGTTCCTAATGTACTTAATCCGCCAGAACATCTAATGTATTGATATTTGTAAACATTTATGATTTACGACTGTTATACGGACGGAGTAGAGTAAAGAAACATCATTAGGATACGCCTATTAGGATTTCAAAGGAAATTTATCCGTATCAATTATATCAAAAGGACGTAACGGATGTGTACATAAACAAAATGATGGCAGCGTCATTAATATTAGGAATGTTCAGTTTGGAGAAACGATTCAGTAATTGTAAAAGTACATTATACATGCTTACTACAGGGTTACGCATTATAAAGTTATGTTATCGATGTCCATAAATGTTTTTATCTTATGTGCATTGTTTTCCTTCCGGGGTGCGCAGCGACAGTAACGACTGAACTGAAGTACATAGTTTAAAACCGGATTAACGTTCGAATGGCGCGACAAAATAGAATCTCGAATCTAGCTCGCCGCTACCCAAAAGTGGTTACTGGCTGTTGTGCTCGGAGTTCACCTTGGCTGTTGATAACGCTTATACATACAGTGTACATTAAATTGATTGGTCCATTAGCGATGTATCAATTTTCAATGATGTCGCCCGCAATTTGGCCCGGGGACGGAATGTTATCAAGAACCGTATAAAATTTCAGTAAAAAAAAACAGCTTTTAGTTTTATCGTTTTATTGTATCTTTGCTAATTAGACAGTTATGGTTATTTAATTTGATACAGATCGAATTAACTTGTACTGAACGGAATTCTACAATTATCATTTATTACTGTTCGAAAGAATTTATGATAGTAATAAATTTAAATTTTATGTTTTGTAACACAATGATATGGATCGAAAGCTGTCGTTTAATGGAGCTTTCTAACTTGAGAGTATGATACAGTATTTGTTATTATCTGTGTACCTAACTCACTTACGATGACAAAAACTAAAGAGCGTACCTACTCATTTAATCCAACACGTATGTACTTACCTACATTCGGAAATACAGCAATAGCGTGTGTGTGTGTTGTAAAAAAACTATGTGTAGTATCGTTAATCGAAATGCAAAATTTTATTCAGCAAACAGGCAGTTGAAAGCTCTTTTACTCGTCTTTGTTTTTCTGGGCCTACCAGCGCTTTCCGAAAGAGCATGATTGCCTTGGAACTTGGCACAAAGTAATTTTTTGTAAAAACAAGTTACATAGTTATTACAGTCATAATTCTAGCTTCGCTTTTCTTTGGCGCATATTCGGTATACATACACGCTGGACATCTAGCGACACTCATAACTTCATATAGTTAACCATTCGCTTTCCCTCCTTCAGGTCTAAAGTACCTTCATTCAGCGCGCATCCTCCACCGCGACATCAAGCCCGGCAACCTGCTGGTGAACAGCAACTGCGTGCTCAAGATATGCGACTTCGGGCTCGCGAGGGTCGAGGAGCCAGACGCCAGCAAGAACATGACGCAAGAGGTTGTGACGCAGTATTACAGGTATGTCCTTTAACAGTACACGTACGTTGTTATTCCTCGAAGCGTAGCAAAACATTGGAACGTCTTGGAAATGACAAGTATGAACTCTCTCTGAGGTGCCAATGGTTGCTGTAGATTGAGATTTGAATGCTATTAATAGGCTCCTTACCATCTCGTTCTTGATTACCGCAATAATGAGAAAAATTACAATTGTTTAGAAAATAAACGAGTTCAATTGATCGGAAAATGTATATTGTTATAAGTTTTATAAATACGTTTCAAGGCAGCTTTCTTCTGTAATCTTGTCGACAACCGAGAATAATAAAGAAAAAACTTCGTCAACTTTTAATGTGCGAAGGTGATATTTCCAAAAGTTCCATCAAGATTATTTTAAGATGCCTAAAGTGGAATTCGATATTGGAGTAAAAAGTAATCGGACAGCGTTTGACGGAGTATATTTTCCGGTTTTATGAAGCGGGGAAGGAAAAACCTTGTCAAATGTTGTTCCTCGAACATTTCGTATTCATCAGCTCGTGTTATAGCCATTCACTTCTACGCCGAACAGGATTTCAGATATATTTCTTAAAGGAGATTACAACGCACAGTAATTACTGTAATTAGGAATGTTTCTTCTTGAGGCAAGCCCGGCTCTTTAAGTACAAGTGAATAGCTGACGAGCTTATAGTTATAACTTAATTTGTAACATATACAAGGTAACATTCCGGACTTCAACTTTCGCTTAATAGGTGTTTTTATCTTTAAAATCATGGCCGAAAATTCCATACTCAATCAATCACCGTGATCGCACTAATTTGATGGAGGCCCTTTTCTGTGGAATGAGCCAAGTTCACGAAGAAAGCTGTTCAACATTAAGTTGGATGGAAGTTGCAGATTAAATTAAAAACATTGCATGCATGTACTTTTATTGCATGTTAAATTGCACAGACATGTAGAATTGAACTAAAAAACAATTACTTTGCTCACCCGCGACCACTAATGACAAATAGTTATATCTGTGCGGCAAATGTATGTTTCCATGCAACACCTCCACCTCCACTGCTACACGAATCAACACATGCCACACAGACCCAACTATCACCACCACCACTATACTAAACGCTGACGCGTTTCGGCACTCTCCACGAGGCCATTTACGAAGCACAACAACAACCGCTCAACATGCCACCACTTCCACTACTGACATATGTAAACCATGTACTCAACTTAGTTAATGACAAAACCAACGTACCCACTAATATTTTATAAATTCCGAACTACCCTTTTATGTAAGTCCTAAACTACCCTTTTTTAAGAAATGAATTCCAAACTACCCTTTTTATTTTTAATCTACGCCAGGTACCCCGTTATTTTTAACCGAGTACGGTAAAAAGAGAAGTCATGTTCTCATTATTACTATGACACATTATTAAAATTAGAACCAAGTCGTAACAAAGGCGAAGAAACCAAATTAACTTGTTCATTAATAATAGACCCCATGTTGTTGTACCTAATTATTTCCAATTGTTCTAAAACCGATAGCCGCAAACCCTTATCACAATAATGTAAAATTTCGTACGTATCTGAGTCTAACAACGAATGATTCGTTTCTAATAAATGCTTGGCAAAGTTTGATTTCTCTGGATGATCATGCCTATATGACGAGACATGCTCTTTAAATCTAGTATCAAAGCTTCGACCGGTTTGTCCAATGTATACTTGACTACAGTCGCCACAAGTGAGTTTATATACGCCCGACCTGTTCCCTTTATCCACCTTTACTTTGTTATTACAAAGTCTAGAACGTAAAGAATTAGTAGTCTTAAAGGCAACATTGATGTTATTTGATTTTAAAATATTATAAATCTTGTCAGACAACCGGCCAACATAAGTAATACTAGATTTAAATTTGTTAGTAGGCTGAGATGGCAACGCAGAGTAAAGCATGCTATTCACTATCCGTCCCTGCTTCTTTTGAACCAGACTATTAACCATTGCTGTACTATAACCATTTGTTGTTGCTATCTGATATATAGTATGTAACTCAGAATCATAATGCTCTTTCGAAAGAGGTACAGTTAGTAGTCTATGTACATAACAATGGAAAGCAGCCAGTTTATGCTGCCATGGGTGAGTAGAATTTGCAGGTATGACAGTATCTGTGTACGTAGGCTTACGGTAAATTTGAAACTGGTGCCTATTATTTACTCTTGTAATAGTTAAATCCAGAAAATTTAATGAACGATTTTCCTCTAATTCTCGTTTGAACTTTATTTTTGGATGTTTGTTATTGAGAGCACTAATAAACAAATCTAGCTGCCTCATACTCCCCTTCCAACATAAAATTAAATCATCAACATACCTATAATAATATACTAAATTGCTGTTCCCCACTATATATTGTTTTTCAAAGTTATCCATAAAAACGTCAGCCATTAAAGGACTAAGAGGTGACCCCATTGCTAAACCATCACTCTGCAAATAATATTGACCATTAAATCTGAAATAATTTTGTTTCATGCATAAAGTTACTAATTCTATTAACTCACAAACCTCCCCCGGATGTAAACGCTTCCTTTCTAAGTGACATCTAAGAATATTTAAGGTTTCACTATATGGTACGTTGGTAAACAAACTATCCACATCTAAAGAAAGTAATGTTGAGTTCGGCGGTATATTAATGTCTTTAATTTTATTTACTAAATCTGAACTATTCTTTAAACTATATATTGGCTTAAAAGAAGATTTTTCCCGAACAATGCTATTTAACTTCCTCGCTACTTTATACGCTGGAGCACTCACGTATGAAACAACAGGGCGAACAGGAACACCATCCTTGTGAATTTTATATGGTTTACCTAAAATTCA